>JAXCMG010000078.1:2624705-2647340 GCA_034642415.1 Podarcis siculus | reverse complement strand
ATAATAATAATAATAATAATAATAATAATAATAATAATAATAATAATTATTTATTTATACCCCGCCCATCTGGCTGAGTTTCCCCAGCCACTCTGGGCTGCTCCCAATCAAGTGTTTGAAACAATACAGCATTAAATATGAAAAACTTCCCTAAACATATTGTCAAACAGTGGGATATAAATGTAGACAATAAATGTGGTGGCAGCTCCTGTTGTGATTCATGAGAGCAGTGGCTCTGTCATAGGGAACTGTTGTTTTTTCTCCTTCCCCGACTTCTTTAAGTAAGAACTGTTAAAGTGTAAAATGATAGCTTTCTCGGTTAGGATGTCGTCCTTGCTAATTCCATTGCTAGGTAAAAACAGTTTGGTTTTAGAATACAGTGGTACCTTGGTTTAAGAACAGCTTGGTTTATGAACAACTTGGAAATAGAATGCTGCAAACCCGGAAGTAGGCGTTCTGGTTTGTGGACTTTGCCTTGGAAGCAGAACATGTTTCGTTTCCTGTTGAGTGTGTTCCATTTGTAAACTGAGTCCCCCGCTGCTATGGGAAAGCACGCGTTGGTTTAAGAATGCTTTGGTGTAAGAACGGACTTCCGGAACAGATTAAGTTCGTAAACCAAGGTACCACTGTATACTGAACACCTGGATTTTCAGCTTCTGGCTGCTGCTATTTTTGTGGTGGTCCTGTGTTTTGGTTTTATTGACTGTGCGTCACTTTGAACATTGCTTTTTAAATAGTGAACTGACTCATGTTTTTATGGATTAAGATGAACCTTTGCAAGTGAGCTAAGCCCTGTAAAAAAGAACCCTCTCTCTTTGTTTCTGATAGATACTCTTTAGTTTATCTTGGTCTTAGTTCTCATTGAAGTGGCAAAACCTCTGTTCAAGAAACCTCAATAGAAAAATGTTTCTCAGAAAGAACTACTTCCTTTTTTCTAGCTTTCTATGGTTTGGTTTTTATGGTTTCAAAGAGAATGCCACCATGTAAACCTGCAGCTCTGATCTGAAGTGGAACAGCGCAGAAGTAGGTTTACCGGTTTACTGAGAACTACACCTCAGTCATGCTTTTAGTGCATATCTGTTTCGATGTGTCTTTAGCAGTATCAGTTTTTTTGAAAGGGCAAAAAGTAATGAACATTGTAACTTGAATGGCTGTTCATAAAACATTTGGACTGTTATGAGTACTATATTAATTCTTCTCATTTATCTCTTTAAGGATACGTTATTTGGGAACTTAACAGATTCCAGTGATGAAGATGAAATGAACCAGGATGTGCAAATGCTTGAAAATATTTTGGAAAAAAGTGAACCGAAAGCTGAAATTTCTTACGAGAATCATTCAGCAGAATCTCGGAGCAAATGCATCTCTTTTAGCGCAAACAATACAAATGGCAATTCTCAGGAGTCACCTGAAAGACTTAGCAAATTGACGGAAGAAGAGTCAGCGCTGTGTCACGACCCTGTGACAGAAACATCAGTATATCTTAATGAGGGAGGTGCCATATCAAAGAGTGAGGAGCGTCTGCAGGAGAATTCTGACTTTTTGGAGGCACACACTGAGCCAGCAGCACACGGTACTGAAAACGTCAACAAAAACTTAGATAATACGATGAAAGACAAACTCATGATGCCTGCTTTATTGTCTCCATCGGCTAAGTCACAAGGTCAAGAAAAAACAGCTGAGTCAATGCCCATGGAAGAAGATGTTGGAAGCAGCATTGACCCTGTGCACAAAGAGCCTAGTAACTTCTTGAAAGAAGAGACAGAAGAGCTCATTGAGACAGTGGAAGGTGATTGGCTTCAGACACCCAAAGGTGGCAATCAGCAGCAAACCAAAGGGTCCATTTTAGCTACTGAAAATGAGCTCGTAGCTCCTGAAATTTTTAAGGATGTTTCTGGTGATGTGCAAGGAGGAATGGGGCCTGGCCCCAGTGACATCCAATCTAAATTTATTTTTGAAAAAGCAAAATGCATTGGTGAAGAACACACTGAACCTGTAACAGCATTCAAACAAAATGCAACTGAAGGGCTCTGCTCAGGCAGCAGTGATGATGCATTAACGGAAGAGAAAATGAATTTCATTAACCATAATTTCCCCTCAGAAATGGAGTGTTCTAGGGCGCTGCTCCAGCAACGAGATGCTGAGGTAACATTTACACAGGACTTTGAAAAAGATTATTGTGTCTCCGATACAGCCATCAAATCACAATGCGTAGAAGAAAATCACAGTAGTGAAGAGGAATGTGACAAGCAATATGAATTAAATGGGGAGAATAAACTAGGGAATGTTGGTACCTTGAGGCCCCACTCTCAGATTACAGTGGCAAGTGATGGATGCAATAATTCATTGTATCCTATAGGTGAAAGCAGCACTCTCCCTTCTGTGCCTACTAAACATGGAGAAGATGACCAGCGGAAAGTTGAAAATGAAAGCGTTGTAGGCAAAATGAAACCCAAATCAATGGATGTAAAAAAAGACTGTGTAGAACTAGAACAATACATTGACCAAAAAGATTCTGTTAAATCGCTACAAGAGGAGCCAGATTATCAAAGCAGTCCTGTGTTAGCAGCACAAGCATTTATTATTGAAGGGTGTCCTGAGGGGTCTCTTGAAAGTAAACACACACTCTTTGAATCAGAGAATGTCACTGAAAGTGCTTCAGAACTAGGGTATGTTGAAAATGCAGGCATTAAACCTGAGTGTAAGTCCAAAACGCATAGCATTTCAATTAACTTTCAGAATGCTGAGGCTGTTGAGGAAGATTTATGCTTGACATCAGAACGGCTTAAGAAGGAAGATAGTGAATCGCTGAAAATAACAGAAACTGGGACTGCACAGTTTATTATAGAAGAAGGAAGTGAAGAAACATCTGCTCTTGGAACTCTGTGTGACAGAAATATGGAGCCCAGTTTGATTTTTAAAGATTTGCAGTATGGAATAAATGATGCACCACCTCCAGAAAAGGCAACCTGGAATGCTGAAAGCAATTCATCTGATAAAATGAAGCATGCTGTGGAAGGGACAGAAACGAATTACAAGTGCTCTGTAACAAACGGGGTGGAATTAGAACAGAACACAAATGAAGGTCTTGCTCAGCCTGTTCAAGATGAATTAGAATCAGAGAGTGCAGTTATTGAAACTTCCTCTGTCACTACAACAGTTGGTTCTAAGTCCACTGCAGAGCCCTCCAATGTCACTGTGTCCAACGTTGAAATCAGTTATGAGCTCTTCAGCAGAAATGGCCAAAGCTCTGTCCCAGGGTACATCACCCCTTCCTCTCCAAGCAGAGAAGAAGATGCTGATCATAGGGATCACGATTCTGGGGAAGACTTGACAAGTAAAGAGGCAAATGTTCTCGATTCTGAGGTAGACAAAAAGAAGTCCCTGGATTGTTGCAGTTTCCATGAAATGGAAATTGAACAAGCCAGAGAGCAGCCAGCTCTCAGGGAATCCCAGATAATGTGTTGTGGGGAGCTCACTAAAGCACAAACTGCTGAGGCATCGAGTCTGAACAGTGTTAATTCTGTAAACATTTTTGTAGTGAGCAAATCTGTTCCAAGTGATGAGAAGCTTCTTGTTCCTCTTGGTAAGACGTTAGGGATTCCTTCAAGAAAGTGTGAGCTAGAACATAATCTGAGTGAAGCAACAGCTAAAGAAACTGATGCAGTATCGAGCAGAGGCACAAGATCTGAAGAGGTGAATGAGCCAACAGTGTCTGAAAGTACTATCATGCTTATGAAATCATCTACCTTGGATTCATCAGAGGAAGAGGTTTTCCCATTAAGGAAGGTGAACTGCACAGAACCACAACCAAGGCTTGCAGCGTCCAGAGCAGATGTGGGTGGTGAGCAGGAGCTGTCCCATGTAACAGAAGAGGCATCCCTGAAATATGCGCCGGCTGCAGCACATGACACTGGGTCCCATGTTGCTGAAGTGACGGAAGGGATGTGGGAACATTCATACGCAACAAGACGGACGTGTAGCGATGAAAATGCCTCCTTAAAATCGGAATCTCTTACAGCAATAGAGAAGTCGGAAGAGAGGCAAGCAGGAGAAAACATTTCAGCAGGACAAAACATTTCATTGATGAGACAAGGGCTAACACATGACAGAAAATCTCTCTCCAGGAAGTCTTCTGCCAGTGATCCAGAATTTAATAGTAATATAGTTGCACCACACTCAGAATACAGTGGCACTAGTATAGAAACCTCAGAAACCCAGTTAGATTTCTTGAAGGGCAAAGCAAGTGCTGGGGAAGAAAGAAGCTTTAGCCCTTCGGGATGCAGCTCCAGCCTGACGCAGAACCAGTTAACACCCGTCTGTCTTGATGAGGACGCCAGTTCCTCCCACAACAAGGAAACCCATATAAAGAACGAGGGGAAAACTCTTGCTGCTCAAACCAGCCAGCATTCCGTACCACCTGTCTGCGAATCTTCCAGCTCTAGCTCTAAACCACAAAAAATAGTGTATGAGAAAGTGGAATCTCCGGCTGCTCTTGCATCTCACGGAAATAATGGAGCAGGACAAGCGCTTGAACCACCAGACTCTATAAATGTTTCAGCAGAGGCAGGCCTTAGGCCACTCCAGAGAATACCTAGCTGCAAGGGGAAGAGGAAAAGTCGGCAAGCACTGCTCACTGAGACCATTTTTGCCAACACAGAAACTTCCACGCCTACAGTGTATTCTCCACCAAAAACCCTGACAAAAATTAGGGAAGAGATGGGCCCTCCATTACCTCCCTTGCTCCCACCTCTAATCTCTACTCCCCCAAGAACGGTTAGGCCCCTCTCCCCACTGATGTCATCGTCTAGCCAGTCTTCTTTGCCTTCCCCACTTGATGGAACGGTTTCTCCTTTACGTGAAACTCCAGTTCCTCCTCTAAAGTCGCCGCTGTTGGATATCCCCAAATGCAAGTCTCCCGCTACATTTACCACCCCTTCTCCCTCCGGCACGCCGATGCGCCAGAGGGCTCTGTCTTCGCCTCTTCAGTTTTGCGCCACCACTCCCAAGCACGCCCTCCCGGTGCCTGGCAGGCTTCCTCCATCGGCAGTTGGCAGCACTGCTCCACCCGTACCCCAGGAAAACTCGGTGAAGATCTTGGACAGCATGTATCCAGAGCTATCCGCCCGAGCCAGAACTCTCAGTATCCTGAAAGGTAACATTCAGCTGAGTAGGGCGTCTTCTCTAGGTGGCAAGAACGCCCCACAGCCGGTCCATCAGATCAGTGGCTTTAAAGCAATTGCTTCTGTGTCCACTGCTTTTGTTAAAACGGGGAGCAGTTTCAAGCCTGACCCAGAGCAACTGTCTTCCAATGTGTGTTACGCTGGGAAAAGGGCATTAGTACCTGTGACTGTGCCAAAGAATGCCAAAAGGCTAAGGCTAGATAGCAAGTCGCCAAAATCAAACTTCTGCAAGGAGGAACCTTCAGCTAGAGTCCCGGATGCTGGCATGCGGTGCCCTGCTGAGGAGGAAACTATCCATCTGAGTAGCGAGGGTGGTTCTCACTTAACCGATGAAGCCGATTCACAATTGCTTGTGGCTGCGAAGAAAAGCGATGACTCCGATAGCAACGTTGTGATGGTAGCATTGGAGAAAGTTTCCAAAGCCTGTTTTGACCTGTTACCTGTTATCCGTAGCCACGTTTTGGTGGGCAATACCTCGAAGCTCCCAGCCATGAGAGATGAGGAGAAAGAAGCCGTTTATGAACTTGGCGTTGCTAAGAAGGTCAGTTACACTTCTTATTGTTGTTGGTTTTTTTAAAAAAAACCAGTAAACTGGTTTAGCTCATACAACCAAACAATCAGCGTGGAACCTTCTGGAATAGTAGTTAAGACAGTAGAAGCCGTAGGGGAGACCATTTAACCCACCTCTCTGCCAGGCTATCATGTCACCTCTTGCAGTTCATACATGGACATATAATTAAGTTTGCTGTGGCTGATTGGGGATGTTGACTCATTTCTTGGTTTTTGTTAAAGGCATGAAGCTGGATTTGCATGGCTTAACACACACACACAGACGTACACTTTTGACCAAAAGGTGGTTTTTCAGTCCCTTACAGCTAATATCCATGGGGATTTTGATGTTGTGTTTACCCCAGTGTTTCTCAAACTTTTTGCACTCTCTCATTTCTTGCAAACTTAGCTGCTGCAACCGCCACCCATCCCGGCTCGTCTCTTCCACAGGTGAGCAAGTGCACAAGGACTTTGCTCACAGCTGTCTCTACTTAGCCTGTTGTATATGAGAATCTGCAGGCTGAAGTGCTAATCTCGGCATCAGCATTCAGAGCAGAGGAACTGTTACCCCCTCTTAAACACCATAGAAATAAAGCAACATCTTCTGCTGGGGTGATGGGGGTGCAGTCATCCCCAGAAATCCAGTGTGCACCAGAGAGGGTCCTTGCCAGGGCGTAATATGGGCTTTGGCTGGTAATAAAGATTGTGCTGTGTTTTTTAAGACCCCTGTATTTTCGCTCCACTCCACGTGACCCGCAGACCCCCCAAGTGAGAGTCCTGTCCTTTAGTTTTGTGTTTCACAGGTTTAAACCTATGTCTTGGTTTACAAAGGCTTCTGAAAGCAGATTGCACTGTGATCTAAATGCATCGAACAGTTTGCACATCCAAGTTCTATCTGGATGTCTGTAATAAGGCGGAACTTGTGGAGGGAGTAGGGAAACCATCTTAACTCTGTCATCAGATCTGTAAATCTTGTGACCCTCCCTGCTCCAAACTCCCAGGAACATGGGTGCCTTGGACTGCACAAAGAGGAGGGCTGTGGGTCACGTGTTGTGTAAGCCTGGTTCAGGTGAATCTATCCCTGCCTTCTTTAGATGGAACACTTGGGCTCTAAAATTGTATGGAGACATTTCTGAAACACTTCAACTTGTCTGATAGTTTATTCATTTGGTGGAGTTGTTGAGTGCTTTGGGTTCCACTTCACTGACTAAGAGCTAGTTCGTGATGGCCAGTTTTTTAAGTGGCAGCATGCCTCTGGAGTGATCACCTTCCCAAGTTCCTGTTTGTTTGTTGTTTGAGTTTACATATATGCTGCTTTTCCACAATCAGCTGCAGCCAAAGCGGCTTGCAGCAAACATTCAAAACATCAAAATACAAATATTCAGAATACAGAGCATGTCAGTCAATTCAAAAGTCAACAATTTAACAAACACAGAATAAATTTGATATTACCCCCCAAAAAAGGTCAAGAAAAGAAAAAACCCGATCCAGGCTTCAGTACATAAATGCAAAGCCAAAGAAGAATTAACCGACAACAAAGTTTGGCAACGCATTTTCTAGCAGTATTCATTTGGTGTTTCTCTAAACAGCTGTAGATGCCAACATGCTTTCCCCAGTTGCTTAGGGTCAGACCTGAAATTAATCTCACTGGAAGCTCCCCGAGGTGGTAACATTCCCTGTTACTACATCTTTCAGGATGCAGGAACTTGAGGTCTTTCCATCCAAGAGTACTTTTACCCCCCCCCCCCAAAAAAAAAAGACCATGGGAAGATTTGAGGGGAAAGATTCAGCACAAGGTCCACTGCAAAATTGTGCTGTCAACCTGTTTTCAGGATTTTTTATTTCTGAGAGTGTTTCTCATTTGTGTCTGGATGGGATAAGAAGCCAGGAACATACCCACCCAGCCAGTGTTCAGCTGTGCTGGCTCCCAGCTAAGGCCCTAGCACATCTTCCACCTTATATTGGTATTAATTAAGGTCTCCAAAAATGCCCTGCATGGATTCCAGGTCTTTCAAACTTTTTAAGGTGACAGTGCGACAATTGTGCACAAATGTGAAGTTATCTCAGAATCTGGCAGAGATCCTTTTTCACTGGAGGTGATAGGGATTGGACCTTCTGCATGCATTGCTTGTGCTCTGCTTATGACACCTCCCCATAGATTCCTTTACACACATCACTGGCAGAGGTTGTATCAGAACTTGACCTACATTGGCCTGCATGTGGAACGGCCTTCCTTCTCAGAGAGGCCAGTTGGTCTTCTTTCATATAACGTTTCAGATGGCTCATTAAAAGAACATTCACTCTGCTGTTACTTCTTGTGCCTGCCATGCGTTTAGTCCTTCGCTCCTACTATTGTGGTGTTTAGTTGCTGGTTTTCTGTATTTTTAACCTTTGCAGCTTACCAGATTCAGCTGCAAACTGCCACGAGTGCACTTTCCCAGCGGTTTTAAAACATGTTTTAGTCCTTGTGCTTGCTTGGACAGATCTGTTCTTCTCTATTTTATCGCCTGTATCTGATAAAGAATTAGCTCTGAAGATCATCAGCATTTCTGTTCAAGGACAGAAGTATATTATTTTCTGATAATACGGTATATTATGCATGTTGAAATATCCTCTATGGAAAATACCATTTTGCATGTTACAGCACTTAGCCGAGACAGCATTACAGACCATTCTGAAGAAACTGAAGAAACAGAAGATGACCTTGGGCCACAATCACATTCAGGCCCTCTGCAGGGTGTATGTTGGAATATGCCGGCAGCTGGGAGACCTTGAAAAAGCACGGCTGTTTTGCTACAGTCTTCTTAAGGAAGGTATGATCTGTCTTTGTCTTTTTTTACTGTGAAAAGCATCTTACACATTATGTTCCAGCTGAATCCTTCTCAGATATGTTAATCGCTTTTGGATGTTTCATGGGAAGCGGTTCATAAACGAAATAAATCAATGTATACTCGCTGTTTTGGCAAAGGTCTGTTTACCAGGGTTGTTGGCTGATTAAACAATCCACAGGCCTGGTTCATACATTTCTGTCAGAGCAACGCTGCAGTATTATGGAGAAGAAGTAGTGCAATCCCCTCTCCTCTGTGATGCAGTCTCCACTGCAAACTGCACCCTCCACGCAAACGGTGAAGTGGGCAATGGGCCTGGTCTGTGCGATTTCCTGCCCTCCATTAAGAAACAAAATGGGGAATAATTGTGTGGACTGGGCATCTGCAGGATAAAGAACTAATGCAGAGGACCTTATTCACACCTGGGGCTTCCTCCCTAGCGGAAGGGCTTGATCTCCTCCTGTACTGCATTGAGGTTAGGTTGGATTTGTTAAATATATATATATACATTGCTTCCCGCTACAAAAAGTCCCGAAGTGATTCGCAAGCCAGCACAAAAATACACAAGCATTTTAAAAACCTGAATTGGAATATACGCACCCAGGCATCAGGCTACCCAAATGCAGGGGAAACAAAATGATTTGTGGTTTTACGTATTTATGTTTCTGTTTTTAACTGAAAGTGTGTAAACTGTCCTGGAGGTAGAGGCCCAACCACTGGACCCACTGGATCCTAAGTCGGCACAGCCATGGTGATCTCAGTGGGCTCTGTCAGGGTCTCTTCACTATACCAACCTGGGAGCGTTCCCTCTCCCCCTTCCTGGCTGCCTATTCTACCCTAGCACCACCAGCCGCCAATGAAGGCAATAAAGTTTTTGGATGTTTGCTTTTAATTTCTTTTTGATTTTAACTTGTTTTTAACATCCTATGATGTTGTAGCTTGGTTTAATGTTTTTATATCGTAAACTGCAGTGATATATGTATATATATTTATCATACAGCAGTACAGTCATACCTCGGAATAAAAAGCGTGTTACTTCCAGGTTTCGCTGCTCACAGCTGCGGGCGTGCAGATGCGTCTTACGTTCTGTTCAGGGTGCGAACGGGGCTCCCAAACGTATCCCATTTGCATCCTGAGGTACCACTGTATCTAACATCTGTCTTTGTAAATAGAATAGAATAAGAAACAAGTCCCACCACTGCCACCCAGGGGTCAGGATTGCAGCCTAAATCCTTGGTGCTACCTTTAGGGTATGGCTGGTTGAGGAGAGCCTAAGTCCAACTTGTAATATATATATACATATTGATTATTGTCTAGCCTAAAGGGTTTTCCTTTCTTATTTTAATTTCTCCCTGCCAGATTTTCCCAAGTCGGCCATACTAACTTTGTTTATTGCAAACATGTGGGATGAGATCTTTTCCTCGGAAGGTGTGATCAGCAAAGCTATCCAGTTGGTTGCCAGGCAGCGTGCAAGAGGGGAGGTGCTGAAATGTCTGAGAACTTACCTGAATTGGGAAGAGGTATGGACATTTGACAGAATCCCTTTTTCGCATTTGGCCAGAAGAGAGTTGGTTGTTGATTATACAAGAGCAGAACCTCACTTTTCACAGAGGCATAAGAAAGGGCCAGTGTGCATATTTATTGTGTTATCTGTTAATCAAATGCTGCTTTCTGAAGAGCTGGGCATCACTTTGAAGAAAGTGGGTTTGAGTTTGGGATGGGAGGGGCAGTTTCACATGCCGCTGAGCCAAATAAAACCACTGGAAAAAACCATTTTCACTGTGAGGTGGGTAAAAAATACTTTCATAGGCATGTGGGGTAGTAGGAAGGGGGAAATATAAAAGACAGCATGTTCTCCACTTAGAGCCTGCAGATGAGAGGAAATCAGAGCCTTGGAACTCCTTGGCACAAGGAAAATGCAGCGGCAAAGAATTTAGCCATTTCCAAAGGCAAAGATGGATTTGATAGCAGTTGGAATGTGATGTCAGTGATAGCCAGCTGATTATACCCAGTTCTGCTCCATTTTGGGACTGGTTGTTCGTCTGCACTACCATTTTGGGACCAGTGGTCTCACTAATCTTTAGCCATCCCTATAAGGTCTTGTGGGTAGAATGTTTGAGAACAAAATCAGCATTCATTCATTTTTCCAGAATGCACCAGCAGATGTTGGCATGATGGTCTCTAGCCTGCTTTTGGCGATACAGTTGTGTCCGCAGATGGAATTTCAGCTCAGTGAGCAATTTGGGGAAGACCTGAAAGAGAGCACATGGGAATATGTGTTTGCTGTCGATCTGTTGTGCTCACATCAAAAGTGGCGCTGGACCCACGATCATATCATAAGGTATTACGAGTCTTTGTTGTTTATTGTACTTAATAATTAAAAAAAGGTGTGCCGCCAGGCTCATCCATTCACCCTAGGCTGTTTCCTCTAATACGCTTGCGGGGAGCGGCTGTTGCTAAGCCAACCTTGTTGTTCTGCTGTTACTGCAACTTAATATGTTTTCTCAAATGGAAAGCACTGGGAGGTTTTTCATTCCAAAGGAGTGTGGTGTAGGTCTGGCAGGTCGAGCTGGTTTCAAAAGGCAAAAAGGGAGGCAGTCAGCACATATGTACTCATTGTCCGCTTCGTTCCACAGCAAAGAACTCTGGCCTATCATGGATAAGTGGATAAAGAACAGAAAGGGCAATGGCAACTTATCTTCCCCTTCTGATATAATTGTAGCAACAGTGCTCAGACTGATTGGTGAGTATGCATTCCTGCAGCGCTTTCTCTGTGGCTACCAGGCTTGCTGGAATACTCTTTCCATTTGTCTGCTAGGGACATTGATATCCCCACTTAGTCCACATCTGTGTGCATGAATAAAAGGAGCCGGTAACTTGTGGTGGTGATGGCTTTTAGCTTCTGGCTGCAGTCTCTTGAGAACTAATAGGAGACGGTTGTTGGGATCCCTCCCCACATCCCACCCAAAAAAGAAGACTACTGTATACCGTATTTTTCTGTATATAACACGCCTCCTATTTTGGGGGAATCAAAATTAAGAAAATGGGGGGGGGGATTGCCCAGAGTTGATGAGCTTTTGGGGGGGCCAAAATTCACTCACCCACCAGACTGACAGTGGCTATCGCACTTGTCACCAAGACAACCTATCCCGCTCGCCAACAGCAGCCGTCCCAATCACACACACAATTACCGCAGCAGCAGCCTTTGCCACAGCCACCAATCGCAGCTGACAAGATCATGCTTGCAGAAGCAACCAATCCCCCGTCCCAACAATGCGCTAACCGTGGATAAGATGAGCCCCAATTCTGGACATTGTTTTAGCAGAAAAAACCTCATCTTATACATGAAAAAATACAGTACCTTTAACCCGTAAACTACAATTAATGCAGAATGCGGCAGCTAGACTGGTGACTGGCCGCTGAGACCACATAACACCAGTCCTGAAAGAGCTACATTGGCTCCCAGTACGTTTCCGAGCACAATTCAAAGTGTTGGTGCTGATCTTTAAAGCCAAACGGCCTCAGCCCAGTATACCTGAAGGAGCATCTCCACCCCCATTGCTCAGTCCGGACACTGAGGTCCAGCTCCGAGGGCCTTCTGGCAGTTCCCTCCCTGTGAGAAGTGAGGTTACAGGGAACCAGGCAGAGGGCCTTCTCGGTGGTGGCGCCCTCCCTGTGGAACGCCCTCCCATCAGATGTCAAGGAAAATAAACAACTACCTGACTTCTAGAAGACATCTGAAGGCAGCCCTGTTTAGGGAAGTTTTTAATATTCGATGTTTTATCGTGTTTTAAATATTATGTTGGGAGCTGCCCAGAGTGGCTGGGGAAACCCAACCAGATAGGCGGGGTATAAATGATTTATTATTATTATTATTATTATTATTATTAATGATCTCTGCAGCACCTGTATCCATTTTATCTCTGGCTGCATGGCAACATGCTTCTTGGAGTCAGAAGGCAGAAGGACTGATTAATAGACGTGGATTTGGCTGTCTTTGCTCTTTCTCTTGAGAGCCAGTGTGGTGTAGTGGTTAAGAGTGGTAGTCTCGTAATCTGGGGAACCGGGTTCACGTCTCCGCTCCTCCACATGCAGCTGCTGGGTGACCTTGGGCCAGTCACACTTCTCTGAAGTCTCTCAGCCCCACTCACTTCACAGAGTGTTTGTTGTGGGGGAGGAAGGGAAAGGAGAATGTTAGCTGCTTTGAGACTCCTTAAAGGGAGTGAAAGGCGGGATATCAAATCCAAAACTCTTCTTCTTCCTTCTTCGTATCGCTTCTGCTGCCTTCTTAGCTGTGCCCTGCACGACTCTCTCCGTATCAGAACCAAATAATATGTCCAGGATCTGACTCTTACCCATTCCCTCACATTATGCAAGTTCCTGGCTTATAAAGTGCCAGGAGATCTTCGCTTCCTTCAGCAGAACGAAGACGATCACTTTAAGCTCCTCCATGCAGCAGCTAGATGTCCAATGGTGGGGCAGAAGAGATTTTCTAGCCTAGCTTCATCCTCATTCTTTTTCGTATGGAGTTATATCAGTGCCCCCCAGCCACCCACACTCTGAAGAACTTTACATAACAATCACCCCTTTCTGTTGATTCTTCACAGGTCGTCTAGGCCAAATAGGACTGAGAGAAGGATTTTTTTCTGCTGTCGAAAACATCAGTTCCGTTATTGGGGTCTTTCTCCAGCATGCCAAAGAGAAAGGTAACTACCATTCTGCCCTGTACTGTAATGCGGTGAAGCATCTGACAGCTATTGCCCTGTGCTAAGGAGACGCCCAGGAACCTTCGTGGGTGCTCTGTTTGCTTATTTAGACCATTTCTATACTGTTTCCTAGGGACGCGGGTGGCGCTGTGGGTTAAACCACAGAGCCTAGGACTTGCCGATCAGAAGGTCAGCGGTTCGAATCCCCGCGATGGGGTGAGCTCCCATCGCTCGGTCCCAGCTCCTGCCAACCTAGCAGTTCGAAAGCGCGTCAAAGTGCAAGTAGATAAATAGGTACTGCTCCGGCGGGAAGGTAAACGGCGTTTCCGTGCGCTGTTCTGGTTCGCCAGAAGCGGCTTAGTCATGCTGGCCACATGACCTGGAAGCTGTACGCCGGCTCCCTCGGCCAATAAAGCGAGATGAGCACCGCAACCCAGGAGTCGGTCACGACTGGACCTAATGGTCAGGGGTCCCTTTACCTTTACCTTTATACTGCTTCCTATATAAAAATAATAATCTCTCTAGAGGCAGTAAAGCCCAGCTTCTGTGTGATGGGAAATTGAAAAGCGAGTTTGACCTGGGAAACGCAAATGCTTAGTGACTAGGATGCCAGAAGAAGGTGCCGTATCCCGCTGAGTTGACTGTGTTCCTTTCGCAACCCTGAATGGCTTTTGGTCAAGGGCATTACTGATGGTTCTCTTTCCCATCTTTGCAGATGTGGCCTGGGGCGTCCAGTTGGCAGCGGCATATGCACTTTGCGAGTTGGGTCCTAGCAATCCACCTAAAATCTTGGAGGCCATCCAAGCTTGGGAAGCAGTCAATGCGAAGAGCCTTCCTCCTGCTGTCACGAGCGGCGTAGCAGAAGTCCGCAGTCTACTGAAGTGTGCTGGGAGCACCGAAGGCTGCTCATAAAGTTCCTGGAGGATGGCTTTTTTTAACCATACAGGAAAATGTGGCAGTGCCATCTGAAATAACCTCCTTCAGATGGAAAGAGTCATGAACCTCCCTCCTTGGAGGCTGGCAGAAAACATAAACTCTTGAGATGTCGTGAGGACATCTTTGTTCAATGTAGCCTGAAGTACTTTGCGTGGCAGTAGAAACAATAAGCTATTGAGCATTGCCTTAAATGCCACAAGAAGACAATAGATTGTCTTACTAGCTCTTTAAATCGGGGCAGGCAGGGGGGGAATGTTCATCTATGCAAATAGAAGTGTTCTCCTGCAAACGGTCTTGCGGGAAGTGAATTCCCAAGACTACAAAGTCTCTTTTTAGTTACGCCAAATGTTCTCCAAACAACTTTCACTGGAAATGTGGATGAAACGAACTTTTAAAAAAAACATTTGTTTTGCTTCTTTGTTCACTAGTCTCTGCAAAGCTTAAGGCACTTTTAAAGAAGGATTCCTTCTCATGATGTGAAGCCTGCATCTGTAAGCAGGTTTTGTAGATTTGAGGTATTGTTTCTAAATCAAGTGCATCTTTTTGACCAGAGATGACAGTGGAGGAAAACAAATAAATCCACATAATGAGAAGTGACAACTCTCTGGCCACTTTCAAAACTGATTTGTCTACTCCCTAAATTTGTCAATTTGCCTCAAAAGGAAAAGAGAAGATTTTCGATCAAATCATGTCCTTTATTCATGCTAGTAGGCCTTTCAATTTTAATGAATTTAACTGAAGCATGGTTTGAGTTCTGTACACAATATCTACAGTATATAGAAGAATGAGATGCTTTCTCTGTGAGAATGTGTATATATGGTATATTCATATAATGTGTTTCACATTTCATGTTGTTCCACTTTGGGAATTTTACTACATATATATAGAAACTGGAGTTTAAAATAATAATTAAAAACCTTGAAATTGTATAAACATCTAATGTAGTTTCATTTGTTTTCAGATTATTTTTTACATGTCTGTATAATTTTTTTCTAATAAATATTATTTGTGCATTTAACAGATGAATATTTGCATAAGTGTCAAAATGTAATTGAAGTGACTATTTAGATTGTTTTGCAGGGATCAAACTTCATTTGCCACTCCCATGCACGCTGAAAATATGTATTGTTTTTAAGTTTTGCCTCAATGTTGGTTGATTGTGATAAGGATATCAATAATTTATTTTTAAAAAGACTCATTCTTTGCTTTTCTAACTACTCAGAGCATCTGAAACTCGCCCAATTGTAAAACAGCTAAAATGTTTAAAGCAAGCCATCAATCATTAGAAGTTAAAGCCATCAAATCTAACTGCACTGCAATGCAATGCAGATTTTAACAGCAGCGTTAAAATATCAGCAATTAGCAAACACTTTCGCAAATAGAAGCAGCTTGGCTGGATGCTGAAACAGATGGAGGGAAGTTAAAAGGACTGGCTCCATTTGTAGCAGCACACTCCAGAGCAGGGGTCAGTAACCTTTTTCAGCTGTGGGCCGGTCCACCGTCCCTCAGACCATGTGGTGGGCTGGACTATATTGAGGGGGGGGTGAATGAATTCCTATGCCCCACAAACAACCCAGAGATGCATTTTAAATAAAAGGACACATTCTACTCCTGTAAAAACACGCTGATTCCCAGACCGTCCGCAGGCCGGATTGAGAAGGTGATTGGGCCGCATCTAGCCCACGGGCCTTAGGTTGCCTACCCCTGCTCCAGAGTGTGGGTGTTGCTATTGAGACCCTCAGATACTGTCCTGCAGACATAAGGTACCCCCCACCCTCAGCATCCTTCTGAAAAGCTTGTTTGTGTTTTATCACGAACCCTTACACGTTTACCCAACAACTTTGGATTATATCCGAGGCTCTTCTCCATGAGGGCTGCTACCTGAAGAGTTTCAAATAAGAACACTGTGTGAAATAGTAAGAAAATTGGTAAAAAGTACAGTGGTACCTCTGGTTGCGAACGGGATCTGTTCCGGAGGCCTGTTCGCAACATGAAAAGAGGGCAATCAGCAGCGGCGCGGATTGCGATTCGGCGCTTCTGCGCATGTGCGTGACATCATTTTGCGCGTATGCGCATGTGCGAGCGGCGAAACTTGGAAGTAACCCTTTCCGGTACTTCCAGGTCGCCGCGGGACGTAACCTGAAAGAACGTAACATGAAGCAAACGTAACATGAGGTATGACTGTACAGGTAAAGGACCCCTGGACAGTTAGGTCCTGTCAAAGGTGACTATGGGGTTGCGGCGCTCATCTCGCTTTCAGGCCAAGAGAGCTGGTGTTTGTCCGCAGACAGCTTTCTGGGTCATGTGGCCAGCAGGACTAAACTGCTTCTGGCACAACAGAACACCATGACAGAAACCAGAGCACAGAGAAACGCTGTTTACCTTCCTGCTGGAGCGGTACCTATTTATCTACTTGCACTGGCGTGCTTTCAAACTGCTATGTTGGCAGGAGCTAGGACAGAGCAACGGGAGCTCACCCCGTCGTGGGGATTCGAACCACCGACGTTCTGATCGGCAAGCCCAAGAGGCTCAGTGGTTTAGACCACAGCACCACCCGCATCCCAATTGGTGGGGGGGGGGAGGTAAATCATTGCAACAAAATAAAATGCAAGGACCCAGATTAAAATCAAATCAGGAGGTACAATTCATCGTCCTGCCCAATGCTTTGTGAGAAGTCTAGTTCTTAAAAGCGTGCCAGAAAGCTGCCAATGAAGGGGAGGCAGAAAAGCACTTCACAACTGCACAAAGGGCATTTCCTGAGATGCGCCCACTTGCCACATATCAGGTGGGGGAGGAGTGCAGATAATAAACACTGTATACCCAAATAAAGCACTTTTAATGTTCTAGATGTGTAAAAAATGAATTGCAGCTGTGAAGATCCTGATGCAGACCATGACCCTGGCTCGGGTCGTGGTGTTTACAGGGGGCTTCTGATCTGGATTGCAGACCCTGTACCTGCTGTTTGCATTTGAAGAAAAGCTTCCATGGGTGTGAATGAGACCTTCTCCCCCCCCCCCCATGTAAAGAGCAGCTGTTGGGGGCTTTATATATGTGTTCCTATTACCCCCACCAACACCGACAAGAGTCAGAGATGATAAAGGATTTCCCATTCCTGCTTAAAGTTCTTGAAACAGCGTCACGTATTACCCAGTAAGTTCTTGCCTTGATTCTGAAGCTGGACAGTACAGACTTGGAGCCTAGGACTTGCCAATCAGTAGGGCGGCAGTTCGAATCCCCGCGATGGGGTGAGCTCCCGTTGCTCGGTCCCTGCTCCTGCCAACCTAGCAGTTCGAAAAGCACGTGAAAATGCAAGTAGATAAATAGGTACCACTCTGGTGGGAAGGTAAACGGCGTTTCCGTGCGCTGCTCTGGTTTGCCAGAAGCGGCTTAGTCATGCTGGCCACATGACCCGGAAGCTGTACGCCGGCTCCCTCGGCCAATAAAGCGAGATGAGCGCCGCAACCCCAGAGTCAGTCACGACTGGACCTCATGGTCAGGGGTCCCTTTACCTTTACCTTAAAAAGGAAGCATGCTCTGTAAAGCACTTAACTACTTAATTACATTTATATATTTTTTTAAATATATATTTATTAAAGTTTTTTATATAAAACATACTTAAAAAAAAAAAAACACAAATTATCATTATCCATTTAACATCTTTCCATTATTACATTGGACTCCCCCACACCTCCCGCATACACTTGCATCATTATAAAATTAATTCCAGGCAAATTATCGTTTTGCTCATGATCTTAAATTTGATTAGCATATAATTCACACTTGGATCTAATTTAGTGATAGACAATTATTTTCTACTCTGACATCCCAATCAGCACTCAACCAAATTACAATACTTTTGTAAATAAATCTTAAATTTTCTCCAGTCTTCTTCCATCCTTTCTTCTCCCAGGTCTCGAATTCTGCCGGTCATCTCAGCTAGCTGCATATAGTCCATCAGCTGCATCTGCCATTCTTCCAAAGTGGGTAGCTTCTGAGTTTTCCAGTTCTTAGCGATCAGTATTCTTGCTGCTGTTGTTGCATACATAAAGAATGTTCTATCCTTCTTTAACACACTCTGGCCGACGATACCCAAGAGAAATGCCTCTGGTTTCTTAGTAAAGGTGTATTTAAACACCTTTTTTAACTCGTTATATATCATCTCCCAAAAGGCCTTCACTCTAGGGCAGGTCCACCAGAGGTGAAAAAATGTTCCTTCATTTTCCTTGCATTTCCAACATTTGTTATCAGACGAATGGTATATTTTAGCTAATTTGACTGGGGTCATGTACCATCTATACATCATTTTCATTACATTTTCCTTCAAAGCATTACATGCAGTGAAGTTCAGCCCAGAGGTCCACAACCTTTCCCAATCTTCAAACATAATATTATGCCCAATGTCCTGTGCCCATTTTATCATTGCCGATTTAACCATTTCGTCTTGTGTATTCCATTTCAGCAGCAAATTATACATTTTTGAAAGTACTTTAGTCTTAGGTTCTAACAGTTCAGTTTCTAACTTTGACTTTTCCATTTGGAATCCTAACTTTTTGTCATTCTTAAACACTTCTTTAATCTGAGCATAGTGTAGCCAGTCTCGCACTTTATCTCTCATCTTCTCTAAACTCTGCAATTTCCAATTGTCACCATCCTTTTCTATTATCTCCCAATATTTTGGCCAATTGGCCTCCATATTGGCTCTTTTTCGGGCCTTAGCCTCTAGGGGGGACAGCCACCTCAGAGTTTTATTCTCCAATAAGTCTTTGTATCTTGTCCAGACATTGAAAACTGATTTTCTGACAATATGGTTCTTATACTTAATTACATTTATAGACTGCATTTCTCCAAATGGTCCCAGGGCAAGGGATGTACATAAGTATAAAATTAAAATACACAATATTAGAAAACATAAAAGCAATACAGTGGTACCTCGGTTTTCGAACGTAATCCCTTCTGGATGCCTGTTCAAGTTCCAAAACTGATAGCGGAAGCCTCAAAATGGAAGCCTCAATTCGGAAAAGTCAAAACGGAAACTGCCTTTCCTGTTCAACTTCTGAGGCGCATTCGAAAACCAAGGCATTTAATTCAGGGTTTTCGGCATTTGAGTTCCGAAACGTTTGACTACGGAGGCGTTCGAAAACTGAGGTGCCACTGTAGTTAACACCTGCAATGAATACGGAATTTAACAGCATCCTGCAGCAGAAACGTGAGTACTTCCGCTCCACACCCTGAAGGCTGAGCAAAGCGGTATTTGACTTGACAACAGAAAGCATATCGTATTGGTGCAAGATACACCTTGGAGGGGAGGGCATTCCATTACCCCGGGGGGCTGCCCCAGAGATGGCCCTCTCATGTTTGCTGCCGCGTGAACTTCTGCCAGTGGTGCTGTCTTAAAGAGAGACTCCTACCAATCCAAAAACTTGGGTAAAAGGTAAAGGGACCCCTGACTGTTAGGTCCAGTCGTGGCTGACTCGGGGGTTGCAACGCTCATCTCGCTTTATTGGCCGAGGGAGCCGGCGTACAGCTTCCGGGTCATGTGGCCAGCAGGACTAAGTCTCTTCTGGCGAACCAGAGCAGCGCACAGAAACGCCCTTTTCCTTCCCGCCGGAGCGGTGCCTATTTATCTACTTGCACTTTGACGTGCTTTTGAACTGCTAGGTTGGCAGGAGCTGGGACCGAGCAACGGGAACTCACCCCGTCATGGGGTTTCAAACCGCCAACCTTCTGATCGGCAAGTCCTAGGCTCTGTGGTTTAACCCACAGCACCACTGCCAATCCAAAAATTTGGGTAGGTTGATACAAAAGGAGACACTCCTTCATATATTTGTGACCCAAGCAGTTTCCGTTGTCAATATAAGCTCCTTGAATTAGGGTTGGGAGCAAATTAATAACCACGGCAGGTTTGGGGGGCACCACACACACCCAATACATTGCAACAGTCCTGCCTGGAAGTTAGCCAGAGCATGAGTTGCTGGGGCCAGGATTTCTTTGTCCAGCAATGGTCATAGCTGACAAACCAACTGTAGCTAGAAAGAGGAGCTCAGGTCCACTGAAGCCACTTGCACCTCCAGAGCTGAAGCTGGATGTCTTGGATGCCCCCAAGTTACATACCTGTTCTTTCAAGTGGGGTGCAATCTCATCCAAAACAGGTAATTTCTCCAGTTTCCTAATCTGAGATCCCACAGAGCACAGCACCTCTGTCTCACACCCAGATTCAGCGCATTGTCACCTCCAGGCAACACCGGACCTACCTCTCCTGGTTCATATGGAACAGAGAGAGCTGGGTGTCATTTGTCGATGGCACCTCACCCCCAATCCCCCAATGGCATCTCTTAGTGCCTTCATGAATAGTTAAAAGAGACTGCCTTATACCTTAAAGCAGGTTTCTAACATGGAAATCCCAGTAGTGATGTATGGAAGTGAGAGCTGGACCATAAAGAAGGCTGATCGCCGAAGAATTGATGATTTTGAATTATGGTGCTGGAGGAGACACTTGAGAGTCCCATGGACTGCAAGAAGATCAAACCTCTCCATTCTGAAGGAAATCAGCCCTGAGTGCTTGCTGGAAGGACAGATCCTGAAGCTGAGGCTCCAATACTTTGGCCACCTCATTAGAAGAGAAGACTCCCTGGAAAAGACCCTGATGTTGGGAAAGATGGAGGGCACAAGGAGAAGGGGACGACAGAGGACGAGATGGTTGGACAGTGGTCTCGAAGCTACCAGCATGAGTTTGGCCAAACTGCGGGAGGCAGTGGAAGACGGGAGCGCCTGGCGTGCTCTGGTCCATGGGGTCACGAAGAGTCGGACACGACTAAACGACTAAACAAGAAAAAAACATGGAAAGACCCGTTTGCTTTGTAGAGCCAAAACACTATGTTCTGCATTATCTACCTCTTGCCAATAGAGGGCGCTTTGGTAAAACAATCGTTTCCATGAGTGGTGAAATTCACTTGACTGGCTATTGAGGGCTTATGCAGAAAGCCTAATTTAGGATTAACATACTACATTGTTTTTACAGCAACATCAAAGTGCATTTAGAATTTCATAAACACACATGTTAATCAAGAAATACACTGCCCAAGACCTTAAGGGATGAATGCAATTGCATGGACTTATTCTCTGTTAAGGGTTGGTGGAAGATGGGGATTTTGTTTCGGTCAATATCATAACATATGCCGTAAGCCTCAAAATATAATTCGGTTCCTATAGTACCATTTCCAAAGCAACAGCAATAAAATAAAACAGCAATGTGTGTGCCCATCAATTAAAAGCCTTTTGAAACAAGTGGTTTTTAGAAAGCCCCCTTGAATACTACAATGGAAGGGGCAAAGTGTCCATCTCTTGGCCACCCACCGCTGAGGAAGTCCTCCCCCTGATGTCTGCCAGTTTCCCTGATTTTAAAGCATGAGTAAAGGTAAACAAAAGGTAAACAAAAGGTAAAGGATCCTTGGACAGTTAAGTCCAGTCACGAACGACTCTGGGGTTGTGGCGCTCATCTTGCTTTCAGGCTGAGGGAGCCGGCGTTTGTCCACAGACAGCTTTCCAGGTCATGTGGCCAGCAGGACTAAACCACTTCTGGTGCAATGGGACACCATGACGGAAGCCAGAGCACACAGAAACGCCATTAACCTTCCCGCCGGAGTGGTACCTATTTATCTACTTGCACTGGTGTGCTTTCAAACTGCTAGGTTGGCAGGAGCTGGGACAGAGCAATGGGAGCTCACTCGGTCGTGGGGATCCAAACCGCCAACCTTCTGATCAGCAAGCCCAAGAGGCTCAGTAGTTCACAACCTGACCCCAAACCAATTAGGGCTTTAAAGACAAAAATTAGCACTTTGAATGTGGACTGCGAATTGACCCACCCCAACTGGTACAGATATGTGATATGTACCAGCCATCTGGCTTCAATGAACACATGACCAGCCGTATTCTGCAGCAGCTCAAGTTTCCAGGTTTCCTTTAAAGGCAGCCTCATATTATTGAGTTTTTATTATTATTATTATTACATTTCTATACCACTCTTTATCCTGTTGCACATCACCCTAACCTCCAAGCGGTGCAAGGCTCTAGGGGGTTCAGGGCTCTTACATTGTGTTTCCTGCAGGACAGCGGAGACTGTGATCTCTTTTGTATATATGGTTTATTTACACGGATGTACAACCTGAGCCTGCAATGGAAGAGTTCACAGCATTAACACCCAAGAGGTACTTGCTTGCCTCTTACCCTTGGATTCCCATAGAAACCAGGCATGGTTCTGTCTCCGACTTTCTGATCGGCATCCCACGTTGGTGTGAATTATGTAGGTTCAATTATAAATGCAAATGGAATCAACCTTCTCCCCCATCTCTAGCTAGAAAGCACCAGAATTGAATGATCTGGCTTTGATAATAATAATAATAATAATAATAATAATAATAATAATAATAATAATAA
>JAXCMG010000078.1:2613083-2624695 GCA_034642415.1 Podarcis siculus | reverse complement strand
AATAATAATAATAATAATAATAATAATAATAATAATAATAATAATAAATTTCATTTATATCCCGCCCTCCCCAGCCGAAGCCGGGCTCAGGGCGGCTAACAACAATAAAACAGTACAAAAGTACAGCACAAACAACACTCTAAAATCATTCATTATAAAATTAATTAAATTCAAGCCACTGGCCACCATTGGGCCAGAGCTCCGCGAAGATTGCCGAGGGAGGGAGTCAGGCTGTGCCCTGGCCAAAGGCCTGGCAGAACAGCTCTGTCTTGCAGGCCCTGCGGAAAGATGTCAAGTCCCGCAGGGCCCTAGTCTCTTGTGACAGAGTGTTCCACCAGGTCGGAGCCACAGCCGAAAAAGCCCTGGCTCTAGTTGAGGCCAGCCTAACTTCTCTGTGGCCTGGGGCCTTCAAGATGTTTTTATTTGAAGACCGTAAGTTTCTCTGTGGGGCATACCAGGAGAGGCGGTCCCGTAGGTTCCCGTAGATATCACCTCAATTTTCCGTTGACCTGAGTTCTAATCAGTAGCCTCTTGCCGCCAACCAGAGAACCATAGGTTCTGTGTTTGCACCTCCAAGCTCCCTTTGCAGCACATGGAAAGTGGTGAAGATGGGAAGAGGAATGTGATTTGGGGGGAGGTCAACAGGTCCTCGCTGCAGGAGATCTGAATGCCTAAGGAACACCTTTTGTCAGTTCTAGAGGTGGGAAGCTTGCATGGAAACCACCTTAACTAAGTACAATTCAGCCAGTAACAATCAGAAGAAGAGAAATCTCACAACACCTGCAAGCTTTTCAGACTGGATGCTGCTTCCCAGACAGGTGGTTCTCCAGTGCTCAATTTGTATACAGTGGTACCTTGGGTTACATACACTTCAGGTTACACACTCCGCTAACCCAGAAATAGTGCTTCAGGTTAAGAACTTTGCTTCAGGTTAAGAACAGAAATCGTGCTCTGGCGGTGTGGCAGCAGCAGGAGGCCCCATTAGCTAAAGTGGTGCTTTAGCTTAAGAACAGTTTCAGGTTAAGAACGGACCTCCAGAACGAATTAAGTACTTAAACCGAGGTACCACTGTATGTGAAAATATACAATTCTCCAGCTTTTCCTCCTTACAAAGGAATTTAAGCACCCAAAAGCTGTCCCTGAAACTTTCTACCACTGATGAAGTGAGGAGCATGGAACACTATTTTATTTTATTTTATTTTTGCAATCGCCCAGGTCTTTCTTTGTTCACGCTTTCGATATAATACAACAAATGCTAGGAAGAATATGCCGGCGTGGAGGAGCACGTTGACGTCTTTGTTTCTCCCCTTTTTCCTCTTTTAACTGCAAATTAGACCCTCTTTGCAGAGAAGCGCAGCAGATGGCGAAGGCTTAGTTTAAAGTGCTCTTTAGAATAATACACAGCGCCAAGTCGCCGTTGCCCCTTCGGAGCTTATTGGAAGGGAATCAGATCAATCAAGTCTCGAGGTAAAACGCATGGCAGGTTTGCAAAGATGTTTTGATGTCACATCAAACAACGAGATTTTTAAAAATGAAAAAACACCACCGAAACAGAACTTGGGCTTCCTGGACTCTGGCAGGTCCCAGCACAGCTCCAGAGGCTTAGCTTAAACCCCTGGGGCTCAATGCAAGACCTCCTGGGGCAGAGAATCTCCAACAGATGGCAGCCCAGCCTCTGCTTAAATACCTCCAGTGAGGAAGAGCCTGCCCATCCTGAGGAACTGGGTTGATTGTCCAAAAATGCTCTTTTTTAAAAAAAATTAAATGTTTATTATTGAATGGTTTTATGTTACAAAAAACATTACAACCATACTACCACTAAATATAACTGAGAAATAAAAATTACATACATCAACATTTAGTTATTTACCGTCTTATTTCCTCCCAAACATTCCATACAAAAACACACATATGTACACACACACACACACACACAAAATGATAACATTGAAAGTAAATATTTTCCCCCTTTTACCTTACAAAATCTTTTCTTCAACTTTGACTTCCTGTCAAGTCCCTTTGCATATATTTTATCTTACAATCGAATGTACACAAAACAATAAACCTTTCTTTATAAATTTTCCAATACATTCTGAAAACATAATAAATTCTTAATTGTTGTCCACCTCCTTTTAGTTCCTTTATCACTCAAACGCTAGCACGGAGTCAAAAGTATTGTTGTATTTTTGAACATATCTTCTATAACCATCCCATTTCCCCGCAAATTTTTGCTTTGAGTTTCCTCTGAGTTTGCTAGTCAACTGAGCCGTTTCCACCAATTCCTGTAATTTGATTTGCCAATCTGTTATTTTTGGAACCTTGTGATCTTTCCATCCCTTGGCCACAAGTATTCTTGTTTGCAACCGCAGCGGTTCAAAAAATGCTCTGAAAGAGCTTCTCATGTTCATCTCATGTACCCTTGTACCCCAAGCCCCTGAGACCCAGTCCAAGAGTCACCTGGGCAGAAGAGAGCAAGCTGTTTTGACTGTCCTTCGGGTATTTGAAGAGTGTCATCATCGGGTTCCCCCCCTCCTGCCCCACTCAGCAGCCTTCGCATGTGACACTAGCAAAGTGCCTGATCAGCTACTGCGCTTGCTTCTGACACGGCCCTTCTTGGCATTCTCTGTCCAGGATTGGATTGATTGGATTGATCTTTATTACGGCCATTGGCCCGTTACACGACATTTTCCCATACCAACATATTATACTTAAAACTCCAAATTTAAAATCGCCAAAACTTACAAAAGACAAACAGTAACCAAAGCAAAACAAAAACAAAAACCACCATCATACAAAACAGAAACCACCATCATACATTACAATAAATTTGTAACCTATACATCGCCCTCTGCTCATAAATTAATCAGGGATATCAATGGTGATATCGCCTAAAACATAGATCATGATTTAAAACAATGGTGATATCACCTAAAACATAGGTCATGGTTTAAAGGGGTTGTCCGAATCACACAGGAGACCGTTTCTCTTCTTTAGGGATAGGACGCTGATCAGGAATCTGGCAACCATGAGTGATTTTAGGGGGTCATCATCAATTAGTAGATATCTCAGTTTGGCTTCAAATGTATCATCGGCAATTCCCTTAAGATATTGAGCAAGAAACTTGCTCCTGGCCGGTAGGTGAAAAGCACAGTCAAAAATTATGTGATGCAACGATTCCGGTGCCCCACTATTACAATCACATAAGAGCGATATCTGTCCATTGGAGAATCTATTTCTCAGCACGTTCGATGGGAAGGTGTTGAATCTTGCCTTTACAAAGGCATATCTATGAGCTGAGGAAGTTAAGGAATTCAAATAGTTTGGGAGCCTTAAGAGGGATAATAAACCAAGGTTTAGAGGTGAGCAGGTACCATTGCCCAAGATCATTTTCTGCTGCAAGTCCATCTCCTCTAGCTTACAGGTTACTGTTCTTTTAGCTCTCTGTCCAGGCATAACCAAAATGTTGCTTTCCAGATGCTGCAGACGATTACTCCCAGCATGGCCAAAGGTCACGAATGATGGGAGCTGTGGAAAACAGAACTGAAATTCGCGACATGTTGTTCACTGAAAGAAAATTACCGTATTTTTCGCTCCATAAGGTGCACCTGACCATAAGGCGCACCTAGTTTTTAGAGGGGGAAATCAAGAAAAAAAATCAAGAAGCCTGTCCGCTTCTCCCAGAGCTTCTTGGGGCTGCCGGGGGAAGCCCGGGTCCCCCCCCCCCAGCACCAAAGAGCAAAGCCAGCGGGATGAATCCCGCTTGCTATCTTGGCTGTTTTAGCCGCATGCAGCCTCTCCCGGCCGGAGAGGCTGCGCACAGCTAAAGCAGCACCCTTTAAGGAGCGCGCGGATCCTGCAGGCTTTTCTCTTTGGGGAAAAGCCCCCAAGAGCGGCGCGCTCTTTGTGCGTCTTATGGAGCAAAAAAAACGGTATATGAAAATTATGTATCGGCAGGGCAGGATTTAGGTTTGATGAGGCCCTAAGCTACTGAAGGTAATGGGGCCCTTTATATGTCCAGCTGCCCTTTGTTTTGTTTTCAGTTTTTTAGTTTTTTTATTGATACAGCCAAAAAGGAAAAAACAAAACAAAAATACAAACAAAACCGTGATAAAGACAATATTAATTACAAATCAATAAAGCAAAAAGCGGTCCTTAGACTATAGACCCAACACCCCCGTCCATTCCTTATTTCAATTATCAATATTTGTTGCCAATACACATTTTTATCTTAAATTAACTAATTATTGATTTATCTTAAGTTTCATACCTTTCTTAAATCTACTACTAAAGTTATTCAAATGCTGCGACAGAGTTTAAACTACTGTAATTGTTTTTCAAATAAACTTTGAAGACTTCCCATTTTGAGATAAATTTCTGTTTTGGTTTGTTCTTTATTTTTTCTGATAAACTATCTAACGTCACATAATCTGTTAGCTTTCGGATCCATCAGCTGTCCTTTGTCAACAACAAACTGACACTGTTTTTTGTGTTGAATATATGCTATATGGTAATTTATGGACCTAACAGGTATCTAAAGCCATTTGCACATGTTGCCCTGCAACCAGTATATGAAGACTGTAGGCACTCTATATATAGAAATGAGCGAACCAGTGATATTTTCAGGAGCAGGCTAGCAGGTGGGGCCCATTACTTACATCATAGGAGCCTACACAACGCAAAACACTGTTGCTGTATGTAGGGTTTTTTTTATTTGTTTTTTATCTTATATTTTGGAAATGTACATCCAGTTTTTCCCCCTTTAATTTTTTTGGGGGCCCCCAAGAGAGTGGGGCCCTAAACTATAGCTTGTTTAGCTTATACATAAATCCGGCACTGTGTATAGGTGGTATTTGACACCTGTCAAATTATCAAAAATGTACAGAACAAGTTCAAATATCTGCTGGAAATGTAAAGAAAAAGAAGGTACCTTTTATCATACGTGGTGGACGTGTAAAGTAAAAAATTCTAGGCGATGATATATAGTGAAATGGGAAAAAAATGTTTTAAAAAACTTTTGTTAAAAAACCAAAAGTTTGGTTTTTTTACTAAGAATTATAGGTACCAAGATACCAAAGGACCAGAAAACATTGTTTATGTATGCGACAACAGCTGAACGGATGCTACTAGCCCAGAAACGGAAGGAAGAAATAACCCCAAACAGAGAAGACTGGCAAACCAAGTTGATGGACTATGCTGAAATGGCAAAATTAACCGGGAAGCTCAGAAATCAAGAAGACAAAAACTTTAATAAGGAATGGGAAAAGTTTGTAATTTACTTACTGTAAGCAGGTTAAAACATTAGCAGAATTTTAATCACACTTGTAAAGTAATGACAAATATGGATAATATAGAAGGATTTAAAATTTGGATCAGTATTGATACGCAGTTGTAAATAATATCTCTAGGACCCATGGAAGGGATGGGGGAAAGTCAGGAGATTCAGGGTAATCTCGATATTTGGATTTAGAACTGTTTTTCGTTGTATGTTTATACTTTTTAAAATAAAATAAAAATTATACAAAAAAGGAATGATGGGAGTTGGAGTCTACAGATTTGGAAGGCAACATACAATGGTGCCTCGCAAGACAAAATTAATTCGTTCTGCGAGTTTTTTCATCTTGCGAATTTTTCATCTTGCGAAGCACCTCTTCAAGCAATGCACCCTGGGTATTAATGGTTTTAAGAAAAAGGAAACAAATTTGCAAGACGTTTTCGTCTTGCGCAGCAAGCCCATGGGGAAATCCGTCTTGCAAAGCAACTCAAAAAACGAAAAACTCTTTCATCTTGTGAGGTACCACTGTATTTGTTTTCCCAGCTTGGCCATGAGTCCTGGGAGACCTGCTTCCTGCCTTGCAGGTCTTTTCCCACTTGGCCTGGGGAGGCGAGGTCCTGACTGACTCCAGCTACAAAAACTGAGGTTACTAAAGAGGCCAGAGACCATCTTGACCCAGGTCACTGAGCCTGAGCTTCCACAGCTGCCATCCGCCATGAACCACCATTGGCAGAACTGGCAGCAACAGCAGCAGATACGTTTCATGCTCAAAACAGCATTTTATTCTCTTCTTAATTGTGATAGTTTAAATGTGAATTTTATATTTGACTTCCTTAAGTAATGTTTTGTTTTGAAATCTTTAAGGTGTTTTTTTCTGTTAACTTTGCGGCGTTGACTCCTTTGTAATGTTTTATTTTAAAATCTTTAAGATAATGTTTCCTGTTAATTACGTTGCTTTGAATGCATATTTTTAATTGACTTTATTCTGGATTGTTTTGATGTCTTAATGTGTTGTAAACAGTTTTGAGATTTTTTCCCCTTTAAAATATAAAGTAGCGTAGAAATGGAATTAATGATAGCAATGTATGCTACACGAAGCACAAATACTTTGTGCATTAGTCAAACTATCCAAGTTGCACTCAGTTCCCTATTTCCCAGGGTATTCCATGCATGATGATGGAAGTTGTGCTCTTGCCCCATTTAAACCACAGATTAGCAAATGTCTTCTTGCGTCATTACCTTTCAAGCACACGGGTCATTCTTACTACAGTCTCTTAGAAATGTTTCATTCCTCAGACTTTCTGATATGTCCTTTTCATCATCATTATCAAACTCTTCAGCCACCTAGATTTGTGGAACCTGCGCCAACACCTTCATTTAGGGACCCCGCTACACAATGGAAAGTTCCTTAAAAGGTAAAGGGACCCTGACCATTAGGTCCAGTCGTGACCGACTCTGGGGTTGCGGCGCTCATCTCGCTTTACTGGCTGAGGGAGCCGGCGTACAGCTTCCGGGTCATGTGACCAGCATGACTAAGCCGCTTCTGGAGAACCACAGCAGTGCACGGAAACGCCGTTTACCTTCCCGCCGGAGCGGTACCTATTTATCTATTTGCACTTTGACGTGCTTTCGAACTGCTAGGTTGGCAGGAGCATGGACCGAGCAACAGGAGCTCACCCCATCGCGGGGATTCAAACCGCTGACCTTCTGATCAGCAAGCCCTAGGCTACCCCTGTCTCTGAGAGGTGTGAGATTCCAGGGTCCGTGTTTCCTGTTGGAAATGAGGCATGGCAGAGACTGTGGTGTCTTTATGATATCTGGTTTATTTACACATATATACACAACCTGAACCTAGATGGAGGGATTGCAGAGCATTCACATCCTATGAGGGTCTGGTTTCATCCTTAAGGGCAGCACTGGATTCAAAAGAACAGCAAAAAGCCATCCTCTGTGTATCTATGTTCCAGCCTGTCCCCCCCAGATCCCTTGGACTTCTGCCCCTTCTCCTTCTCACTGCCAACCAACTCCAAGGACCTCCCCAAGCCTACGGCATTCAAAGCTGAAGCCCTAGACCTTGCATTTGCCTCTGTCCACTGTTGTTGTTGTTGTTGTTTAGCCGTTTAGTCGTGTCCGACTCTTCGTGACCCCATGGACCAGAGCATGCCAGGCACTCCTGTCTTCCACTGCCTCCCACTGGACAAACTCATGCTTGTAGCTTCGAGAACACTTTCCTACCATCTCGTTCTCTGTCGTCCCCTTCTCCTTGTGCCCTCCATCTTTCCCAACATCAAGGTCTTTTCCAGGGAGTCTTCTCTTCCCATGAGGTGGGCAAAGTATTGGAGCCTCAGCTTCAGGATCTGTCCTTCCAGTGAGCACTCAGGGCTGATTTCCTTAAGAATGGAGAGGTTTGATCTTCTTGCAGTCCATGGGACTCTCAAGAGTCTCCTCCAGCACCATAATTCAAAAGCATCAATTCTTCGGCGATCAGCCTTCTTTATGGTCCAGCTCTCACTTCCATGTATCACTACTCTGTCCACTAGCACCCATCAAAGAAAGGGAACAACCCCCCTTTGCTCCCTGATGGCTTCTTGGATGGGCCACCACCAGCCTTTGTCTTCTGCTAATGCCCATCCATCTAGCTCTGCCAAGCCAGCTTGGCTCTTTAGCACAACTAAATCCAGGGGGTTTCCATGTTTGGCAAAGTTTCATTAAACCTTGATTAGTTCTAACTTTTGCTAAAACCAGGAATTATGGGGAGGGTCCAGCACCCAGGAATTTAGGGGAATCTGGGCCTCCCACAAACATACAACACTACTAATGTAGATCAAAATACCTCAAGGAAATCAAATCCTGTCATATGATGCACATGCAGACATGCATGTAAATTTTGTGTCATTTTGAAAAAAGTTTTACAGTTTAGTATTGTTTTTATGGAGGGGGCACCATGATATTTTTAGTGCCCCGGGGCCTTTGAAGGTCTTACTCTGGCCCAGAACACAGCAGGCTTTTCCCACTCGTCTTCCCCAGCAACTGGTCTCTGGAGACACAGAGCCCATGATCCTGGGTGTATCTGCATAACTTAGTGCTCTTTAGCTGCAAGGAATTTGTAAAGAGAATCCTGGCATATCCATGGCAACAGCAGCTTTCTAATCTATTCTCTGCAACTAGTTACTCTCATGTTCTTCATCTATTCAAATAAGCTCCAGCAGAGTTTGCTTCCTGGGAGTGTTCCATAGTATTGACTCTACTAGGAAAAGCATAGCGCTCATAATTTTGATCACAAGCGTTTTGAAAGCAAAGGGTTTGATTAACCCTGTGTTTCCATCCTTCAAAGAGGCAGGGAGAGAATATGGTCGACTGAGATAGGCTGACCATGTCTTGGGCTGCCTATAATGAACAAGCTTTGAGTAATTGTTCTCTGGATATCCGAGTGAGAAATACTTGGCAGTAGTTCACATAGTGAAGGTGACTCGGAAACTGCAATTAATCCAGAATGCGGCAGCTAGTCTGGTGACTGGGAGCGGCCGCCGAGACCACATAACACCGGACTTGAAAGATCTACATTGGCTCCCAGTACGTTTCCAAGCACAATTCAAAGTGTTGGTGCTGACCTTTAAAGCCCTAAACGGCCTCGGCCCAGTATACCTGAAGGAGCGTCTCCACCCCCATCATTCTGCCCGGACACTGAGGTCCAGCGCCGAGGGCCTTCTGGCGGTTCCCTCGCTGCAAGAAGTGAGGTTACAGGGAACCAGGCAGAGGGCCTTCTCAGTAGTGGCACCTGCCCTCTGGAACGCCCTCTGATCAGATGTCAAGGCAATAAACAACTATTTTACTTTTAAAATACAACTGTTTAGGGAAGTTTTTAATGTCTGATGCTGTATTGTTTTAAATATTCAGTTGGAAGCCGCCCAGAGTGGCTGGGGAAACACAGCCAGATGGGCAGGGTATAAATAAATTATATATATATATATATATATATATATATGCTTTCGTAGATTTTCACGGGTACAGGAATGCAGGTTTTGGTGTCCTCGGGTGTCTTCCCGTGTAAAAGTTGGGGTGTCTAGGCGACGTTTCGACGAGGTCTCACTCGTCATCTTCAGGCTGGTGCTTTCGGCTTCTTGTTACTGGAACAGAGCAGGATCTCAGTGTTTGAGTTCCTATAAATACTGTTGAGGAGGTGTGGTGTATAGCCTCCAATGTTCTGGGCAGAGAGGAAGTTCCCAGGCTAGTGTGCCTTTTCTTCTTTTGTTCCTTAATTGCTTGAGGGATATCTTGAGTGATTTCTTGAGTGATATCCTGAGTACCACTTAGGTGGGTCATTAGGTGTGGATTAGTTGCTAAAGCCTTTGTGTCTTGACCTCTTGAACTTTGTGAAGAGTTTTTCTGAGAAGATGGCTGTACTGCTTTGTTGTGCTCTGGCTTGGCTTCGTGTATAGGGGCGAGCTGTGGTTTTGTGGCCTGTGCCAGCCAGATCTGTGTAGGGATTGCAGGGGGGGTGCAGCATCCGGAGGTGCCATCGTGGTTTGGCTACTGGATGGTGTCTGTAATTTATCTGTGGAGAGGGTCTGGGTTTGGGTCTGGTGTGGTTGATTGGTGATGGCGTTCTGTGTGCCTCTGGATCTGGTGTCAGTTTTTGTGGGGAGGGCTAATTTCCAGATGTCTGGCAAGCGGGATGTGTCGTCACGCTTGTTCATGTTGTGAGGGTGTTTCTCTATCTCGATGGCTTCCATGATTATTCTCTTGTGGTGATGTTCCATGTTAGAGAGCAATTTGGAATCTGCAAAATTAATTTCGTGTCCTGTTTCTTTCATGTGTTGGAAAAGAGAGGAAGTTTTTTCTTCTTTTTTGACGGCATTCTTGTGTTCTGCGATACGTGCATTTATTCGTCTGTTTGTTTGTCCAATGTACGTGGCTGGGCAGACTTTGCAGGGTATTTCATAGACCCCTTGGTTTTCCAACTGGATTTTATCCTTGGGGTTTCTGAGGATATTGGCTATTTTTTGGTTGGCGCAAAAGGCTGTTTTGATATTGTGTTTATGGAGGATTTTGCTAATTTTATCTGTAGTGCCCTTGATATAAGGAAGGAGGGCCATGCCATTGTTTTCTTCTGTGTCTTGGTTTTTGGGGGGTGTTTCTTTTTGGATTAGCTTCGTAACCCTGTTTTGCTGGTATCCATTGGCAATTAACACATTTGAGAGATTCTGTAACTCAGTTGTCAAGTGGTCTTTGTCAGCCAGGCGTTTGGTTCTGGAGATGAGAGTCTTGGCTACGGAGTTTATTTGTGCAGGGTGGTGGTGTGATTGTGCATGTAAGTAGCGGTTGGTGTGTGTTTTTTTCCGGTAGATAGTGTGTCCTAGGGAGCCATCAGGTTTTTTGTAGATTAGGACGTCAAGGAAGGGAAGTTGGTTGTTGGCTTCTATTTCCATAGTGAATTGTATTTTGGGGTGTAGGCTGTTGAGATGTGTGAGGAAGCTGTCCAGTTTTTCCTTCCCGTGTGGCCAAATTACAAAGGTGTCGTCAACATATCTGAGCCAAAGTTTGGGTTTGTGTTCTGACTTGTCTAAAGCATTGGTTTCAAAGTGTTCCATGTACAGGTTTGCGATGACCGGTGAGAGGGGTGATCCCATAGGTGCTCCTTCTATCTGTTTGTATCTTTGTCCATTGTGGATGAAGTACGTGTTGGTTAGGCAGTGGTTGGTCAGGTCCAAGATGTATTCGGGGGGATTGTATTTGTTTTGAATGGCTGTCAAGGCTTCATTAATGGGCACTTGTGTGAAGAGAGATACAACATCGAAGCTCACAAGTAGGTCATTGGGATGTAGGTTTTGCTTCTTTATTGTTTCTATGAACTGGAAGGAGTTTGGAACGTGTGAAGAGATGGATTCTGCATAGGGCTGAAGTTGCTTGGCGAGAAATTTAGCGAGATTTTGTAGAGGTGAGCCTATGGAGCTGACTATTGGTCTGAGTGGTGTTCCTTCTTTGTGTATCTTGGGGAGGCCGTAGAGTTTGGGGCATCTGGATGATTTTTCTCTGGGGATGATTCTTAGCTGGATTTCTTCACTGATAGGAGAGGCTTTTATTTTGGATTTGGTGGTTTTTTCCAGATAGGTGGTGGGATCTGTTTTTATAGGTTGGTAGGTAGGGTCTTGGAGTAGATTTGATAGTTTTGCTTGGTAGTCCGATGTGTTCATCACAACAGTGGCATTACCTTTGTCTGCTGGGAGAATGATTATGTTGTTGTCTTTCCTCAGGTTGGTGAGTGCTTTCTGTTCTTCTTTGTGTAAATTGCTTCTGGGTGGTTTGCTGGAGCAGAGGATGTTGGTGACTTCAAGTCTGA
>JAXCMG010000078.1:2591875-2612683 GCA_034642415.1 Podarcis siculus | reverse complement strand
ATATGTATACATAGATATTATATAGGGAGAAAGGTCTTAGTAGTAGTAGTAGTAGTAGGAGTATTGGCATATTCATTACTTCAGGACTGCAACATTTCTCCTAGCCTCACATGTAACATGCGGTTGAATGAATCTTTCCCTCCCCACTACTAGGGATGCATGTTTTTCCAAGTGAGAGAAAAGTACCCAGGGAAGCAATTTTTAGCTGAAAAACAGCCAGAGGGGGAAATCGTTGAGTAGACCTTTCTCCCTTCGCATTCCACTACTTGAGCTCACATTTGTGAAGGTGCAGAATTGGCTGCCCTATTCAGCGGCAAGTCATTAAGTGTGTAGTTATCAACTGAGTGCTTATACTGACTCCCTTGAAAAGCGCGTGTATCAGTTACAACCCTTGGCAGACTATTCCTTTGTCAGGTGGGTTGTGAGCTGATCGTCCCGTATGGCTGGCTGATAACTCCTTGGCAGGAAACAGGAACCTCCCCGTCTAGGAACCTCTCTAAAAGATACCTATCAGAGTTTGGAGGAGGTGGCACCCCTCCAGCTGAAGAAAGGGGGCAAAGAGGCCGCGGGGAAAGTTGGCTGCAATTCAAGAAGGCAAGGACAGTAGCCAATGGCACGGGGGAATGACTGTGCTTACCTGACCTCCAGGTGGCTGAGTAGCTTCTGTTTACCAGGTGGGAGAGGGGTGAGGTGGTGAGTGAGATCACCACAATGCAGCTGTGATGGCACCCCTGCCACCTCGCCCCTCTCCCTCCTGGCGACTCAGCAATAAGGAGGTCAGGCAAACAGCCACACCAAACTCACTGTCTGCTACTGGACAGGGTGTGTTGTGCGTGGAAGGGGGAGCAGGAAAAAACTTAAACACGTAGCAGAGTTAAAAAAAAAAATAGACCAGAGGCAATTGTACTTCAGCAGAGCTTTACTGATACTGAAGGCAAAATAATCCAGTCCTCCAGACTGGACTATTGTAACTCGCTCTACGTGGGGCTGCCCTTGAGACTGACCCAGAAACTCCAGCGGGTGCAGAATGCCGCGGAGAGACTCCTTACGGGGTCTTCGCTGCAAGAGCATATCCATCCGGTATTATACCAGCTGCACTGGCTCCCGGTGGAGTACAGGATCAGGTTTAAGGTGCTGGTTCTAACCTTTAAAGCCCTATACGGCCTAGGACCCTCGTACCTACGGGACCGCCTCTCCTGGTATGCCCCACAGAGAAATTTACGGTCTGCAAATAAAAACATCCTAAAGATCCCAGGCCACAGAGAGGTTAGGCTGGCCTCAACCAGAGCCAGGGCCTTCTCGGCCGCGGCTCCAACCTGGTGGAACGCTCTGTCACAAGAGACAAGGGCCCTGCAGGACCTGACATCCTTCCGCAGGGCCTGCAAGACAGAGCTGTTCCACCAGGCCTTCGGTCAGGGCGCAGCCTGACCCCCCTCCTCTGGCAATCGGCAATCTACACAGAATTTGCTTGATGGTTGCCATTAATTTGATTTTAATTTGATTTAATTAATTTTATAATGAATGTTTTTAGAATGTCGGATTATTTTGATTGTTAGCCGCCCTGAGCCCAGCTTCGGCTGGGGAGGGCGGGATATAAATAAAACTTATTATTATTATTATTATTATTATTATTATTATTATTATTATTATTATAAAATAAGCATAATGGCCATAAATCCAGAACGTTCAGGATTGGCACAGTCCATAAAAATCCAGTCGCAGCACTTACAATAAAACTTACAAGAACTTATAATAAGACTAAACTAAGCATATAGAAGATAACATCCGAACAAGGAGATAGAAAGAGAAAGTACCGTATTTTTCGCTCTATAAGACGCACCAGACCACAAGATGTTAGCCGCTTTGAGACTCCTTTGGGTAGTGATAGTTTTTGGAGGAGGAAAACAAGAAGAAAAAAAATCTGAATCTCAGAAGCCAGAACAGCAAGAGGGATCGCTGCGCAGTGAAAGCAGCAATCCCTCTTACTGTTCTGGCTTCTGGGATAGCTGCGCAGCCTGCATTTGCTCCATAAGACGCACACACATTTCCCCTTACTTTTTAGGAGGGAAAAAGTGAGTCTTATAGAGCAAAAAATACGGTAAGTAAGTGTGTGAGACCCAGACTCCTCCTGGTCTTATGATTCTAGTCAGCACGACCTTGACAGAAAGATAACAGAACCAGCTGTGCTCAGCTTCCCAGCAGAAATAACCAAAACATCACGTCCCTCTGCTTGCTTCTTTCACAAAGAAAGACATATTCCAGAACAGTCCTGAACTAATCAGAATAGGAAAGATCAATATTTTCTGTACTAAGAAACGCAAACTGAGATGAGAGTTTTCAGCTGTAGTTGGTTGAAATGGGTACAGCCTGGAAGTCTGCCTGTTATTTTCTGTTTTGCAGAAGTGTCTGCGCCTGTGTATTTATTGACTTGTTGGGGGGGGGTTAACCTCTCCATTTTGAGATCAGAGTTGAGATTATCTCATGTTGGCTCAAGCTTCACAAAGCTGGGAAATTGGAAGTGAAGGTTGATGTCCAGGGATCAGCAATGATGCTCAGAGAGCCAGTATGGTGTAGTGGTTAAGAGCGGTAGACTCATAATCTGGTGAACCGGGTTCGCGTCTCCGCTCCTCCACATGCAGCTGTTGGGTGACCTTGAGCTAGTCACACTTCTTTGAAGTCTCTCAGCCCCACTCACCTCACAGAGTGTTTGTTGTGGGGGAGGAAGGGAAAGGAGAATGTTAGCCGCTTTGAGACTCCTTCGGGTAGTGATAAAGCGGGATATCAAATCCAAACTCTTCTTCTTCTCTTCTTCAGTGTTGCATACGGTGTTTGCTTACAAACTATCCCTGTTATGTACTGAAGTTCTCACCCTGGGCCAGCAGGGAGATACTGTAGATAGTTTCCACTCAGGTCCACATATGCAAATAGGGGATTGAAAGTGATGTTCAGTGATTGGATAGTTACAGAAAATGGTTACAGTTGCGTTGTAGTGGAGCTCTATATAAGCAGGCTGGCTGAGCCCTTCAGTTCAGTTCTGTTCTGGCCTGTGAATAAAGAAGAGCTGTTTGAAGAATCGCTGTGTCGTCTGATATGTTCACCCACAACTTAATCCCCATGCGCATGTTCCCTTGGTTGTTCTGCCTAAATCCAGAAGGGGAGTGTCAGGGACCAGCAAAGATGCCCCAAGTTGTTCAAGCCCTTATTGTCTTATGAAGCATCCTACGGGATTGCTAGAAGACTCCTCTTGTGTCTTGACACATGCCTGTTTGCTGCTTATATCAATAGCTGGCAGGATGCATTTAAGAGTGGGAGGGGACCCTTTTCTAACACCCTTCACAATCCTTATGCTGGCTCACCACAGTAGAAGTTTTTTTTTGTGTTACTAGTATGACTGAATGACGCGAGTGCTAAGATTTCTATTCTGGATTTGGCCCTGTAACATGAGGAACAAGATGAGGAGATCATTCATCACCATGCTGAGATTTTCGTCAGAAGGCATGCTACAAGGCAGCAGTGGTTGCTTTGAAACAATAAATGCTTGGTGGGGATACAATGGGCTGGGTGGGCTGCTGCTACAGTTGGAAGACCTCTGCAGCCCGTGGGCCTAATTATTTTATTTTTATTTATTAAATTTGTTTACCACCCTTAAGCAGAAAAACTGGAAGCACAGGGATGAGGCTGTGAAGCATTCTTTTATGTCCAGCTGCAAAGCAAGCTGGTTCCCCCTTTTCTGACTCTGCTTGACAAAGAAACAGACAACAGACCAAGAAGTAAGTTTAAAATGTGATTTACTTACTCATTCATAGTCTTGCATTTGTTCTCCCCAACAACAGCAGTCAAATAAACACAGGCAAAATAGTTATATTTACAGTACAGTCATACCTTAGTTTTCGAACAGCTTAGTTCTCAAATGTTTTGTCTCCCGAACACGGTAAATCCGGAAGTAATTGTTCTGGTTTGCGAACTATTTTTGGAAGCTGAACCTCCAATGGGGCTTTCGTGTCTTCTGATTGGCTGCAGGAGCTTCCTGCAGCCAATCAGAAGCTGTGCTTTGGTTTCCAAATGTTTTGGAAGTCAAATGGACTTCCAGAACGGATTCCGTTCGACTTCCGAGGTACAACTGTATAAGAAAACTCATGCATATGCCCATAGCTGTCAACTTTCCCCTTTTCTTATTCCTATTCGGAATAAGGGAATTTCCCTTAAAAAGGGGAAAATGTTGACAGCTATGGATATGCCTGTGCTGGAGCAATTAGATCTATGTCTGCTCCCACTGCTGGCCAAAGAGAAAGGGAGGAAGAGAAAGGAACAGGAAATACTATATGTTCCTTCCCCCACAGGACAGGAAGGGAAATGACCTCACACAGAGCCCCCTCTATCAAATACATTTCTATGGTGTGGGCTTGCCTATCAGCAGCACAGCTCTGTGGTCTTAACCCCTTCACTAGCAGGAATCTACATTGTTGGATGTGGCTGCTAACCTCCAACAAAAGCTTCAGTGCCGCCCCTGGAATGACTCACAGTTCAGGGAAGTGGGGAGCACATGACAATTCTATTTGCCGTTTGCTCTGTGTTGGTTTTTAGAGGGACGCAGGTGGCGCTGTGGGTTAAAGCCTCAGCGCCTAGGACTTGCCGATCGAAAGGTCGGCGGTTCGAATCCCCGCGGCGGGGTGCGCTCCCGTTGTTCGGTCCCAGCGCCTGCCAACCTAGCAGTTCGAAAGCACCTTCGGGTGCAAGTAGATAAATAGGGACCGCTTTCTAGCGGGAAGGTAAACGGCGTTTCCGTGTGCTGCGCTGGCTCGCCAGATGCAGCTTTGTCACGCTGGCCACGTGACCCGGAAGTGTCTCCGGACAGCGCTGGCCCCCGGCCTATAGAGTGAGATGAGCGCACAACCCTAGAGTCTGTCAAGACTGGCCCGTATGGGCAGGGGTACCTTTACCTTTACCTTTACCTGTGTTGGTTTATTGACATAGGCAGGTCATCACTACAGTCTAAGGAACACGGCCATTTTAGCCCAAGATATAAATATGAACTTACTCCATTGCCCTGCAAAAATCTTAGCTTGAAGGACTGTATCATATTTCCCCATGCAAGTCATCACTAGTAGTCAACAGCATGTATTATTATTATTTACAATATTGTTTACTATAATTGCTACTACCATCGATATTTATAGGCTGCCTTTCAAGGTTTTGACTCCCTCAAGGAAGGTCTCAAACATATCTGTAACATTACGAACAAGAAAACAATCGCAAAAATAATATAAAACTCAACAGCGCATCTAAAAATATCACCACATAGCAGATTAAAAGAGTATCAGCAGACCATAATAAAACAAGTGTAAAAGCAGACAGCAAAAATAGTATACTATAAGACCAGAGCAGAAGAGTAGTAAAATAACACCAATGAAAAGCAGTTTGGAATAATAAAAGTCCTCAAGGTCCATTGAAAAATCATCCATGAAGGAGCTGTCTATACCAATCTAGAGAGGGCATTTCAAAGTCATGGGACCATCACTGAAAAGGCCCTGTCTCTTTTGCCCTGCACTCTTTCTTACTTTATTAACAGGCAACAGACCGTTAAAACATTTTATAACAGTTGACAGTTACACTTGATAACGTTAATTAAAAAATGTACATTAATGCAGCTGAAAAACACAGAATTAAACTACTAGACTCTCTCTGAATATGACATTTCAATTCACATTTTAGACGTTAAATTTTGCCTCAGAGTTCGAACGGGAGTGCTTTAAGCTGCATTAAGGTGTTGGGTTTATTGTGTTAGTTTTACTGTGTATAATGCTAGTGCTTCTGTCCCAGTTTCCAGTGTTCCTTTCACACTACAGTTCCCATTCTGCTACGGAACTGGGGATTTTTGATGGATATACTGCCTTCTCACCCTAAATTTTAAATGACGGAAATGAACTGTATGTCAGAATACCACCTAAAATTTCATCACATGAAATTACAGCGCAAAACTCCTGCGATGTTTTGAAGTTATAGGGTTGCAAATTGTTTTTTTCTTTCTTTCTGTAAACAATTAATATGGAAATGAACACTAAACTTCCACCAGATTTCCACAAGTGACTTTTAAGTCATGGGAACTATCGCAAAAAATGCAGGAGTTATCAGGTAAGAAAACGTCAGGAAAATGAGTGCCACCTGAACGCAGCCTTAGCCTTTGAGTAATTAGGTACTTGAGTTGACAAACTGGAACAGGGGAGGCAGCAAAGAAAGCGAGAGACCTGGAGACCAAGTCCTAGGAGGAAAGGTTGAAGGAGCTGGCTATGTTTAACCTGGAGACGATATGATTAAGTGGTGATTTGAGAGCCACATCTCCAGACATCTGAAGCAGTGTCACATAGACTTTAGAGCAGATTTGTTTTCTGTTGTTCCAGAGGGCAGGAGAGTTTAAATTACAAGAAAACAGATTTCATTCTAGACTTTAGGGAGGACTTCCTGATGTTATGTGCTGTTCAGCAGAAGAGCAAACTGCCTCTGAGTGTGGCAGACTCTCCTTCATTAGAGATTTTAAAGCAGAGGCCATAGTGTAAAACGTGTTCTCCCTAGCAGAGAGCACGTGTTGCGGTGGGGGATACAAGCCACCCCATTGTTGCTGGGCGGATTTGCGGAGGGACCCAGGCAGTGAATTGGTTAATCGGGTCACTGGGGAGAATTGCTTGTTGCCAATTTTGAAGGAGGGGTCAGAGGTTTTAAATACTGGACGCCCAACTTTGAGCATCCTCTTGGCTGCTTGCACCGGATCACCTGCCCACCCTCCCTGTATTGGGGGGGGTTGTTCGCTTGACCTTGCTATGCCTGTCATGGGGTCGTCTGCTTTGGGGGCAGGGGCTGGTAGGAATTTGTCCATTTGGCTGATTGGCTGGTGCCATTTGGTTTTTGCCTACTGCGTAGCAAATCGTCACAACTTGTAAGGTTGGCAGTTAGGCATTGGTTCAAATTGGTTGGTGGAGGGGTAAGTGCCTACCCCTCCAATAGTGGTGCGGAAAGGGAATTCCATTAAAGGAATCCAGGGGCTTGCCATTCTTTTTGTCCTTGTCCCTGGCATCGGACTTGGGCCGTGCAAGCCACAAGGAGCATGAGGGTGAGAAGGGAGGGACTGAGGCTCAGCTTCATTTTCTCCCCAAAATTGTTTCCCTCACTGGCTTCCGCTGGAATCCAGAAGTCAGTTCTGTCCACTGGGCAAGGACAGATAGTCGGAACCAGTGCCTAAGCAACCACTCACTTGGGTGTATTTAAATAAAGTTATGGCCAAAATCGTGCCAAAATCACAAACCAAAATTGATGTGTGATGTGTGAGTTATTGGGGGGTGGCTTGGGGACCTCGACACGCAACAGCAGATTCCCTGTATCGGCAGAGATTTGACTAGATGGCCCCTGAGGTACCTCCCAAAGTTGTGATTCTACGATTGTTTTGGCAGGCATCAAATATGACACTTCACAAGGCGTCAAACACTGAACATCACTGCATTTCATCTGTCAAATGCTGACGCGTATGAAACAGCGCTCCATGCCAACAATCAAATACAGCCAATTACTAAATATCGTCAGATGCCAAGCATCCAACACTGTCAGATTAAAGGGGAAAAAACCACTATTGCATGGCAGCCATTAGACATTGTAAAATACAAATTATTTTTAAATATTGGGTTTATTATGCTGGGTTTTTTGGGGAGGTTGTAATCATGGGATGGGGAAGTCAACAGGTTCATTCAGACAAGTTGTATAGGAGAGAGGCACTTACTTGAATTGTGACGGTCGTTTGTTCCTTTCTTTGTTTTCCTTCAGAGAGATGCCAGCAAACCACCTCCTCTCTCCCACTCAACTTCCCACGTGTAAAATTTAAATAAGACCTCCAACCCACTTTCAGCATGCTTCTGGAATGATTTCAAAGATATACTGGTTGCTGGCAAGCATGGTGGCAGCTGAAACATGCTATAGCTATAGTTTTTAGGGGGGGGGGGAGAAAGGCCTCTGTTGCTACCCTGACACGCACGCATAAAGTATAAAAGCGGGAAAGGTTGAAAAGCACCCCTACATCTGAATCAGATGAACTAGTTTGACTTCTCACATACAGTACTCTGAAAAGAACTGAAATTCACACTCCAATTTGTCACCTGCGAATGAAGGTAATCATTCCACTTTCATATCTGTGGGATGTGATCCACGAGAGGCAGTCAAGTACAACATTCTTTGTAATGCTAGACAAGACATGTGAGGGAATGTTTGGTCCAGCCAGTCGAAACTTCCTGTTCCTCCTGGCTGGAGCATCCTTCCTTTTGCATGTGATAGAAGGTGGGCGTGACCTAACCTGTCCAGGTAACAAAAGGACGAGTCATGGAGCAATCTCCCTCTTTTTCACTTTCTTCGTCTTTTGACCAGCTTTCAGCTAGCAAAGGCAGTGGGATTATCCCCCCATATGGGCTAGATCCACATGTACATAATTGTAACTAAGTCTGCCTTCAGGGATCCAACTGTGAACTGATGTAAGTAAACTTCTTTTATTGACTTTGAATAAGATTATGGTCTTTTAAGAGCGACTCATGGGAACATACCAGGAACGTACAATTCAATCTGAGACAGATTGAATTGTATAATAGTGAGAGGCTTACATGAACCTGCAACCAGCTATCTGCTGTGCATGTAAAAAGGGGAATGTAAACTCTGCTAAGTAAAGGAACTTGCTAGCGCGAGTTAGGAAGGATATTAATAAACAATATATCCTCTCCTGCTTCCCTGAACATTCCCACAGTATCCACAGATAGGTGACATGAAAAGCTTCATAATGTAGTGGGTGGGTGTTGTGAGCTCTTCCATTGTGACACAACAATGTGCTCTTTGCAGCACTTTTTGAATACAAAGTAAGAACCGGGAGAATGCCCTAAGCCTTCCTTTGCAGTCAAACTTTCCTACGTTTGATGTCATGTGAAGATCTCTGTCTTAGAGAAGGGGTAGTACCTCTAGCGGGAGGAGGGAGAGACATGTTGTACTTCACCAGATACATTGTCCACCATTGGTCCCCACCCTGCACTCAGCTCTCACCTGTCTGTATGCAAGAGCAGCCACACCCTGGGAATGGCCAGGTGAGGGTAGCTGATGGGTCTCAAACTCTCAGTGAGACAGGCTTTGGCGGACTGAGTAGACGAGAACAATGGCGGGTCCAATGATCAAGGAGGCTGTTTCTGCACATGCTGTAGAGGGAAGTGAGGGGCAGATGGGGCTCATCAACCTGGGAAGGTAGCCCACCTAGGAGAAGAAAACCTCTGATCCGAAACCTCTGCTGCCTTGAAGGATGTCTTTGGTAGAAACGAAGGCTAAGGAGTAAACGCTACAGAAACCAGAGCGGAGTCCCTAAGACGGTTGGTTGCTTGTACGCCTCTTTCCGGCAACTCCTGCAGCCAAGCTGGTGCCAAACATATTGCTCTGCTTTCCTCTGGACCACATCAGTGAGGCTGAGAGGGGGAGTCTTCATCTGGGCAGCCCAGGAGCTCCATGCACACTGCCCAGGCATGCGCCCCAGGGAAGTCACTTCGGTGACGCTAATACAGTGGTCTGACTTCACCCCTGGAGGCACACTCCATTGCCTCTCAAGATAGACGGATGCCAACAACAGTGGGTCTGCCCATGAGCTGGAGGTTCCCCCACCTTTGCTCTACATTTTAGAACATGTGTCCGTCTTCATTCATCTTTGTTGACAGCATCTCCACCACTAGGAATGGATTTCCAATAATATTCAAGGCCAAGCAGCTTCCGTTACATTGTGGCTTGGAAGCCTCAGCCCAGTCTCAAGTCTTACCCTGTTTGTTCCTAGTATAAAAGGCAACTGACACCAACACCAGCATGCCTATGGAGGGATCGGTACTCCAGTCCACCTTTGATACATATCATAAATAAAGACAAAAGGGAAAGCAAATTTTTAGAAGACCATGGGGGCTATACACACACCTTAAAAGAATCAGGCTGCCAAGGATGAAGCACACTTTACTAAAGGGCTGCGATTTTGCAAGCATATAATTAAGAAACTTTTTAAAAAAAGATAATTTCCATGAATTATCTTTATAACAAGCTGTTCATGTGCTCCTCTTGGGAGGTTACACGATGCAGCTTATTAAAACGGCACTGGCAAATATATCCCAATGGTTTTTAAGTATTAGGATGACGTGCAGTAATTAGGGACTCTGTCTGAAGATGCTGGTAATTGGGCGAAGGACAGCTTTATGCCAGGGACTCTCCAACTGTCTGCTCTGAAGTTATCTCCTTGGTATCAATGGAACTGCACTGGAGTAAAGGCTTTGCAGAACTTCAGGCTTCAGCAGGATGAAATATTAAACTGCAGGAGGATGTGGAGGAATAGAAAGTAATATAAGCAGCTGGGAAGTAACTAATGGAGCATTAAATTAAAAGAGACGAGAGGGTGGGGGGGGGAGTTATTTATAATTTCTGAAACGTATTTCTGTCTGAGATATGCTTTTCAAGAATCTCTGCTGCCTTATATTAGCAGGCTGGTGCCCCAAAAGGAATTTCACACTGAAACATTGGCAGTAAGCAAGCAGGTTTTTAATATGCAAAAGTCCTTAAAAAAAACCTGCAATACTGAACATAGCCAGATGAAGATGAAGTTGTTAGAGCTAGGTGGCAAATATGTGGGCTTGGGAAGCTGTGAGGCAGCACTCACCAAGCTGGTGCCTTTCAAACATTTTGGACAAGAACTCCAATCAGTCCAGAAGAGATTGGAGTGATGGTCCTTCTAGCACCTGTCAGAAGATCAGCAGCAGTCTGCATCAGCTCAGGCTTCAGGGTAGTCTTCAAGGGCAGCTCCAAGGGAAGCCCATTTCAGTAATCAAGTCTGGAAGTTACAGAAGTATGGACCAACATAACAAGTTCTCGGTTGCCCGGAAAAACGGAAATGCTTCCTGATGAGTCAAAAACCTCCTAATGACTATAGTTGAAGGTACTTCTGTCAACAACTCCAGCCCGCTTCTCCATCAAGGAGAACCACCAGGCTAATCACCCCCTTGTCTCTAACAAGCATAGGTGGGCTGATTCCACCTTGGCCATTTCCTGTCAACATGGCCATTTCCTGTCAACATCACCTCCATCTTGTCTATGTATTATGGGCAATTACATGTTGCTCATCATTGCTGCAACTCTCCGTCCTCCATCTTGACCTGTCTTTCTGCTGCCCCAGAGAAACAGATCAACCATTGTGCTGTGCCTTTCCAGAATGCATAGCAATATAATAAACATGACATGGCCCAATCCTTGCTTCTTTTCTTCAGGAGCTGAACTGTGAGCAAAGTGGTTCACCTTGGTTAAAAAAATTAGGTCTCCTAGGAGCCAGATGAAGGCTCTTTGCGGGTTAGATTTGCCTTCTGGGCTACCAGGTAGCTGCTCCTGATTATTTATGGAGTCAACGTAGAAGGGATCTGTCCATCATCCCTAATCACACATCCTTAGTGTGAGGAGTCTGAGCATATTCAGTTCTGGTTTACTTCGGTTCAAGGGGAGATGGAAGGTGGCAGAGGATGTGTGGGAGGAAGGCAATGCCTTCTCAAGAAAGGTTCGCTAATTTCCGTCTGTTGTGCAGAATGAATGTGTCTGAAGCGCTTATTTTTGTACTTATGATGGGCCTTCAGCCAGAACAAGTCATCAGCCTGTATAATATGAGTCAAAACACAAAACATGTAATTACTTGTGCGTCTGTCAAGCTTTCCCGAGCCCTTTCTTTCAGTTTATGTAACTACCGACAAATATAACCTATTTCTTGCTGTTCCATGAACAAAGGAAATTGGGGGCTATATTTTTACAAGAAAATGCTGCTGATTGCAACAGGTCCTTTCTAGCACGGAAACTGGAGAAATAACTTGTATTAGCACAAGCAAATGCCTGTTATTTGGTGCATTCACACTATAGATTTTTGGAACAGGGAGACAGAGTGATGGAAAATACAATAATTTGAAATACCTTGGCGTTAATATCAAAATAGTCTACCCTAGAGATGCTGGGGTGGAAATAGAATGGATATTTTGTTATCTATTCACTTCAGCTAAATTTTCTTTCGCATTCACTCATCTCATTTTCAATTATTTTGCATCCAAGTCTCCATCTCTAATCTTCTTCAGCATCTTCACTTAAGTGATGGAGTAAGTGTCTAAGGGGGACGCGGGTGGCGCTGTGGGTAAAAGCCTCAGTGCCTAGGGCTTGCCGATCGAAAGGTCGGCGGTTCGAATCCCCGCGGCGGGGTGCGCTCCCGCTGCTCGGTCCCAGCGCCTGCCAACCTAGCAGTTCGAAAGCACCCCCGGGTGCAAGTAGATAAATAGGGACCGCTTTCTAGCGGGAAGGTAAACGGCGTTTCCGTGTGCGGCTCTGGCTCGCCAGAGCAGCGATGTCACGCTGGCCACGTGACCCGGAAGTGTCTCCGGACAGCGCTGGCCCCCGGCCTATAGAGTGAGATGGGCGCACCAACCCCAGAGTCTGTCAAGACTGGCCCGTACGGGCAGGGGTACCAAGTGTCTAAGGACCGCAACGTCCCACATGAAATCTTAATTCTTCTAAACTGTGGCCGCCCCTTCTTATATTCTCTTTCCACTATTATCAACAAATTCTCTGCAATGAGCTAAAAATTATCTATGGCCCAAGAGGCCTGGCTAGATAAATTTATCACTACTCTCTGCAGGCTTCAAGACCTCATCAAGGACAAAGTTCTGCCATTATCTCAGCTTGTGATGACTTTCCATGTAAACAGCGAAAGACAACACAATGTTTTTTCTTGCCTTTACTGCTTGCAACACTGACCTCAACAAGAGGAAAGGGCTCTCGTTTATTTTGTCATAAGTCACTTGCCTAGATGTCACCAAGGTAGCCAGCCTGTGTCTGAGCTGTACCGCAGCAGACTGCAGATGCGGACTTGCAGGATGAAATAACTCTCCATATACAAACAAGAAGACTTCCAAACAGAAAACTGGATAAACCTGGTCTTCTCCCTGACATGGGCATTTTCTATGTGCAGGGATTTATTTGGGGTTTTTTTAACAGGAGCATGCAATAATGTAGACCCCGATCTGCAGCTTGAAGAGGCACAACTTAAACACAGGGTCACCACCAAGGAGAAAACGTGACGTGAATATTTTGTGCAATGCAGAACCTGATTCTAAGTCCAGGTCTACTGTGGTTTTGCGACTTGGTTCTGCCTCTGCCATGTGTCTGATATTGATACCATCAAGAGCCTTATGAAACAGAAACGGTTTCATAATGCTCTTGTAGGGGTTCCATCTGAGTGGGGGGGGGAAGACTGGGTGTTTTGCTATAGGAATACGTGTTACAATTCCCACCTATCTCATTTCATCTGCTTTAATATCCTTCCCTGTCTGTCTGGCATGCTTAACAGTTTATTACGGTGAAGCAGCTATCATTGTGCAACTCCTGGACTGAACAGGATATGAAATGATGGCAGAATAAATTCACCATTATATATAGAGAGAGAGAAAGAAAGAGAGAGTTCCTAGCTTCATCCATTTTACTTTATATTACTTACAAGCATTTGCCCTCCATATTCAATGGGGCCAATTCCCAATCAATCTCTAATGCAGTGGGTATGCTATACTATGCTACGCTATGCTAATGCTAAAGAGTATAGGATTTGTAGAGTAGGGACGCGGGTGGCGCTGTGGGTAAAAGCCTCAGCTCCTAGGGCTTGCCGATCGAAAGGTCGGCACTTCGAATCCCCGCGGCGGGGTGCGCTCCCGTTGCTCGGTCCCAGCGCCTGCCAACCTAGCAGTTCGAAAGCACCCCCGGGTGCAAGTAGATAAATAGGGACCGCTTTCTAGCGGGAAGGTAAACGGCGTTTCCGTGTGCGGCTCTGGCTTGCCAGAGCAGCGATGTCACGCTGGCCACGTGACCCGGAAGTGTCTCCGGACAGCGCTGGCCCCCGGCCTATAGAGTGAGATGGGCGCACCAACCCCAGAGTCTGTCAAGACTGGCCCGTACGGGCAGGGGTACCTTTACCTTTACCTTTAAGCTGCATAAGTTTGCCGGCTATCTCCACGATCTCATGGGGAGTGTTATGTACTGAAGTTCTCACCCTGGGCCAGCAGGGGGATACTGTAGATAGTTCAGGTCCACATATGCAAATAAGGGATCGAAAGTGACGTTCAGTGATTGGATAGTTACAGAAAAGGGTTACTGTTGCATTGTAGTGGAGCTCTATATAAGCAGGCTGGCTGAACCCTTCAGTTCTGTTCTGGCCTGTGAATAAAGAAGAGCTGTTTGAAGAATCGCTGTGTCGTCTGATATGTTCACCCACAACTTAACAGGGAGGTTTTTCCCAGTCATGCTACCCAATTGTACCTGTTATGCGTGAAGCGCATGCACTCAACAAGCTCCGCCTCCAAATATGGAATGCTTCACTAGTAAGACTGGACCCCGTTTTACATGTCTGAATCTCCCAAATCTGTTTTATTTGCTCTTATTTGCTCCCATGTGTTTTTGTTGCTGCTGCTGCTGCTGTTTTGTGTTTTAATGACAACTTGCTTTTTCGACAGTAGACAGCTTAGAGATTATACAGCATCTTACAAGTGCTTCTTCAATGAATGAATGAAAGCGGGGAGAAAATGAGCTCTTGCCATGCTAATCCGCCCTGTATCGTTCTGACTGTAGAGCATGTGCCCCCCAAGTCAGCATGTTCCTTCTCTCAAATGTATGAATTAGCCTCAAGAAAGACAGAAAAGGTTATGAAGTTATTTTCCCTCTTTGATGTCTACTCAATCTTGTCATCTAATGGTTATGTGATTGAAGGCATGTGGAGGACTCTTTGTTTTGCATCAAATGAAAGCAATTCACAGCAGGATAATTGACATTCCTAGTATTTTCCTGACAAGATAATAAGAAGCTGATTAATCTTTCCCTCTTATTTACCTTAGAATGAGTTTATAATTGTGTGTGTTCATCTTATGTGACAAGGAAGATACCTCTCCAGTTTACTACCAGCACTTCAATTCTCATCTAGCATATTGAATGTAAAAGTTTGAAGTCATGGCAAAGTGTGTTCTCCCTCATGGAGAGCACAGGTTGCGGGCTGACAAGACACCTCACTGTTACTAGGCAAATGGTTTGGCCATCCAGGGGCAGGCTGTTATTGGGGAAATCTAGACGTTGCCATTTGTTGATTGACAGCCCTATTTGTTTTTTTTTAAATATTTTTTATTAAGTTTCTTTTCATAGATTTAGAAAAATAGAGAATAAGGAAAAAAGATACAAGAGATGATAATAGAAAACAAAGTACATATTTAACAATCCAATTTTCTATTATTTTTTGGACCTCCCCACATCCTCCAGACCCTTCGTTCTTTACAGTAACAATGTCAGCAATTTGTTACCTTATTTCATGACTTACTGTAACTTTCAGCTATTATGTTTCTAGATTCAAAATGTTGTAACTCAATTTTGTACCTTTGGAATAAACATAATATAGTTATTTCATATTGCCTCCACTTCTTTCTTATCACTTAATTTAGAATTTACCTAATCAAATTGCTGGAGCATAAAATTTCCTGATCGTGCACATTCTTAACATTCATACAGCTTATAAAATTTTTGCAAATAGTCTTTAAATTTTTTCCAATCCTCTTCTGTTGTTTCCTCATCCAAATCTCGGATTCTGCCAGACAGCCCTATTTGTTAAATACATTGCACACAGCGAATAACTTCCTCTTTTCGCTGCTTACTTCGGATCACCCGCCCTCCCTTCCCTAATTTTAGGCTGTTTGCTTGACCTTGCTATGCCTGTCATGGGGTCGTCTGCTTTGGGGCAGGGGCCCGGTAGGAATTTTGTCCATTTGGCTGATTAGTGTGTGCCACTTGGTTTTTGCCTACTGCGTAGCAAATCGTCACAACTTGTAAGGTTTGCGGTTAGGCATTGGTCTTGGAATTGGTTGGTGGAGGGGTATGGATTCGGCTGTGCCTGCCCCTCCAAAATGCTGCTGCTGCTTCAAGGGTTTTCCGTTAAAGGAACCCAGGGGCTCCCCCATGCTTTTGTCCGAAACCCCCTGGCAAGGGGCTAGGGCCATGCAAGAGCCCCTGGGAGCATCCTGGGGAGAGCTGAGGCATGGTTCCCAGTCCCGTCTCTCTCCCCAGGTGACTTACCCTTGCTGACTTCGCGGGGGGTGCAAATGTCAGAGCTGTCCCCGTGTGGGGTCAGTTAGTGCTACCAATGCCTAAGCAACCACTCACATTGCTGCAATTGAATAAACTTGTGGCCAAAATTGCCAAAAACCTTAAACATAAATTAAGTGTCAATTGTGTTTTTCTTTGGGGGGGTGTCTTGGGGACCTCGACGCGCAATGGGGCGGTGGGGGATGTAGCTTCTTTTGGGAAGTTCATAAAGTTCTACACCTACAGAAACAGTCAAATGGTCTCGTTTAATTATACAGATAAATGTAATCAAGCCTAGCAAGCTGATCAACTATCTGGCTGCCTGAGGCAGTTGCCTCACCTTGCCCCATGGGTGGGACGGCCCTGTGTATAGGCATAATAATAATAATAATAATAATAATAATAATAATAATAATAATTTATTATTTGTACCCCGCCCATCCCGGCTGGGTTTCCCCAGCCACTCTGGGCGGCTTCCAACAAAGATGAAAGATACACTAAAATGTCACATATTAAAAACTCCCCTGAACAGGGCTGCCTTCAGATGTCTTCTGAATGTCAGGTAGATGTTTATCGCTTTGACATCTGATGGGAGGGCGTTCCACAGGGTGGGCCCCACTACCGAGAAGGCCCTCTGCCTGGTTCCCTGTAACTTGGCCTCTCGCAGTGAGGGAACTGCCAGAAGGCCCTCGGAGCTGGACCTCAGTGTCCGGGCAGAACGATGGGGGAGGAGACGCTCCTTCAGATATACTGGACCGAGGCCGTTTAGGGCTTTAAAGGTCAGCACCAACACTTTGAATTGTGCTCGGAAACGTACTGGGAGCCAATGTAGGTCTTTCAAGACCGGTGTTATATGGTCTCGGCGGCCGCTCCCAGTCACCAGTCTGGCAGCCGCATTCTGGATTAGTTGTAGTTTCCGGTTCACCTTCAAAGGTAGCCCCACGTAGTGCGCGTTGCAGTAGTCCAAATAGGAGATAACCAGAGCATGCACCACTCTGGCAAGACAGTCCACAGGCAGATAGGGTCTTAGCCTGCGTACCAGGTGGAGCTGGTAGACAGCTGCCCTGGACACAGAATTAACCTGCGCCTCCATGGACAGCTGTGAGTCCAAAATGACTCCCAGGCTGCGCACCTGGTCCTTCAGGGGCACAGTTACCCCATTCAGGACCAGGGAGTCCCCCACACCTGCCCGCCTCCTGTCCCCCAAAAACAGTACTTCTGCCTTGTCAGGATTCAACCTCAATCTGTTAGCCGCCATCCATCCTCCAACCGCTTCCAGACACTCACACAGGGCCTTCACTAGGCATGAGAAAGAATTATGTAGCCTGATAAAGAAGGAGCCATGGGCATGCTGTTTACTTTTGAGTAGAGGATGCTTTCTGCTGTCTAGCTGGCTGTCAGTCTGCCTCCCCATGCTCAGCATGTATATTTGTAAATAAACAGATATTACACAAAGATTCAAGGAAACCAAACCTTTAAAAGGCTGCCATGGAAACTTTCTGCTGCTTGAGGATGTAGTGAGCGTGAAACACTGTTCAAATAAGTGCTTTCTTCCCTTCAAACATTAAACATACACACACAAAACAGAATACTCACTCTCCCCCCCCCTTAATGCTTTGAAAGATTTGTCTGGGAGCAATTTTTCCACTACATTATCTGGCTCTGCTTATGTAACAACTGTTTGCGCAGAGAGCCATTGGCTTTAAGAATACTGCACTGAGCACTCTACCAATTAAATGGCAAAATGTTTTCCTAGAATCAGGCAAAAACAGCTGAGAACAAAATGGCTTTTGCAGTGTCAAAAGCTGCAAGGCCATTAGTAAGGCGAGTCAGCTAATGGATGATATCTGAGGCAGCCGCCTGGTGATGTCAAGAGTGATGACGAAGATATTTTGAGAGGTTGACTTCTCTTGATAATAATTGAACAAAACCTACCTTTGGTGGGGGAAAACATTACAAAACAACGGGCAGAAACACCATCAAACACCTTCCAAAGGAAATCTCTGAAGAGAATATTTATTTTCGACCTTACTACCTATCTATTTATCTCTCTAGAATAGCAGGAAACCAACCTTGTATCTCTGCCATTATACTTTGGAAAATAACCTTGTAGATAGAGGTGGCAGAGAAGTCAAGACTAGGTGGTTTTTCCCCAATAGTTCCCATTATTCTACAGTAGTACCTCGCAAGACGAATGCCTCGCAAGACAAAAAACTCGCTAGACGAAAGGTTTTTCCATTTGCGATTTGCCCCGCAAGACGAATTTCCCTATGGGCTTGCTTCGCAAGACGAAAACGTCTCGCGACTTTGTTTCCTTTGTCTAAAAACCATTAAAACCAAGGGTGCTTAGCTTGAAAAGCTGCAGTTGCGACTTGACTTCGAGGAGCAACTGTTAGCACGTGGTTTGGTAGCCTTTTCTCAGACTTTGCTCACTTTTGAAGCTTTTCCAAAACTTTTCCAGAACTTCTCTTGCATCCATTTGGTAAGTTAAACTTTTAAAACTTTTTGGGGGGGTTTTGGATTTTGGGTTGGGGTGTTTGGGATTCAAGGACTTGGTGTTGTGGGGGGGGTTGCGATAATCTGGGAGCTTGTGGGGCTTTTTTGGGAATTTTTGTGATTTTCTGTGACCATTGGGCCAGGTTGTTGTTTTTTTTTGAAAATTTTTCTGAGTTTGAATTTCTGAGTGCTGGCTGGCTGGGGGAACAGTTGGGGAGGTTTCTGCAGGAATCTGGGAGCTTGTGGGGGTTTTTGGGAATTTTTGTGATTTTCTGTGACCATTGGGCAAGGTTGTGCACTTTGTTGATTTTTAAATGTTTTTCTGTCATGTTTATAAAGTTAATTTATTTTCCCTTCAATTTTTGAACTGCTCTTTACAGTATGTGTGACTTTAAAGAGCAGTTAATAAACTGTTGTTGTACCAAATATGGCTTTGTTTGGACTTTTTTGACCATAGGAACGCATTAATTGATTTTCAATGCATTCCTATGGGATTTCGTGATTCGCAAGATGAAAAATTCGCTAGACAACAAAACTTGCGGAACGAATTAATTTCGTCTTGCGGGGCACCACTGTATGGGGTTCTGTTGAATAACCTGGACTAAAGTAGAAAAACAGATAAACCTACCCTTAAGTCAGAAACTGGAGTCACCAGCAGGAGTGGGCTTTGGTAATCTTTGGTAATATGGTGCCCTAAGCTAGCCCAAAATTTGGCACCCCAAAATGGATCTTCTCAATTATGGATCTTCTCAATTTTGTGCCCCCTCAGCTCAGTGCCCTGTGCGTGGGAACCGCCGGTCACCAGAATGAAGGTAAAGATTTAGCCTCCAGATCAGGGATATCCCTGAATTCACCCATTTACTTCCTCCTGTATGTATGTATGTATGTACGAATGAATGAGTGGCACTGTCTAATACAGTTAGGCCACAACTTATGAGGGAGTTACATTCTGAGGATCGTGCCTGTTATGTACTGAAGTTCTCACCCTGAGCCAGCAGGGGGATACTGTAGATAGTTTTCACTCAGGTCCACATATGCAAATAAGGGATTGAAAGTGACGTTCAGTGATTGGATAGTTACAGAAAGTGTTACAGCTGCATTGTAGTGGAGCTCCATATAATCAGGCTGGCTGAACCCTTCAGTTCAGTTCAGTTCTGACCTGTGAATAAACAAGAGCTGTTTGAAGAATTGCTGTGTCTTCTGATATGTTCACCCACAACTTAACAGTGCCTAAGGTAAAATTGCATATAGTCAAAACGCATTGGGTTCAATAGCAGGTGGGACTGCCAAAGTCTTTCCCCCCAGATGCCCACCCTCTTTTATTTTTATTTTTAAATTGCCAAGCGCATCAAGCTGAATGTGCAATAAATTGCAGGTTTACTGTACAGTGGTACCTCTGGTTACGTACTTAACTTGTTCCGGAGATCCGTTCTTAACCTGAAACTGTTCTTAACCCGAAGCACTACTTTAGTTAATGGGGTCTCCCACTGCCACCGCGCTGCCACCACACGATTTCTGTTCTCATCCTGAAGCAAAGTTCTTAACCCGAGGTACTATTTCTGGGTTAGCTGAGTCTGTAACCTGAAGCGTATGTAACCCGAGGTACCACTGTATGTGGAAAAGTCTAGCACAGCACTTACATCCACTCAGACATGTTGAGTCCCAAAACCAGGGTGCACATCTTCCCATGCGAGATCATGGAGCCAAAAAGATGTGGCTTTTCCAGGGCCGTACTCTCACGGCACCCCAAAAGGCACAATGCAAGATCACAGCCCCAAACAAATGTTTTCCTGGGGGGGGGGGAGATCTCAGCGCAGAATCAAGCAAGATCACCACACCCAAAGTGGCTGCAGTGCTCTTGCAGCAAAAAATGGATGTCTTGGTTTTTTCCAGGACATTTGAGGGGTACGCAATCAGAAACACCACTGCAGTGTTGACAAAGCCTCGCACAAGCAGTGTAAGCTATTTTCAGGCCTTGAGAATGATAACTGGACTTCGTTTTTTCAACAAGCTATTGACCTGTGGCAGGGGAGAAATAAAATAAGCCACTATATAAATAACTAACTTTTGAAATCAATCTGAATTGATCAACTCTCTCTCTCTCTCTCTCTCTCTCTCTCTCTCTCTCTCTCTCTCTCTCTC
>JAXCMG010000078.1:2542610-2591865 GCA_034642415.1 Podarcis siculus | reverse complement strand
CTCTCTCTCTCTCTCTCTCTCTCTCTCTCTCTCTCTCTCTCTCTCTCATACACACACTTTTCTTGAATTGTTTCAGAATCTAAGGCAGTGATGTCCCGGGTGATCAAGGAACCTGCAGTAGGTGGTAATCACAGCTGTTAATGTGGTATCTAGAAGGAAAAAATAACCAGTGTAATTGAAGATTCCCTAATGTTCTGCTCCCGGCCAAAGGGGGAACACCTTAAATGGAGCAGAGACACATGCCAGATGGTGCTGAAATTAGATTTAATTATAAAGGACAATCAATGACAAAACAGGTTGAGGAAAACCCAGAAGAAGAAGAAATATCACTTGCACAAGTAGCCAAAACTACAGATTTCATGGTAGGATACAGACAGAACAATGATGTGCATTTTTGTGAACTAGATGAGGAAAATGTTTTCTGTATGTACAGTGGTACCTTGGATCTGAAACGCCTTGGTACTCAAACAACTTGGAACTCAAACCCTACAAACCCAGAAGTGTTCTGGTTTGCGAACTTTTTTCAGAAGCTGAACGTGCTCCATTTTGAGTGTTACACTTCCGATTTGAGTGTTATGCTGAGGTCTGTCTGGTTTTGCTATTTATTTTGCATTTCTGTGGCTCTTTTTTGTGACTGTGTGGAACCCTGTTCATCTACTGAATGATTGATTGTGTGACTGCGGTACATTATTACTTTCATTTTATGGATCAATGGTCTCGTTGGATAGTAAAATTCATGTTAAATTGCTGTTTTGGGGGTTGTTTTTAAAAATCTAGAACGGATTAATCCATTTTGCATTGCTTTCTATGGGAAAGTGCACCTTGGTTTTGGAACGCTTTGGTTTTGGAACGGACTTCTGGAACGGCTTAAGTTTGAGAACCAAGGTACCACTGTACTGGGGAAAAGGTAGAACCATTCTTTTGTGATTTTAATACAGTGGTAACTCGGGTTACGTACGCTTCAGGTTACATAGGCTTCAGGTTACAGACTCCACTAACCCAGAAATATTGCTTCAGGTTAAGAACTTTGCTTCAGGTTAAGAACAGAAATCGTGCTCTGGTGGCGCAGCAGCAGCAGGAGGCCCCATTAGCTAAAGTGGTGCTTCAGGTTAAGAACAGTTTCAGGTTAAGAACGGACCTCCGGAACGAATTAAGTACTTAACCTGAGGTACCACTGTATTTTATTGGGAACAGGATCAAAGCAAATCTTACAATTGTTTTAGTATTCTCATATGTCACAACGGGCACACTCTGGAAAGAAAATGTACGGCACAGTCCTGTACAAACCTACTCAGAAGTGCAATTCATTGAGTTCAGTGGGCTTATTCCCGGGTAAGTAGTTACAGGATTGTACCCTAAGGCTGGAATCCTAAACACGCTTACTAGAGTGCAAGCCGCGTAAGACACAACATAACTTACTTCTGAATGAGCATGCATAGGATTGCCCTTCATATCATGTATTAAGTGAAGGGCAATCAGATAATGTGCTCTTGTAAAGTTTCCTTGGCCAATATTCTGATTTTGGTGACACGTACACACAAGTGACCGGATATAATATACTGTATTTTTTGCTCTATAAGACTCACTTTTTCCCTCCTAAAAAGTAAGGGAAATGTGTGTGCGTCTTATGGGGCGAATGCAGGCTGCGCAGCTATCCCAGAAGCCAGAACAGCAAGAGGGATTGCTGCTTTCACTGCGCAGCGATCCCTCTTGCTGTTCTGGCTTCTGAGATTCAGAATATTTTTTTTCTTGTTTTCCTCCTCCAAAAACTAGGTGCGTCTTGTGGTCTGGTGTGTCTTATAGAGTGAAAAATACGGGTAAATATTATGATTATGCGGAAGAATGCTTCCAGGCAGGAGCTCATATTGCCAGTGGAGCAATAAAGGCAAGATTTTTCTGTGTGTGCATTTGGCATCTCTGAGGTAAACCCCCCAACCCCTGGACTCACTTGTGTGGCAGTCCTTGAACCAGGCATTACCTCAGCATGCAGCAATCGGAAGAAAGGCCTGTCATTTGTTTGGTGTTGGCGGGGGGGGGGGTCACCAGAATAAAAATGGTGATGCTAAACTCAGGTGAAAGGAGCAAATGGAAACAGGGGTGTGGCAATACAGGTAAAGGTAAAGGGACCCCTGACCATTAGGTCCAGTCGTGGCCGACTCTGGGGTTGCGGCGCTCATCTCACTTTATTGGCCGAGGGAGCCGGCATACAGCTTCCAGGTCATGTGGCCAGCATGGCTAAGCCGCTTCTGGCGAACCAGAGCAGCGCACGGAAATGCCGTTTACCTTCCCGCTGGAGCGGTACCTATTTATCTACTTGCACTTTGATGTGCTTTCAAACTTCTAGGTTGGCAGGAGCAGGGACTGAGCAACGGGAGCTCACCCCGTCGCGGGGATTCGAACCACCGACCTTCTGATCGGCAAGTCCTAGGCTCTGTGGTTTAACACACAGCGCCACCCGTGTCCCTTATGAGAATGTTACTTGCCCAAAAATGGAAAGAAGAAGAAGTCCCAGCAAAGGAAGAATGGATACAAAAACTTGTGAATATGCAGAAATGGCGGAACTTACCGGAAGAATAAGAAATCAAGATAACAAACTTTTTTTATAAAAGAATGGAAATGGTTTATTGAATATTTTCAGATAAATTGTAAACAGATAACAACACTGGCAGCATTGCTGTAATAACCTGCAGCTACATAAGAGTATATATTTAAAGAAGATAAATAAATGAGTACGTTAAGTTAATTTGGATATGCAGAAGATATTAAAAATAAATTTAAGGAATCGTAGAAAGAGGGGGAAGGAAGTCAAGTTTTAAAATGTCAAAATGATTGTAAAATCAGTGAAATGTATATATCTGAAAAGTATAAATTTTTTTTTAAAAAAAACCTGTAAGCTCCTCAAGGCAGAGGGGTGGGAATTTTCTAGTGAATGGGTCCTACAACATAACCTGTGCATCTTTAGTTCTTTTCTGCTGCTTGGAAGTTGATAAAAACAGGTTCATATTTCCCCCCTGGTACTGAAAGTCAAGAAATGTCATGTTCCACCTGCACTCGCCCCACAGCTGGCCAAGAATGGTAGCTTTGCCATGAGCCTTCCTAACCACTACATTAACACAATTGATGGCTAAAGGTATCTCTGCATCCCAGTTTCCCTTCCCCAGTGTGCCATTCACATTGATCGTTGTGTAACAAGCCTTTCTCCACCTTCATTTCCAATATTATATGAGAGTCTCTAGACTCCTATTATGACATATCCTCATGCATAAGAAGGTCATGCTACAATAATTGAGCTTTTAATCATGCACATGTCAGAATAAAAGTTCGTATCATGACTGTAACTCTTTCTCTTTCCTTCCACATAACTACAAAAATTGCAGTTTTTATTATATGGCCTCTGAGCAGGAGTCTTGGGGGAGCTTTGAAACTCAAGTTACTTACCAGGTGACAGAAACCTTTTCTCACTTTTGTTTGCCCTGAATGGGAAATGTGTGTTCTATGGGAAAACCCACAAATTAAAAATGGACTATACTTCATAATGTAAGGATTCCACAATACAACATGTGGCAAACTGTGTGATTAGCATTCTTCAGTCTATACCAGCGCACGGTAATAACCATGCCTAATGTGTCTTCCACAAATCTCTACTTATCTCAGTGACTCAAGGCTAGTTCACAGAAGTATTTTCATTACTTGAAGACTGCATATGAATATAAAGCACTGCACATCTTAACACCAAGGGTGTTGCTTTTTAACAGAGCGGCACATTCAGTTGCTAGTCACCCCGTGCTGAAAAAATAGCCCGTAGTCTATTCCAGCCCTTCCTTGGAGGGTGCTACATCCCCAGCTATACCAGCCATAAATCAAAAGGCTGAGAGCCAATTATCCCATATTTGGGAAGAGGAATCCTCAAATTTCTCATTATCCTGCTCTGATAGCCCCTTTCCCTTCTTTTTTCCATGCTAGATCTTTGAAGGCAATGGTAGTTGAACATAACTATGCATGACTTCTAGTTAGTGCATGAAGGGGTAAAGGACCATAGAGTTGTATTACTAGATAGACCCAGCAAGGCCACGCCCCCTTTCCTCTGGAGAGGAAGTGAAGCCTTTTTGCTTCCTTTCTCTATCTCTCTCTGCATTGCGTAATGAGACAGCCATGTGTGAGCTTGTTTACAAGCTTACAGCACATGCTCGGAACTGTAGTCTGTTCTTTCTACCCAAGAGTATTTTGCTTGTATTATCCTTGCTGTCGCGTGGAACAATGCATGACTGAGACCTTGAATCTGTAAGTAAAGCATTTTAAACTTACTTAACAGTGTGTGGTCTGCTCATTGCAAAAGGGGTAGAAACTTGCCATAATAATAATAATAATTTATTATTTATACCCCACCCACGTAGTGGGAGCCAATGCAGATCTCTCAGGACCGGTGTTATGTGGTCTCGGCGGCCACTCCCAGTCACCAGTCTAGCTGCCACATTCTGGATTAATTGGTTTCCGCATCACCTTCAAAGGTAGCCCCATGTAGAGTGCATTGCAGTAGTCCAAGTGGGAGTTAACTAGAGCATGCACCACTCTGGCAAGACAGTCCGCAGGCAGGTAGGGTCTCAGCCTGAGTACCAGGGGGGCTGGTAGACAGCCGCCCTTGACATAGAATTAACCTGCGCCTCCATGGACAGCTGTGAGTCCAGAATGACTCCCAGGCTGCGCACCTGGTCCTTCAGGGGCACAGTTACCCCATTCAGGACCAGGGTATCCCCCACACCCGCCCGCCCCCTGTCCCCCAAAACAGTACTTCTATCTTGTCAGGATTCAACCTCAATCTGTTAGCTGCCATCCATCCTCCAACCGCCATGGAAGCTTCACAGTGAATTGGTTGGGGGTAGGGGTGGGAACCTTTCTAGAGCAGCAAAAACCATTTAAATGACGCTGTGAAATTTCTCAGAGGGGTTCTGCCCATTGCTTTGGTATGAAGCTGACTCAGACTGGGTTAATCCAGTCATCTACTTAGCCCAGGGGTTGGCAAAAATTTTTAGCTGTGGGCCGGTCCACTGTCCCTCAGAACTTGTGGCAGGCCGGAAAAGTGGCACCGGGGGGGCTGGAAGAAGAGGCAAGGGGGGCAAGTAGTCCTCCTCCCCACCCCTGACCCCCAGCCTCAGCCACTGCACTTACCTCCCAGGGGCTGCCACCACCACTGCTGCTGCTGCTTCTCGTGGGTAGGCAGAGTGAGCTTGTCCTCTCCACTCTCTGACCCACAGGAGCACCAGGGCGGCGGTGGCGGTGGAGAAGGGAAGATGAGCGGTGTGAAAGGGCTGGCTCGGGAGATAGGCTGCTTAAAATGGCACTCGGCCAGCTCAGCCCAGTCTCCTTCCTCCTCTAGGCAGGGCAGGGAGAAGCCAGGAGGAGGGAGGGAGGAGGTGCCACCATGGTGTGTGTGAGCGAGGGGTGTGTGGAATGGCACGGGGGGAAATGGCACAGCCTGAACAAACAGAATCCCAACGCTGATCCACAGACAGTCCGCAAACCAGATCCTGAAGGCCAATGGGCCTGATCCGGCCCGCAGACCTTAGTTTGCTGACCCCTAACTTGGCCTTATACGGTCTACCCTAAGTGGCAGGAGTTCTCCAGGGTCTCAAATGGAGGTCCTGCTACAAGAAATGTCTCTTTCTTATTTTTAAAAAAATGCTTTTCTAACTGGAGATCCCAGGGATCAATACCTGAAACTTTCTGCCTCCAGTCCATGACCACATCTCCCCCATGACGGTTTGTGGTAAAACGACGCCCAGTTTCTGAAGCACACCAATATTCATCTGTGTGGGGCTTGTTTACAATTCAGACTGCAAGTCAATGAGCACAACAGTCTGATTTTCACACTCTCCTCCTTGTTCTCAGCATGCAACAGATGTTGGAGTTGATGCCCCATAAATTCCTGCTGGATGCTGTCAAAACGATAGCAGGTGGCTTTGGCACTCACAAAGGCTTCCAGGCAGCTTTGGACATGGGAATAGCCATGCTTGCTGGATAAGCCAGCTAAAAGAAAAACAGAGCAGTTGGCAGACTGCCTTTTCAGGAGATGGTGGGAATTTTAAGATAAATAAAATCTTTCACAGATCACTTTGCTTTTTGCTTCGAGCCAGTTTCCGATAAAAAATAAATAAAAATACAACATTTGACTTGTGGTTTCAAGGTTGTCTCAATATTCCTAGAAGATTGGGGGGAGAGGTTTATTTATTTTTATATAAATGAAAGCTTGAGAGCTGACTAATTTTTAAAAGAATGGAAATAAGCACTTACAGGCTTCAGTTTGGAGCAGAGGAGTGTGTGTAGGTTAATTCTTTCTGATGGCTGGTTTCGCACTTAAAACCCCCTCATAGTAGTTTTCTCTCCCTCCCTCCTACCCATCCGCCCCCATTCCAGATGCATGTTTTAAAAACTAAGCGTTCCCTCTCTCACCCCTCTTTTTCCAAATTGCAGCCTCCTGAGGCTGCTTTTCATTTTAAATAGCTGTCAGGGCTTTAATACCCTGTTTACCCTTTAGGCTGCAATGCAGAAGAAACCAATTATCTCAGTGGAAATATTGGTAATGTGCAGGGATGTGCAAGGGGGAGGGCGGCAGTTATGATTTTCCTCATAATAGACGCTAAAGAATGTAAAAACAGCCGGGTGAAGAACAGAGCCGGCCCACCAATGAGGCGGGCTGAGGCACTTGCCTCAGGCGGCACCCAAGAGCAACAGCAGCAAGGAGGAAGAGGAAGACGCTGCCCTGGTGCTGCTTTGCAGTGGGGGCACCATAGCAGCTGTGCAAAGTGGCAACAGCTTTCTTCCTCCTCCTCCTCCTCGTCGTCCACGTGCCGGCCATCTCCAGGTGCCCGCAGCAAATAGGCTTGCTGCTGTCCAAGCCTATGTATGAGAGAGCAGCACGCCTATTCACCGAGAATAATAAACATGTGATTAAGGGGGGACGTGTGATTAATGGCAGCAGCAAGCAGGAGATTGGCAGCGGTGATTGGGCGGGTGATTGGTGGCTGTGGCGAGGTGGGCAGGCGATTGGCGGCTGCGGCAAGTGGGCAGGTGGGCTGTTGGTGGAGGCGAGTGGGCAGACAAATGGTAGCTGCGGCAAGGTGTGCAGTCAGCAGCGGCTGTAGCAAGTGATCAGCAATGGCGGGCAGGTGGGTGAGCGATTGGCGGAAGTGACCTCCACCCCCACCTCCCCAAAAGCTAAACAATTTAATTTCTTAATTTTGGGTTTAAAAAAATAGGGGTCGGCTTATACAAGGGGGCGTCTTATACACGGGGAAATATGGTACATGCCATCACTGGATTCTGCAGTCATCAGCTGAGGAATATGCATCCCTCCCAGGTGGGCCATTTGCCCAACCTCTACTGCTCCTGCAAAACCGGCAAAACCAAAGCACGCTTCCATTTAACTTCTACCTTTTATTCTTTTAGAAAATCCAAATTCAAGCAAACCTAAATACTGCATAAAGGTAAAGGTAAAGGGACCCCTGACCATTAGGTCCAGTCATGGCTGACTGTGGGTTTGCAGCACTCATCTCGCTCTATAGGCCAAGGGAGCCGGCGTACAGCCTCCGGGTCACGTGGCCAGCATGACTAAGCCGCTTCTGGCGAACCAGAGCAGCGCACGGAAACGCCATTTACCTTCCCGCTGGAGCAGTACCTATTTATCTACTTGCACTCTGACATGCTTTCGAACTGCTAGGTTGGCAGGAGCAGGGACCAAGCAACGGGAGCTCACCCCGTCGTGGGGATTCGAACTGCTGACCTTCTGATTGGCAAGTCCTAGGCTCTGTGGTTTAACCCACAGTGTCACCCGCGTCCCATAAATACTGCATACCTGGACACAAATCTTGACAGAACTCTAATTTTAAGCAAATTCAGAGAGGAGGAGTTGGAGGAAATAAACTCACCATTTAGGATTCATGTAAGAGTTTGCTTTTATAAACAGAGCCCCTTACTATCTTTTCAGGATTTGTTGATTCAGGATTTCTAACATGATTTGAATCCCTTCTTTACACAGAGGGGGGGACAGCCAAGGGGGTTTACTTCTGCATCTTTGCTCATTATCAAGAAGCGCTCTGCCCATGTTTGATTTCACTCGCCGCCATTCGGTCTCACTGAAATAAAGACCATGCTGTTGTTTGCCCAGCTACTTTTGGAAAGATGAAAAGAGGCAGATTTTTTAGGCTGTATGCATTCAGGGGCATTTTAACCTCTTTTTGAATTTGCTTCAGCGGGTGATTTAAGCCGACTGATAGTATAAACGGATCAGAGACTGAAAGAGGAAACAAATGTTTTTTATCAGGGCCACGGGCTGCCTAAAACACTTTTATGTGCAGGCTGTTGGGTCTAAAAGCTTTTATTTTATTAAACGTCCCCCAAGTAGAAGGTTGTGAAGTATGCATCTATGAAAAATGTTTTAACACATCTGTGGCTTCAAAGTGATAAATTCAATGGAGGGGGGAAATACTAAATAGGACTCTCTCTGTCAAACGCATCAAGCTGTCTGTATGCCTGCAGTGCAGGAGGAAAAACAAAAGATAGTAAGAATTATGTGAGGAAGGTAGTAAACCTCAGAGGGGATAAACCTCCAGGAGCAGATGGCCGTCAGCCTTAGATACGACATGCAAACAGGAAGAGGAGCAATTAGCTGAGGATTTGATTACTAATAATCCAACACAAAACTGTGGGAATCCTTTAGGCCATGGAAGCAACAAACATGCAAAACACAGAGCTGTGGTCTATTAATGCATTATATAGGGGTGTGTTCAGAGAAAGTTCAAGTGTGCATTTAAAAAAACACACCTCCAATTTCACTGTAATCACAGGTCTGAAAATGTCAGCTACAGTATACTATCCAGAGATCATACACCAGCACATCCTCCGATATTGCACGTGCCATCACCTGCCAATCATGTCTTTCTTTGATTTAGGGCCCAGCGACACTTCTGTTTGTGCTGTGAGTTCAAGTGATTTTAAGTCACAGGTCTGAGAGATTCCTGCCCTCCCTGCCCCCCATTTTCCCTGAGAAACCTCGCTCTTTACTGCTGAATCCGAACATATGTAAATCAGTTTTTTTGCAGATTGACATTTGTTCTGATTCAGCAGCAAACCACAGGTTTTCTCAAAGAAAGCAGCAGGACAAAAGCAAAGGCTCTCAGACCTGCAACTTTAAATCACTTGGGCCATTGGGATAGCTCAGTTGGTGGAAGATGGGGCTTAATCTCAGGGTTGTGGGTTTGAGCCCCATGTTGGGTAAAAGCTTTGTGCATTGCAGGGGGTTGGACTAGATGACCCTTGTGGTCCCTTCCATCTCTACAATTCTATGATTCTTTGGAACAAGCAGAAGTGTGGATGGGCCCTTACCTGGGGCAAACCAAACATTCTTTGGCCGTGAGAATTAAGAGATGCACATTGGACATTACAAACAGAGAAACCAGTGACTGAAACATTTAAGGCTTCCTGAGCGTTTAGTTTCCAACTTCATGGTCACTCTATGCGAGCAAATAATGTTTAAGGGATGGATGGATGATGAAGCTGCTGAAACAGAGGTGATAAATTTCATCAGGCCTCAGCCATGGCCGGGTTGGCTAACTCTATGCAATGGCAATGATCTCAGATGTGGTGTCATGCTAATTGGGTCCCAGCTGGTAAAGTTGGGGGTGTGACCAGACCCATCTGTTGGCTTATTGAACCCATGTGAATAAGTCCCATTTCCTTCCTTCCGTTGATTGACTCCTGTGTTGCAGAGCTCTGGGGGTTTTTTTTAATGTGCTCATTCATATGTGGCATGCTGGCCCCCATCCTCACATCAACACTGAGGGCATTACACAAAGGCACCCTGTGTGCTTCATAGCTGGGGGAGATCGCCAGATGCTGCCATCTAAAGGATAATCTCCTTAGGGGGTACACAGAACCACCAACCAATTCATGAGGGGGGCAGCAGGGTCGTGCCTACCATCTCCCACCCTTTAAAATGTAGGTGCTGATCACCCAGGTCCTCACATTCAGCACAAGTGCGAAAGGCCATGCCTGGGTACAGGAAGTAGCCGTTGGACACACATGTGTAGTCTCCTGTGTCTCTTTCTCACTGGGACTGAACACACGGTTGACAGGCGCATGGCCAGTGTCTGCATCAGTGTAGGGTGAGCACAAGGCCATTTCACTTCCATTAATGCATGAGGAGTATCTGTGACTAGGAGCTAAATCTTTTCCCTGCCCATTGTACCCCAGCCACTAGGAACCAATGCTTGTCCTTACCGCAAAGGCCTATTTTGTATTGGACTATGATGGAATGAATGGGACGGCGCTGTGGGTTAACCACAGAGCCTAGGACTTGCCGATCAGAAGGTCGGCGGTTCGAATCACCACGACGGGGTGAGCTCCCGTTGCTCGGTCCCAGCTCCTGCCAACCTAGCAGTTCGAAAGCACATCAAAGTGCAAGTAGATAAATAGGTACCGCTCTGGCGGGAAGGTAAATGGCGTTTCCGTGCGCTGCTCTGGTTCGCCAGAAGCGGCTTAGTCATGCTGGCCACATGAGCCGGAAGCTGTACGCCGGCTCCCTTGGCCTGTAAAGCGAGTTGAGCGCCGCAATCCCAGAGTCGGCCATGACTGAACCTAATGGTCAGGGGTCCTTTTACCTTTATGATGGAATGAAGGTAACCACCTTCCTTCCTTCCTTCCTTCCTTTCTCTCTCTCTCTCTCTCTCTCTCTCGGTCAGGAGGCTGTCAGCGGCTCCCAGGTGGTTGCCCAGAAAACTATAAAGACAAGCAAAAGTTTCTTACAGTTCTTTTTCATTTTAGTCTTTACAGAGAGAGACTATGGAACCCAAATGCACTGCCCCTGTGGATCCTGCCACCTGAGGTGGCCACCTCACTTTCACTTATTTTGTTCATTAAATGTCTATACCGCCATTCATCTGAGGATCACAGGGTGGTGTACAATATAAGAACACAAAAATACATAACATAGTAAGGAATGAAAACAATAACCCACTCCCCACAGTTTCAAAAGCCATAGATTGTTTAATTAGCCAAAGGCCTGCTTGTGCCAGGATGCTCCTGGCTGGTTGCCCAGAAAAGTTTAAGACAAGAAAAGGTTTCTTACACTTCTTTTTTATTTCAGTTTTTACAGAGAGAGGCTATAGAACCCAGCCTCTTGGATAATGGCATTGTCCCTAGTGAATCTCCACCACCACCCCATCTCTCCCACTTCCTCATTCGTCATCGTGATTGTTATGTACTGAGTTGAATAGGATCCAAAATGCAGCAGTCTGATTGGTCCTAGAACAATAGGATCCAAAATGCAGCAGTCTGATTGGTCCTAGAACAATAGGATCCAAAATGCAGCAGTCTGATTGGTCCTAGAACAATAGGATTCAGAATGCAGCAGTCTGATTGGTCCTAGAACAATGCAGCAGTATAATTGGTCGGCAGGAGCCACCCAATCCAGCTCCAGATAGAAGTGAATCCACAACCTGATTGGCCTACAGGAGAATTCCGGAATTAGCCAATCACGTGCAGCCCATTGTGTAAATAATGTATATAAAGCAGATACTTTGGGGAAACTTCCATTCCCTCCTCACCGCTATGAGCTGAATAAAGAGCATGAAATCCACTCTCGACTCTGAGTATATTTCAGTCATCTTCTCTACGGGTGCTGCTACGTGCCCTCTGTCTTTGAGCTCTTTGCTTTCCTACTTTTAAGGCTCGCCGGGTTCTGGGAGATGCTGGGTCTGGAATGCTTTCTAATGACAACGTGTCAGCTGAGTGTTGCTCTGGCTCTCCCTTGATTTCCCAGCTTTCCCCCTCATCTGCCTCTGAGCTGTGACCTCCTGCAAACCCCTGTTATAAATCTATACTGTCTTCCTCTTCCTCCTCCCTGGAAGGGTCAGGATGGGGAGACGGTCTCCACCATTCCACCTCTGCCCAGTCCCTGACACTCTCTCTCTTTCAGAACATGGCAAGTTGAAACCAGTTCTCCCGTTATCATTTAACACTATTCCACACAAACACACACACACACACACACACACACACACACACCATTCTGAAGGAACCTATAAGATTCAGGCTGGTACATTTTGTATTATTTGAAACAGAGGCCATGGATCCAAAAAAATTCTTCACATAATTTGAAGAAAGAAGATGATATGAAAGTTACACTGCGCTGGAGTGGGTGGTTTTTTTTCTCAGATAGTAATGTGAACAGCAGTCTGAACTCAATGTTGCCTTTGACAACATGTTAATTGAATCTATATTGACCATCTTCAAATACTGGGAAAGGTGAAGGCTGGCAAGATTGTTTATTCTTTTAATAAACGAGGGAATCAAAATGTGCCAATTTATTCACTCGGGCAAGCGTTTAAAAATAAATAAGGCTAATTTGGGGATGTTGTCAAGATTGTGACATACGTTTAGTAAGCGGTTTTTAAAAAATGAATGATGAAATACGCTAAACATATTGTGTTCTTGTACACAGTCCCTATGAGAAGTGCTGTGTAGAAATGCCTGTTTACATCTGTGAAAGAAAAGATCGGATAAGTTCACAATTCGTAAGGATTTTATTTTGCACATGTTGATCCATGACCTCCCCTTGCATTTTGGGGAGGGGGGGTGAGGGTCTGAGGGCAGGCAAACTAGAATGACATGAGCTATATTTCATAATAAAACTCTACAGCTTAGATCCAGACTGTTTCTTCTGCCAACAGGTGTGTTCCACTTGTGGGATGCTCACACTTAGTGGGAAAAGTCTGGCTCTAGCCCTATGTCTTTATCATAAAGTATATCCAGACATTCCATTTTGCTGGCATCCGTCTGTCTCGAGAGACAATGGCATGCACCTCAGGAGTGGTCAAACCACTGGAGAATCACAGCGCCTGCTGTGGCTGCAGAGACCACAGCACTTGTAACTGCTGCCTCCCGCCTTGTTTTTCTTGTGTTAGCAGCACCAAAGTGACCTCCCTGGAGCGCAAGCCTGGGAAGTGTGTATGGAGGTCCTGGGCTGCCCAGACGACAAGACTCACTGTCCTATATTGAAAGATTTTTGGCAGAAGGTAGCTGAAACCATCAACAGAACTGTACAGAAACAACCTTACATTTACAGAGCAAAATATCCTCTTGAATTATATACCCAGAACATGTTGTTGTTGTTGTTGTTGTTGTTGTTTAGTCGTTTAGTCGTGTCCGACTCTTCGTGATCTCATGGACCAGAGCACGCCAGGCACTCCTGTCTTCCACTGCCTCCCGCAGTTCAGTCAAACACATGCTGGTAGCTTCGAGAACACTGTCCAACCATCTCGTCCTCTGTCGTCCCCTTCTCCTTGTGCCCTCCATCTTTCCCAACATCAGGGTCTTTTCCAGGGAGTCTTCTCTTCTCATGAGGTGGCCAAAGTATTGGAGCCTCAGCTTCAGGATCTGTCCTTCCAGTGAGCACTCAGGGCTGATTTCCTTCAGAATGGAAAGGTTTGATCTTCTTGCAGTCCATGGGACTCTCAAGAGTCTCCTCCAGCACCATAATTCAAAAGCATCAATTCTTCGGCGATCAGCCTTCTTTATGGTCCAGCTCTCACTTCCATACATCACTACTGGGAAAACCATGGCTTTAACTATACGGACCTTTGTTGGCAAGGTCACCCAGAACATGGAACCGTACAAAAGGACAATATGAGCGGACTCTCTGTGCCCTTACCACAGCGAAAAGACTGACACTGATGAATTGGAAAAATAAAAATGCGGCTCCCTTCTACAATTGGACTGAAGTTTTATACAAACTCGCAACATATGAACAACTTGCATATAAACACAGACTTGCCATGGACAAATTCAGTGATATTTGGAATCCATTCTCACAAATACTGTAATAGGTTAAGATCTGGTGAAGGACAATAACTACCTTGTAAAATAAACAGTTTTTTTGGGGGGTGTCCCCCTTTATTTTCCTTTCCACACGGGTTCTGTTTCTCCTTTTCAGGTTCTCTCTTTTATTTACGTCTCACCATGCTTAGTGCACATAAAATTATGTACTTTTTGAGCTTTCAATAAAGATTTTTTTAAAGATTGCTTTCCAGCTCCCAAAACAGCAGCCATTATAGAACTCCAGCAAAGCCAGTAACCCAGGAAGGAAAAGGTTAGCATACAAAACCCAGAGCACTACAGTGGTACCTTGGGTTAAGTACTTAATTCGTTCCGGAGGTCCATTCTTAACCTGAAACTGTTCTTAACCTGAAGCACCACTTTAGCTAATGGGGCCTCCCGCTGCCGCCGGAGCACAATTTCTGTTCTCATCCTGAAGCAAAGTTCTTAACCCGAGGTACTATTTCTGGGTTAGCGGAGTCTGTAACCTGAAGCGTATGTAACCTGAAGTGTATGTAACCCGAGGTACCACTGTACTGAATAGAGTAGGAAGGGATGGATGTTCTTTGACAAATCATTAGTCACAAAAGGTATTGTTTGAAATAAAAACATCATTCTAGGCAAAACATTCATTTTTATTACTGAAATTTTGTCCAGCAATGACAATTTTAACTTTTCCCATCTTGACATATCTTTTTAAACTTCAACCCATGCTTTGACACGTACTTTTTGAACTTTCAATAAAGATGTTACTACACACACAAAAAAAAGATTCCCCTCTTGACCTTGCTGGTGTGGTCCAAAGCAAAGCAGAGCAATACGACTGGCAACGGCCTTGGACAGCAGCCTAGGGTAGGGACACAGATCTCCTAGTCACATACTGTACCTCATTTCTAGGCACAGGTCCACACTGTAAAGCTCCATATCAGAGGGCTTTTAATTTTTTGCCCTTGCGCTCTCACCGCGAAAGCCCATTCTTTACTGCGGAATTGGAGCAAATAGCAAACTGTGCGAAACCCAAATTGCCATTTGTTCAACGTTAAAGAGTGAGGAAAGCAGCAGAGGTTGGGTGCGGTGAAAGTGCTTGGACATGGAGCTGGAGAGTGCAGATCTGTGCCCAGAAAGCGGGGGGGGGGAGAGAGAGTGTTTCCGGGGGCACTCAAGGGTACGCAGTACTGGCACTCCCCCCCCCCCCATGTTAACTGTGTGGCACTTACTGTGACAACTTCATAGTGAGTGTCAGAAGCTTTTTTTCTTTTAAAAAGTCACTGATCAGATGTATCGTGTTGTTGTTTTTTAATTACAGTAATTATTTCTAAATTTGAATACACACTCACACACTTATAGACATGCATATGCATAAATTCCTATTTTTTTGCAAACGTATGTGTCTTCTTTTTGTGATTCATGTTCTCTTTTTGTGAATACATGAGTTAGTTACCCTACTGTTCTTCAGACTCTCTATCTATCTTTCCGTGTGTGTTTGCTTGTGTGTTTGTGTGTGTGCATTTGGTAGGCGATGAAATTTTTAAAAATTACAACAAATGACTGGTCAAAACTTGGGGATCAAACAAAATATCACACAATCAAAAGCCTTTCTGAGCCAGAGTGTAAACCCAAGGCAGAAACCTAAGTAGGAAGAAGGAAGTCCAGAAAATTTATAATACTCGGGTTTCTATAATACAATTACTGCTACACCAAGAATTTCAAGATGAATGTTCTGGAGATTAAAAAGGGTGGATTAATCCCAAGAGAAAGGATGATTCATAGTTATAATCAATTTGCTAGGACGGATCTGTGGAAGAGTCATCAAAGGAGCCCTCAGGATTCAGTGTTAATGTCATTAAGGCTGCATTGCCAAATGAGAAAGTACTTAATGTCACAGTGACACGGTATATTAATATTATATCTCTATCAATATATTAATTGGCTGAATTAGGTCACATAGATAATTCAGAGCGGTTAAATTTTGCAAAACTTTGGTCTGGTGGCTTAATTCCCTTCATGGGAAGGTTCCAGCAAATAGATGCTATCTTAACTGATTCTGAAAGAGAATTCCCATTACCCTATCGGCACACAGGATTACAACCAAAAGGGTTTTTAAATGTATCCTTTCTGAAATGCAGGGCTGTATGGAAGGATCAACATAAGATCTTTGTAGATCCTTTTATCCTTTCTTACTCCACCAATCATTTGTCTGATGCATATTTTGCCAAACATGCCCACCCACTTCCTTAAACGGAGGCCCCAATAGTGGTGGCCCCACTTTGCTCCAGCTGCCCAGGGTCTCGGCTACTTGGTCTTTGTGTGGCCTAAACCACTGAGCCTCTTGGGCTTGCCGATCAGAAGGTTGGCGGTTTGAATCCCTGTGATGGAGTGAGCTCCCGTTGCTCTGTCCCAGCTCCTGCCAACCTAGCAGTTCGAAAGCACGCCAGTACAAGTACAGTGGTACCTCGGGTTAAGAACTTAATTCGTTCTGGAGGTCTGTTCTTAACCTGAAACTGTTCTTAACCTGAGGTACCACTTTAGCTAATGGGGTTCCCTTCTGCTGCCACTGCACGATTTCTATTCTCATTCTGAAGCAAAGTTCTTAACCTGAGGTACTATTTCTGGGTTAGCGGAGTCTGTAACCTGAAGCATCTGTAACCTGAAGCGTCTGTAACCTGAAGCGTCTGTAACCCAAGGTACCACTATAGATAAATAGGTACCACTGCGGCGGGAAAGTAAACAGCGTTTCTGAGCACTCTGGCTTCTGTCATGGTGTCCCGTTGCACCAGAAGTGGTTTAGTCATGCTGGCCACATGACCTGGAAAAGCTGTCTGTGGACAAACGCCGGCTCCCTCATCCTGAAAGCAAGATGAGTGCCACAACTCCATAATCGCCTTTGACTGGACGTAACCATCCAGGGGTCCTTTTCCTTTTTAACTTTTACATTTATGAAAGTAGCCTGCAATCTGGCTTCCTGGAAAAGAGTGCATACCTCTGTGTAAGGCTAAGAGGTCCCTTCCTCATGCATGCAGCCCATCCTGACCTTGAAGTGTTGTGAAGTTCCTTCTAAGTCTACTTTCACCTCCGTAGCCCATCTCCCCTGTTTTTCTACTTCCGGCTCCCTCTTTCACTTATGTATTCCTCACATCTTTCCCTCCCTCCTCACCAAAAATACAAACAAAGCAAAATAAATAGCCTGCTCTGTTGCTTCTGGGCCTTTATCCCCAGTTATCCTTTGCTAGGAATCCACTGGGAGGCAACTTAAACCCTAAAATATTCCCAGATTTCCATGCACGGTTGATGCTTTAAAAGACTGCATGTCTCTTTTTTTGCTCTGGAGTTTTGCCCCTGAAAACCCGCTCTTTACTGCTGAATTGGAGGAAACAGCCATCCGCAAAAAACCCAAATTGCCATTTAAAGAGCAGGCTTTCACAGGGAAAGCTCTCAGGTGAAAAAAAGAGTGCTCAGAACTTCAAAGTGCAGACCTGTGTCTGGAAAGAACAGGGCAAAACGTAAGTTTGGATAAGCCCCTAGTCAGCTCAGCCTTGAGGTAAAACTGCTCACTTTCCTTCATGCTTGGCTGTCCCAACCTTATAACCTTTCTCTGCGCTTAATGGACACTTTTGACCCCTGACTCAACTCTGTGTGAGTTTCACCCGCTTCCCCTCGATATGCTGAAGAGAGAGCTCTGCCTCTGGCAAATGTACAATCTTGCCTTCTGCGGAAACAAGATTTCAGTCACTCCGTTCCACTGGCAAACTCAGAGCCACTTCACACAGACACATGACAAAACCAACACAAAATCGCCTTTTGCATAAACTGCTTTGAAGTTTTTACACCGATCAAGCAGTATCTAAATTTTATGAAGGAAAGAAATAAGTAATACCCGAAAGCATGATTCCACATTTACGTAGCTACCTTAGTGCAATTGGTTTCCACAGAATTCTGAAATGATATCCATAATATCCATGTGTCCGGACAGTCTTCACGTTCATATTTCAGTGCATTACAAAGCTGCTCCATTTGCCTGGGATCTGCCTGCCTTCTCTGACTTTAACAATATTTTAAATCACATTTTTCTCTACATGGAGGTGATCCTGTATGCAGAATCAGTACTTTCTGATTTTGTTTTAGCCAACAATGTCAGCTCTCCAGCAGCATGGCCTTCTATCCATATGACAAGGCTTCCTCTTCTCCTCCCCACTCTGCAGATCCCCATGCAACCCCCCCCCCAAAAAAAAATGCCCCGGAGGGTTAGAGGAGCCTCCAGACCCCATCTGGGACTGGGAGGGTGCGGTGGGCTCATAGCCCAAGCAGAGGTCCACTCGCAGAACATTGGGTATCACCCAGTAATTTAAAAATAGAAAAGTGTTAGGTTGTGGGCGAACATATCAGACGACACAGCGATTCTTCACACAGCTCTTGTTTATTCAGAGGCCAGAACAGAACAGAACTGAAGAGCTCAGTCAGCCTGCTTATATAGAGCTCCAGAACAACGTAACTGTAGCAACTTTCTAAAACTATCCAATCACTGAACGTCACTTTTCTATCCTTCATTTGCGTAACTATCTACAGTATGCCCTGCTGGCCCAGGGTGAGAACTTCAGTATATAACAAAAAGATATATTGCAACAATGCAAATTATGCTAGAAAGCACTGGTAATCTGGTTTGCAGTCCACAACCAGGGCATCAAAACAACCTGGGAGCATTTTGCATCCAAAAAACAAACAAAAAATCTATTGCTGTTAGGCCAATAAGACCAATAACTGAGAAAAAAATATGTGCATGTTTTGTGGGACATACAACATGGGATGGACTCAGCAACAATCTTGATAATGACAGTTAAAGGGATGTTATTATAGCACTCAGATAAAGCTGGAGATTTTAGTATAAAATCCATTTCTCAACTATTTTACAGATCAGATAAATGGGGATTTTTATGTCATACCTGGATCCCCCACCAACAGAAATTTAAGACTACAATCCTACCTGCTTGGAGGTAAGTCCCATTTAACTTAATGGGACTTATTTCTGAGTAGGCATTTATTGGATTTCACTGTTAGATGTATTATGAGAGTCCTCATTTGGCTGAGACATTCTGCCTAGAGGTTGAGATCTGAGTCTGTGCAAGTGCAGAGTCACTGGATAAGGTTGAACTAACTTAAACATAATCTAGGCAAAATGGAAGTTGTGCTGACCAACAATGTGTTATTCTGTGTTGGGTGGACCTAAAATCTCAAACTGGCCCTGTAACTGTGCCTTAAGAAGAAGGTTGCAGCAAACAGCACATGATGTTGACGTCCTCCATGCTTAAAAGACTTCTGCTGCTCATTTCTGCTATTATCCCACTTACAACAGACCAGGCCATGTTTTCCCCTGTCCTTTTTCAACCTCCAATCCAACAGGACAGTTCTACTCGTGGTTGTCCTTGCTTATATGAGGAAGGTCTTGTCAAAAATAGTAGCGTATTTTAGTTGTTGAGTATCAGCTGAATAATTCCAAACCCCTTCCTTCTCCCAGCTTCATTTGATTTTCATGCCAAGAACAGTGAGTGGTTTTCTAAATTGCCTATTAATCCCCCAAAATGAATGGGGTAGACCTAAAGCCCATTTTCATAACAATTTAAAAACCATCAAGATACAGAACAAAGTATTTAAAAAGTCAGGACATCGGATCGATTTACCATGCATCATTTATACCCTTCAAGGATGACTGATATAAGGACAGAATGGAAGGAGATGAAACACTCAAATATACTGAGGTGGTTCAGACATAACACTAAACCATAGTTTAGTGTTACAAGAATAAATCTGGGTGACCCTCAGTTTCCCCCTCCTTCTTCTGGTGTATCTGGGAGGAGTTTGGAAGCTTCCATTTTAGATTAACCACAGCTTCCCCCATACTCTCCAAGTGTCCCTACTTCCCAGGGGCAGTCCTAGAATTTATGAAAGCCATCCTGGCTTTTGATTTGATCCCAGAATGTCCCTATTTCCCCCACCAGTGGTGCCGCCACCAAGCTCCAGGAGGACCATGAGGCAACACTTGTCCTGAGCATCAGCTGTACTGGCTGCAAGGCAGCATCCCATTGCCTCTCCATCCCATGGCCAGCCTCCTCCCTTGGGCAGCTCCTAGTATAAGGTTACCAGATGTCCCCGTTTCCCGGGGACAGGCCCTGGACTTACAAATCAGTCCCCTGACAAAATCCATCTATTTAGTAAAGGTAAAGGGACCCCTATGGGACATGGGTGGCGCTGTGGGTTAAACCACAGAGCCTAGGACTTGCCGATCAGAAGGTTGGCGGTTCAAATCCCTGCGACGGGGTGAGCTCCTGTTGTTCAGTCCCAGCTCCTGCCAACCTAGCAGTTCGAAAGCACAAAGTGCAAGTCGATAAATAGGTACCACTCTAGCGGGAAGGTAAACGGCGTTTCTGTGTGCTGCTCTGGTTCACCAGAAGCGGCTTAGTCATGCTGGCCACATGACCCAGAAGCTGTCTGCAGACAAACGCCGGCTCCCTCAGCCAATAAAGCGGGATGAGCACCGCAACCCCAGAGTCGGTCACGACTGGACCTACCTTTACCTTTACCTTTAAAGGGACCCCTGATCGTTAGGTCCAGTCACAGACAACTCTGGGGTTGCGGCGCTCATCTTGCTTTACTGGCCAAGGGAGCTGGCGTACAGCTTCTGGGTCATGTGGCCAGCATGACTAAGCCGCTTCTGGCGAAACCAGAGCAGCGCACAGAAATGCCGTTTACCTTTCCGCTGGAGTGGTACCTATTGATCTACTTGCACTTTGATCTGCTTTCGAACTGCTAGGATGGCAGGAGCAGGGACCGAGCAATGGGAGCTCACTCCGTCGCGGGGATTCGAACCACCAACTTTCTGATCAGCAAGCCCTAGGTGCTGTTTTAACCCACAGCGCCACCCACGTCCCATACAAAAGCTGCTTCTTAAAGAGCTTTAATATCCTTTGATAGCTGGCGCCTAGTAGTTACTGGATATGCCACTTCTGTTTGAGGCTAAAGGAAATAGCTTGTGGCAGTTTTAGGCTGTGTGCACATTGCCAGCTTAAAACGCAGCTAGATCTTTCTTTTTTCTCAACTCGGATCAAAGCTGGTTTGTGGGGAGAGGCATCAAAATACAGTATTTCATAAGGAATAATAGGGGAGAAAGAGGGTAGACAATGGATTGTTGCTAATGTCATGTGCACACCCCTTCCCAAACCAATGGTGGGAACAAGCTGGAAGCAGAGGAAATAGGAGCGTGTCCACAGCCTAAAATGACGTCTTTGAGGGAGAAGGAAAGCTGAATTTGTAGTTGGATAGCAAGAAGTGTTTTGGCAGAACACCAAATGGACATTTATACCTCTGCAGGGACTGATGCAGCACTAAAAAACTAGTATTTGTGTTTCAGTGCTTGCCTGCTTTCCGTGTTTAACTTTAGTACATGTCAATAAACTGATATAACAAATTACAATATGCCCAGTACTCTTAGTGCATAATTAAACTGTGGAACTGAGCACTGCAAGATGTGGTGATTGATATTAGTTTATACCACAGCTTTCTAAATTGTGTATCGCAACACATCATTGTGCCAGCTGCAGTTTCTAGACGTGTCACACAAATGCCCATCATACTCCTTCCAGGGCTGGAAGGGGGTTAGTTTAACCTCTGGTTTGCTAGTAAAACCAAATTACTGTGTTGCAAAATGATGTGTGTCTCAAAAGTGTGTCACCAACATGAAAAGTTTGGAAAAGCTTTGGTTTACATGGTGGGTACAGTGGTACCTCGGGTTACATACACTTCAGGTTACATACGCTTCAGGTTACAGACTCCGCTAACCCAGAAATAGTACCTCAGGTTAAGAACTTTGCTTCAGGATGAGAACAGAAATTGTGCTCTGGCGGCGCGGCAGCAGCAGGAGGCCCCATTAGCTAAAGTGGTGCTTCAGGTTAAGTACATAACCAGAGGTACCACTGTATTATTATTTTTTAATGGACTAATTTACGGAGGAGGGTTCATCTATGGGCTCAACAAAACAGAGCTTCCAAGTTCAGAGGCAGTGTACCATGTTGGTGGTCAACAAGATGGGCTGGCCGTCACCTTGCTTGTGAGCTTACAGAAGAATTTGCTTGGCCACCAGTTGGAAAGAGAATGCTGGTCTGATCCAACGAAGTCAGTCCTTGGGAGATGTTTTCTGCCTGAGCAAATAGCCGCAAGGGGCAGAGTTGGCATTTCTTTTATCATCCACCATCCATACTGGCAGCCTATTTCCAGTGTTTGAATTAGAGGGGACTAGACCCTTGCAAAGCAATGGGAGGAACCCTTATCTGTGACTGTGTGGGGTTTGGATTGAGCAGATGTGTCCCTCTGCCCAGCTCTCACAGCTGAGCTGGTTTCCTGATGGGTGGTACCTGTCAGGGACTGGGCAGAGGAGGAATGGTGGAGACCGCCTCCCCAGCCTGACCCTTCGAGAGAAGAGGAAGACAGTTCAGAATTACAACAGGGGTTTGAGGGAGGTTACAGCTCAGAAGCAGATGAGGGGGAAAGCTGGGAAATAATGGAAGAGGAGGACGAGGACGAGGAACCACCAGGAGGGCAACAGCTGACGGACACAGTGTCTTTAGAAAGCATTCTAGATGCCCCCCTCTCCCAGAACATGGTGGGCATTGAAAATAGGAGAGCAAAGAGCTCAGAAGCAAAGGGCCCTCAGCGCCACCCGTAGGGGAGATGATGATGAATGAGGAAGTAGGAAAAAGAGGGTGGAGAGTCACTCAGGACAATGAGGCTGTGTTCCAAGCCTCTCTCTATAAATATTGAATAAAAAGCAGATGGTAAGGGCTTTTCCTTATCTTATCCATTCCTGGCGACCTTCCATGGGGTTGGATCCACTGCCGCTTTACAGCACCTCCACCAGCAGAGCCCATTGGACCTTGGAATCCATTATCTACTGAACTCCATGCTGGTTTCAAAGCCGCTGCCAGCTGGCACCAAGCCTGATCCAGACTCAATTGCTGCTCAATTGCACATTCACCTTCCATGATGCCCACTGTGGGTCGTTTGGATTGCAGAGGTAGCTCTGCTGCCCTGCAAAGCCCTGCCAGTAGTGTAGCATTAGGTTAAATTGGGATGGGCATGATATGGATCAGATGGGAGGGGGTAAAAATGGAGCTCATAGATTTCATTAAAGGTAAAGGAACCCTTGACTATTAGGTCCCGTCGTAGCCGACTCTGGGGTTGCGGCACTCATCTCGCTTTATTGGCCGAGGGAGCCGACGTACAGCTTCCGGGTCATGTGGCCAGCAGGACTAAGCCACTTCTGGCGAACCAAAGCAGCACACGGAAATGCCGTTTACCTTCCCGCTGGAGCGGTACCTATTTATCTACTTGCACTTTGACGTGCTTTTGAACTGCTAGGTTGGCAGGAACAGGGACCGAGCAACGGGAGCTCACCTGTCACGGGGATTCAAACCGCCGACCTTCTGATCAGCAAGTCCTAGGCTCTGTGGTTTAACCCACAGTGCCACCCATGTCATAGATTTCATTAAGAGAACCTTATTTCACCAGCAGCAGCAGGCAATCTGGACCTAGGTGCTTTCCGGCTGCCATTTCCTTCCGCACTGCATCTGAGGCCAGAACCAGGGTCGCCAACTTTTTCCTTGGCTTGGTCCTATGCCTTTAATAGCAAGCCTGACATGCATAAACTAAAACAGGTGAAACGTAGAAATAAAGTGATGGGGTGAAAGCTCCAACCTACTGTTTGTTGTGCAGCTATGAAAAGAACAGGAGGGGTGTGTTGATTGGTAACGCTAATCCGTAAAAAGCAAGCAATGATGTTGGTAGTTGTATAATGTCCCACATTGATATTCATGCCTGGTTGTACCTGGTTGGTGACCATCTATATGCTTTCCACCCAGCTTCTTTTTTCTTGCAAAAGGGGGAAACCATAGCAAGAATATAGAGGAAGTTTAGCAATGGGCAATTAAAATTAGGAAGAGGAGGGATGTGACATGATAAGCAAAGCATCAAACACCTTGGATCAAAGAGGTTCGGATCACTTTGCAGGAGAGCCTTAGTCGTCTTAATTAGGTGTTTTCCGTCACAGACAGTGAGAAAATAATGAGTAAAGGCCTGAAAACCAAAAACAACATTTGTGAAATGTATTCATGATCAAGCATAATGGCCAATTAAACCGCTTGGGGGGGCAGGGAAGAACCATGAAAGCCCCTTAATCAGAATCTCTAGCAGTGGTCAAAGTCAAGCCTAGTTAAGGACTCAAGAGTAGTCGTTTCTAACTAGCATGCAATGAGAGAACTTCTAGCATGCTGTGCAAATTAAAATAATTTAATGATCTAAAGCTCCCATGAGTCAAAGCACCCAGCCATAGAAGTCCTCGCCCCACAGTTGCCTGCTGTGTCTCCCCAGATTGGGGAGCCTGGCCAAGGGCCATTCTGACCAGCACTGGTGAGAGCTGGTGTCCTCAACCCTTACTCTCATTGTGCTATGCTGAACATTTTAGGGTTGCCATCTTTGCTCTGGCAAAATACAGGACGGGGGGTGCGGTTGGGGGGGCCTTGTTTTTCATCTGGTGCTGAAGTGACTTCAAAGCAATCCATCACAATCTATTGCAGCCTAAGAGAGTGGCCCCTCTGTAATTTGTCACACACACACGTGTGCACACACATACACGTGAATTTGTAAATCTTTCGCTGCTTGGCTACCCAGAGCTTAAATACATTAATAGAATTATCGAGTTGGAAGGGGCCCTGAGGATCATTCTAGTCCAAACCCCAGCAATACAGAAATATGCAGTTGTCCCAGACAGGGATTGAACCTGCAACCTTGGTGTTATGACGTTTCAAACACTCTTTCAAACACATGCATTTGCAAAGAGAGAAGACCTGAAATATAGAGCAAAACTGTATATAGGATGTAGAATTTTACCTCGGTCCATCCTCCAGAACTCCTAGACCATTTACCTGTGGTCTAAACCACTGAACCTCTTGGGCTTGCCAATCCAAAGGTCATCAGTTTGAATCCCCACGACGGGGTGAGCTCCCATTGCTCAGTCCCAGCTCCTGCCAACCTAGCAGTTCGAAAGCACACCAGCGCGAGTAGATAAATAGGTACCGCTGCGGCGGGAAGGTAAATGGTGTTTCTGTGCGCTGCTCTGGTTCGCCAGAAGCAGCTTAGTCATGCTGGCCACATGACCCGGAAGCTGTACGCCGGCTCCCTCGGCCAATAAAGTGAGATGAGCACTGCAACCCTAGAGTCGGCCACGACTGGACCTAATGGTCAGGGGTCCCTTTACCTTTACCTATATTATTATTTATAACAAAGACACCATAAATCTCCAGGGCTCTCTCATCGAAAACAAACTAAACCCTGCAGTGTTGCCTCTGGGACCACTCATGGAAGAGGGGAGCACGCGGCAGTCTTATTAAACGGGTCCAGATGGATTCAAAGGCAGCTGGTTCCTTGTGGAGGCTGCCACACTGAACCTTACATTTTTAATCCACGAAACAGATGCAGGTTGACAATTCACATAGCCAATCCCAAGAAAGCAACGAGGGATTTAATGGGGATGGGGGGGTGGGAATCCCTTTATGACTTCAGGCCCTTGCCTCCCCCATTGTGCGTGATGATTAATGCAGTTGAAGGAATACACAAATTGCAATCGCTTCTTAATGACCAGCAAAATGCCTTTCTGATTAGTGTGAAGTGGCACGTGGTTGCTTAAAAGCTCTCTTTGTGGAGACTTACCTTTCCACTCTGGAGTGCTTTTTGGGGGGAGGTGGGGCTCCCTAATTAGAACCTTGTGTTACAATGGCAAATGGCTATTGCGCAAAAGCTGGGAGGACAAGACCGGCATCTGGTGGAGTCGACAGATGAAGAAGGAAGTCTCAATGGATGGATGGCCAGCAATTCAGGCCCCAGGAAAGGGGGGCCGTGTGATTAATGAGCCTTGCGCCTCCCCTCCACGGACTCGCTAGCCTTCTCGCTTGGCACAATTCATTAAGCACTTATGTGCATCACTATTATGGGACTGAAAGGGGAGTGTCCAGCGGCTGCCGTAATAACAGCCATGTAGCATACAAAATGGGAATGGGGAAATTGGGGGGGGGAGAGAAAGAAGGGTGAAAAGGGCAGGTGAAGCAGTTTGTTGTCACTGGCTGTGCAATCCATTTGCTCAGCGTTTTAAAAAGGCACTTTTAGTTTCAAATGACGTTGCAGATGCATTTCACAATTCTTAGATGGACCCAAGTGCTTTAAAAGCATTTAAAAAGCCAAAGGGGGGGGGGTTACTTCATGCAGAAGGGCACTTTGCACTTGCACACTGAAGCAAAATGACTGTGATCATTAAAAGATTTTTAGAAGATTTGAAGCAAGCAGTTTATTAAAAAAAATTCTGTCCCTCTCGTCTCCTTTTAAAAACATGTTTATGGCTCTGGCAGCAATCCAAAGTACACTTTCTGCAAAGTGAATAAGACCTGGTGTTCATGTAGGGCTGCCAACTGGTTAAAAAAAGTTATTGGATTGTTTTCCTTTTATCTGGTTTAATTAGATAAATGTAGAAGGTGGATGCCATTTAGAGAAATTTATGGAAGTGTGGCAGAACTTACAGTTTCATAAACAATATTAGAGTTTAATATTGTTGGGGGTTTTTGTCATTAACTAATCTGGAACCAATAGCCCTTTTATTTCTCTCTCTAAAGGAAATGGGAAAACCTCTTTGTAGGACAAAGAAAGGGTTGCAGCAAAGCTATCACTCACATGTGCCCTAAAGCTCTAACCTTCGCTAACTAAAATTTGTTCTTACAGATGAAGATTTTCCTTCAAATCTTGATTGTTGTTTAGTCGGTTAGTCGTGTCCAACTCTTCGTGACCTCATGGACCAGAGCACTCCAGGCACTCCTGTCTTCCACTGTCTCCCGCAGCTTGGTCAAACTCATGCTGGTAGCTTCAAGAACACTGTCCAACCATGTTGTCCTCCGTCGTCCTCTTCTCCTTGTGCCCTCCATCCTTCCCAACATCAGGGTCTTTTCCAGGGAGTCTTCTCTTCTCATGAGGTGGCCAAAGTACTGGAGCCTCAGCTTCAGGGTCTGTCCTTCCAGTGAGCACTCAGGGCTGATTTCCTTCAGAATGGATATGTTTGATCTTCTTGCAGTCCATGGGACTCTCAAGAGTCTCCTCCAGCACCAGAATTCAAAAGCATCAATTCTTCAGCGATTAGCCTTCTTTATGGTCCAGCTCTCACTTCCATATATCACTACAGGGAAATTAGTTTAGAATGGGAATGCAAGGCTTTTGCTAAGACCCTGATCTCCACTTGGTAAGAGGGGCTGACACGGGTTATCAGTACAACCACCCGAAAACATCCCTGACCTAGTCATAGAACCACGAGGAGCTGGTAACAATTAAATGGTAGAGCTTATCATTTGAGTGGAAGCTATGGAAGACTAAGAACAAACACAACACAACTGTGAACACATCTTTGATTTTTACCCTGCTAATAAAAAATCTTTCTTCTCTGCCACTATTGTGTCTGCTCATTGTGGTCCCATGGTACTCTTTCAAGGGGTGAAGGATCCCAATTACAACAGCTTGAACTTTCAAAGACCTGCTGAGAGCAGTCATTCCGAAGTACTACTACTACTCAGATTCAAATCTGCTGTTTGGGGGGGAAGTGTTGGATCAAGTAGCTGCCAAGTGGATTGTGACAGTACAGTTTTAGATCTGGTTTTTGGGTGGAAACAGAAACCCTGGTGAATGACTTAACACCAGAGAATGGATGAGAGGGATACTGCTTTGTTAGTTCTCCTGGATCTGTTAGGCACTTTCAACAATGATATCCCTCCATTTCACTGGGTTTAGGAGTTATTACATCAGTGCACATATGAATTCTTGACCTAACTGCTGGCCTTCCCTGTCTGGTACCATGCAGGTAAGTTGCAGGAACACAAGTTTCAAGAGGGAAGCTCCATCCTACCTCACAGGCCAGCATTGCTGTACATCTGTTTCTCTGAGGTGTGTGTGGGTGTTTCTGTTATAACTTGTCTCTCACGCTTTTGTACTTTGCTTTGTAACAGCTCTGAAGAAAAACCAAGGAAGTTTTTCCCCCACTAGTGGTTTGAAAAGATTAAGAAAATGATTATATTATTACTTAAAAAAAAAAAGGTAAAAGGTAAAGGACCCCTGGACGGTTAAGTCCAGTCAAAGGTGACTATGGGGTTGCGACACTCATCTCGCTTTCAGGCTGAGGGAGCCAGTGTTTGTCCACAGACAGCTTTCTGGGTCATGTGACCAGCATGACTAAACCACTTCTGGTGCAACGGAACACTGTGATGGAAACTAGAGCGCACGGAAACGCCGTTGACCTTCCCGCTGGAGCTGTACCTATTTATCTACTTGCACTGGTGTGCTTTCAAACTGCTAGGTTGGCAGGAGCTGGGACAGAGCAATGAGAGCTCACTCTGTCATGGGGATTCAAACTGCCAACCTTCTGATCGGCAAGCCCAAGAGGCTCAGTGGTTTAGACCACAGCACCACCCACGTCCCTATATTATTACTACTCCTATTACTTCATACTACAGTGATGATGACAACTTTGCATTGTGCCCCATAAAGCTTACAATCTCAGTTTTAACTGTGAGAAGACTATAGGAAAAGGGGAGAACAGCAAAAGCTGCATAAATTATAGTCCCCAATTAAATCTGTTTGCTGCTCTTTTCAGTTGTCTTTCGGATGAATACAAAATTCGTCTGTGTGTGTTCCACATGCTTGTATTATTGTTTGAAACAGAATGAGGAAGATAAAAATGAAAAGATAAATGAACACGTGGGTTCAGGTGTCTGGACTCTTTTTAAAATGAGCACCTGCCAGTAACATTCAGTGTAGTTTATTATCAAACAAGATTGTCAGCAGGATATAGAAGAGCTGTTTCTGTCACACACCTGGTTTCTCCCCAGATGTAACGAAAGAAATACTGCCTGCTCCATTCAATTGCAAGACAACATTTGAGGCACTGCACAGTGGAAAGACCCAGACAGATACACGACTGGCTTCTTATATGAGTAATATAATGTAATGAGTAATATATAAGTGTCCAGAACTACCAATCTCTTGACACTGTGTGTTGAGAAATCGATTGGCTGAGGCAGTTACAAGGTTAGATGGGGTGATGAGCTTCTACCTAAGTTTTCAACACACTTAAAAATTAAGAACCATAAAGGAGGAGAGAGAGGAATATTTTTTTGTTGTTTGTTTGCTACATAAAGTTTCTTTCCCAAGGCTATATAATCACATGAAAACAGAGGAGAGAAGTCACCTTGGGGAAGGTTGTGTAAAGGTAAAAGGTAAGGTAAAGGGACCCCTGACCGTTAAGTCCAGTCAAGAACGACTCAGGGGTTGTGCGCTCATCTCGTTCTGTAGGCCGAGGGAGCCGGCATTTGTCTGCAGACAGTTTTCAGGTCATGTGGCCAGCATGACTAAGCTGCTTCTGGCAAAACCAGGGCAGTGCACAGAAACACTGTTTACCTTCCCGCCAGAGAGGTAGCTATTTATCTACTTGCACTTTGACGTGCTTTTTGAACTGCTAGGTTGGCAGGAGCAGGGACCAAACAACGGAAGCTCACCCCGTCGCAGGGATTCGAACCGCCGACCTTCTGATCGGCAAGCCCTAGGCTCTGTGGTTTAGACCACAGTGCCACCCACGTCCCTTAAGGTTGTGTAAGTGGCAAGCCAATATCTCAGCGGCACAAACCCTGGATCCCAACACATCCAAGGTGTTTCATGAATCCCCAAAGCCTGGTTTCCCAGCATCTGCAGCGACTATCTTAAATTGTGCACTCGAACCAGGTCTGGCCCTTGTTCTGACTAGTTACATTTTTCATTCACTCACTGATGAAGTTCTCGGACCCTGTTGTTGTTGTTTAAGTCGTTTAGTCGTGTCCGACTCTTCGTGACCCCATGGACCAGAGCACGCCAGGCACTCCTGTCTTCCACTGCCTCCCACAGTTTGGTCAAACTCATGCTGGTAGCTTCGAGAACACTGTCCAACCATCTCGTCCTCTGTCGTCCCCTTCTCCTTGTGCCCTCAATTTTCCCAACTTCAGGGTCTTTTCCAGGGAGTCTTCTCTTCTCATGAAGTGGCCAAAGTACTGGATCCTCAGCTTCACGATCTGTCCTTCCAGTGAGCACTCAGGGCTGCTTTCCTTCAGAATGGATAGGTTTGATCTTCTTGCAGTCCACAGGACTCTCAAGAGTCTCCTCCAGCACCATAATTCAAAAGCATCAATTCTTCAGCGATCAGCCTTCTTTATGGTCCAGCTCTCACTTCCATACATCACTACTGGGAAAACCATACCTTTTACTATACGGACCTTTGTTGGCAAGGTGATGTCTCTGCTTTTTAAGATGCTGTCTAGGTTTGTCATTGCTTTTCTCCCAAAAAGCAGGCGTCTTTTAATTTCATGGCTACTGTCACCATCTGCAGTGATCATGGAGCCCAAGAAAGTAAAATCTCTCACTGCCTCCATTTCTTCCCCTTCTATTTGCCAGGAGGTGATGGGACCAGCAGCCATGATTTTCCTTTTGTTGATGTTGAGCTTCAGACCATATTTTGCGCTCTCCTCTTTCACCCTCATTAAAAGGTTCTTTAATTCCTCCTCACTTTCTGCCATCAAGGTTGTGTCATCTGCATATCTGAGGTTGTTGATATTTCTTTCGGCAATCTTAATTCCAGCTAGGGATTCATCTCAGACCCTAACCATTCCTAAAAAAAAAAAAATCTGCTCCTTGAAACTCAGGACAGGAAGCCTGCCCACATCAACGCCCTTTGCTTTGGCACACAGCAAGGACAGGTGTGCAGGGATGTGTTTCATCTTCATTCATTGACAGGAGATGGAGTGCGCTATGGGAGCAGCCCAGAACATTATCTCCTGTCTGGAAATTCTCAGCTCGGCGCCCCAAAACAATTTTATTAATAAAACAGCTGCAATGCTGGTACTCAACACATACAACTGCCCAGACATCTCCTTGGGGTTTATTATTTAACATGGAGTAGTCTTAAATAATGTCCGTTAGCTGACACCTTAGCAAACTGGATCTCACCAGTGTTTCAGGCACCCTTGCAAGTCATATAGCAATGTTTGCATTTTGTCAAGTAAAGCAACCACCCCCTTTTTTATGAGAGAAAAGGAAAGCAGAAGTTATCATTGTAATATCAAGGAAGGACATTATCTCTGCTTTTAGAAATGAATAAGCCTTTATGACACCATCTCCAGCAGCCTCTGAATAGTGCTTTTAATATTATGTTCCTGAATGACTAAATGGTTTTTTAAAAAAAAATGATTTCACTTTCTTCTTTTCTTCTTTTTTAATAAGAATCCGCTCTAATGAAACACAGGGATGCAGGGGTAGGCATATTCCCTGACCTGCTTTCAAAATGATGCATGGCTTTGTGAGCTAAGGAGTTTCTCCTCTCAACTCCACCCCAAGCCTTCGCCTTCTACTATGCAGATGTTGTCAGCTGCTGCAAATCATAACTCAGATCAACTGCTAGGAGAATTGACTTGCAGAGCAATCCATAATGGACGCATTAAAAGCTATTTGTGGAATATGGACTTGAGTGGTCCTTTACAAGGCATGCCAGTTATGTCCAATAAAGGGTTTGGTCCTAGCAGGATCGTAACAATATATAGTAAATCAGACACGGACTCTATATTCCCTAATGAAATCTGCAGATATCTCGGGTTAACGATAAAATGTAGTACTGGAATTTCTTGTGGTTCCAGAAGTCAGGGGTCATTTTAGCCTTTACATCAGTGGTGTTCAAATTGTGTCATGGGGGTGGGGTGGGGGGAGAACCCTGAAGATGCTGGGAAGCTTATTGTTACTGAGAAGATTAGTAATTGTTAAGTTGTGGGTGAACATATCAGACCACACAGAGATTCTTCAAACAGCTCTTGTTTATTTACAGGCCAGAACAGAACTGAACTGAAGGGTTCAGCCAGTCTGCTTATATAGAGCTCCAGTATAACGTAACTGTAACAATTTTCTAAAACTATCCAATCACTGGACGTCACTTTCAATCCCTTATTTGCATAACTATCTACAGTATCCCCCTGCTGGCCCAGGGTGAGAACTTCAGTACATAACAGTAATGGCAGCCTGCTTCCTTGAAAGACGTTAGTTTTCTCTTGCAGTACTCAGCTGGCCAACATCCAGTGGTCTCATCCACTATCTTGCATGAACTGAGTGCGTACACTACGTCATGCAAGACTACTACTGAAAATACCTGACAGGCACCATTGCCATTGTCTTTCTGGCACCGTTGAAGACATTTTGTCTTCCAACAAGCATTTTAAGTTGAAACCTTTCCCAGTCTGCATCAATAATGGAATTGTTTTTATTGCCTTATCCTTTGTTGTTTGCCACCCTGGATTCCTCTGGGAGGAAGGGTGGGATATAAATTTAATAAATGATAATAAATAATGTCTCACGATTGTCTGTAGTGCTTGGGGATTTCTTGGTAGTTCTTAAGCATTTTACGACAGCCAAGTCAACAGGGAAAGCGTTCCTGAAGGGGGGAAGTTTGGGAAACGACAGTGACTTTGAGAAATACAAAAATTGCTTTCTTATGGAGGAAAGGGTAGGTATGCCGTTTTGCATCTTTGTTGTGGATCTTCTGCTGTACTTCTTTAAACAGATTTGCTAGCTCAGCCAGGCTGCTACCATCGCTTCCAGTCAAATAGGCTAAAGGTCATTAACTTCTGAAAGAATTCATTTCCAATGAGCTATGGATCAAGATTCTTTGGCAACCGCATAAAGGCCTGTCAAAAATCAGATCATCACATTGGTCTGCTAAGACTCATGAGGTTTGAAGATCTTTCATTATAGCCATCCAGTGTTAAGAATTTTGGTTTTTGCAGGCCATCAGGAAACGTGACTTAGGAAGGTCTGCATACCCTCCCACTTTTCTTCGATGAAAATAGGGATATCCCATTCCATAATGATAATTTTGCTATTTATACCCCCAAACCCCAGCACTCTGGGCAGCTTCCAACATATTTAAAACATAATAAAACTTTAAATATTAAAAAAACGTCCCTATACAGGATTGCCTTCAGCCGGCTCGAGGGTCAGAAAACTCGATACCCTCCAACATTTCTCCAATGACAATAGGGACAACTTAAGGAAAAGCGGGACATTCCGGTATCAAATCAGAAACCGGGACAGCTTGGAGGGTCTGTTCGTTTTCGTACTGCAAATTTTGTAAACCGCTTTGAGACCTGTTAAGTTGTGGGTGAACATATCAGACGACACAGCGATTCTTCAAACAGCTCTTGTTTACTCACAGGCCAGAAATGAACTGAACTGAAGGGTTCACCCAGCCTGCTTATATAGAGCTCCACTACAACACAACTGTAACACTTTCTGTAACTATCCAATCACTGAACGTCACTTTCAATCCCTTATTTGCATATGTGGACCTGAGTGAAAACTATCTACAGTATCTCCCCTGCTGGCCCAGGGTGAGAACTTCAGTACATAACACCACCATTGTGATTAAGTGGTCTATAAAGTGCTTTGGATAAATAAATAATCACATATTGTGCTTTGTGTTCCCGTTTCTGTGTTCCATTTCTTCCCTGGATCCAGTGGGGTGGGATTCTGGCTATGATTTGCTGTTGGCTAGGAGCTGAAAAGAGAACATTGCTTGTTATGAGATTATGAACAAACAAAAAAAGAGTTAGAAGGTGCAAATTCTACTTTCCGTAACTGAAAGGAGGAGGATTTAAGGAATGTGGACGGACACAGAAATCTTTCAGGCTGGTGGCCTGGTCGCCCTTATTGTAATGTATCTTCTACTGGGCTCTTGGCCTGCAAGTCCAGCTGAATACATACAATGGGATCCGTAACCATTCTTCTGGCCAAATCAGAAACCAGGATGACTTCTCTAAATCAGGGACGTCCCTGGAAAATAGGGACACTTAGAGAGTCTGTGTCCCTTTGTTGTGCAAGAGGAAGGCAAGGCATGGCTAAAAGGAGAAGAAATGGAGCAGGTGAACAAAGAGAAAGAATGTGCAGAATCATCTGCGAAGTTTGGAGATCACACTTCCTGGGCACACAAAACCCACCAAGGTGAAAGACAGGGGGTGCTACCTCCACCTGCCTCTTTATGGGATTGGGCACCAAGGAATGCCCAGTGCCACCAACCTCTGGTGCCAGCCACTATAAAAAAATGTGGCATATATCTCTTCCTCAATCTGCATGTTGTTGTTGTTTGAATTTTACAAATTCAGGATAGACATTTCAGAACAAAAGGTAAAGGTAAAGGTACCCCTGCCTGTGCGGGCCAGTCGTGTCCAACTCTAGGGTTGTGCGCTCATCTCACTCTAGAGGCCGGGAGCCAGCGCTGTCCGGAGACACTTCCGGGTCACGTGGCCAGCGTGGCGAAGCTGCTCTGGTGAACCAGCACCAGCGCCGCACACGGAAACGCCATTTACCTTCCCGCTATAAAGCGGTACCTATTTATCTACTTGCACTTAGGGGTGCTTTCGAACTGCTAGGTGGGCAGGAGCTGGGACCGAACGACGGGAGCTCACCCCACAGCAGGGATTCGAACCGCCGACCTTGCGATCAGCAAGTCCTAGGCGCTGAGGTTTTACCCACAGCACCACCCGCGTTCCTTTCAGAACAAAAGACATATATAAATTCCCACTTACCCTTTTAAAAATCTGGTTCTGAACTACACCACCACCACCACCACCACCCCCCCACAAAAAACAACAACAAAGGTTTTGTTGGGAACTTCCTGCTCAAACCATCTAATCATGTGAGTTTCTCCGTAAGGTAATCAAACATTTATTAACGCCAAATGGTTCCAGATAGTCCCTACCTACTTCACAGGGCACTCGGACGCCAAGGAAATGGAAATATTGAAGTTCCATGGACATTTTTGCTGTTCGACGTGTCAGCTCTGTTCTGGAGACTGTTGTTATAGATCTTGACAGCTGCAAATGGACAGCTCTCTTTTTGAGAAAGGAAATGTTCTTGTCTGTCACTTTTGTCGGTTTAAAATAACTTTTTAACCTGAGAAGCTCACTTTCTGATGGATGTGGCATGTTGAGGACTCACAGGGTGAGTAAAAAATATATTGCTTTAAACAATCGCAAAATGAATTAATACCATTGTAGCAAGAACCGAAAACACATCCCATTTAAATCAAAGAACAAAACCCTTTTCATAAAGCTCCAGGGATGTCGCCAAAATAATTCTTCAGCGTATCACTTTATTATTAGCAGCTAGCTAGTGTGCAAAACATGAAGCTCAAACACACATAGATTTACAAAAGCAAACCAAAAACCAAGTGCACAGGTGACCAAAGTCAAAAAGTCAGAGGTTTTCTGCTATTCATCAAGATACCCATCTAGGCATGGAGACCTCCATGTCTTCATCGATTAAATCACTTCTCATGTTCTCATAAAGACTGAGTAAAAGCTGAAGAGATAGTTTTTGCTGGTTAAATGACCTCAGGAGTTGGATAACATTCAAGAAGGAACCTCCTTTTTTACATTGCTTCCTTAAAATAAAATTCATGTTTTTAAAAAACAGTTCATTGATCTGGTTTTATTCTTTTACACTGAATGTGCACTATCTCAGATTCCTAAGGTCGTACATCGATATATGACTTGGTTTAACCTGAAAACAAGTAATTTTCCTGCCTTTCCCTCAACTCTCAAAAAAGATTGCTTAACGCAGCTTTTTAATGCAACCTGTTTAATGCAGAGTGAAATTCTGGTGGAGCTGAATTGTAATTATCTACCTCACACTTTTCAGTGATAATTTCCAGGCATTTGTGATTTGGCTTAAGATTCCAATAATTTAATTTTCCAATTTGGATAGCTCCTCCCCACGAGCTTTCGTTTTATATGTTGCACGTGCGATGGCAATCCCTCTCTTAAATTTGCTCTTGTGGTGTTCCAGACCACAGAGAATTTTACATGTGAAATGTCATTATCTATCAGGAATTGTGCAAAGCTGGAACATGTGCAGAGGAGGGCGACCAAGATGTTCAAGGGTCTGGAAACCAAGCCTCATGAGGAACGGTTGAGGGAGTTGGGCATGTTTAGCCTGGGAAAGAGGAGACTGAGAGGAGATATGATTGTTGTTGTTTAGTCATTTAGTCGTGTCTGACTCTTCGTGACCCCATGGACCAGAGCACGCCAGGCACTTCTGTCTTCCACTGCCTCCTGCAGTTTGGTCAAACTCATGCTGGTAGCTTCGAGAACACTGTCCAACCATCTCGTCCTCTGCCGTCCCCTTCTTCTTGTGCCCTCCATCTTTCCCAACATCAGGGTCTTTTCCAGGGAGTCTTCTCTGCTCATGAGGTGGCCAAAGTATTGGAGCCTCAGCTTCACGATCTGTCCTTCCAGTGAGCACTCAGGGCTGATTTCCTTCAGAATGGATAGGTTTGATCTTCTTGCAGTCCATGGGACTCTCAAGAGTCTCCTCCAGCACCATAATTCCATCTTCAAATATCTCAAGGGCTGTGGCATGGATAATAGAGCAAGCTTGTTTTCTCCTTCTGCAGAGGGTAGGATTCGAACCAGTGGCTTCATGTTACAAGAAAGGAGATTCCTACTAAGTATCAGGGATAACTTTCTGACAGTAAGAGCTGTTCAACAGTGGAAGAGACTCCCTAAGGAGGTTGTGGCCTCTCCTTCCTTGGAGGTTTTTAAGCAGAGGTTGGATAGCTATTTGTCACTGATGCTTTACTAGAGATTTCTGCATTGCAGGGGGTTGGACTAGATGACCCTCGGGGTACCTTCCAACTCTACAATTCCATGATTCTATGAATTTCTTCTCTCAGATTTGGCACGAGGCCTCTGTCTGTTAACAATGCCAGATTTGAGCACCATTGCGAGTGTTTAATTGGGGAGGAGACTGAAGACAAAATTAGTCTTACTTGGGCATGGGCTGAAACAGCCCAAGGGTCTATTCTGCACTGGTTGACTTGACGAATGCACAACTGGCCAAGAAATAGGGCAAAAGCTCTTCTGGTGCACCAAGGTTAAGAAAGTATCATCACTGAAATCCAACACATTGCTTTTAGTTGAGTTTTGAATGCCTTTAACCATCTGTTTTTAAGTGTGTTTTGTTGAGAATTTCAGTGCTTTATTTCACACTTTTGTAAGCTGCTTAGAGTTCTCTCTATTTTACAGTCAAGTGCTATATACATTTTGTTAAATAAAAATCACCTGTAGGATAATCAGACACCAAATATCTCTCAGCAAGATCTTGCTGGAACGTTTGAAACATGGTCCAACACTCAGCATTGCAAACCATGAGTTCTAGGATTCCAAACTACATAAGCACACATTATTGAACTTAGGCTGTAACCATACACCCTTGCCTTAGAGCAAGTCCTGCTGAATTCAGTTGAACTTCTGAGTACCTACAGTCTGACTCAGTAGGAAGTATAAACAACAGGGGATGTTATTGCCTCTGTGTCCTGCTTGCAAGCTGGTTGCTGCTAAACCAGATGGGCCCTTGGTCTGATCCAATGCGGCAGTGTGACTTTCATCGTAACAAAATGGTCCTCATGCTGATTTGAGTTATGCAGAACCAGAAACGTCCCTTCAAAAAGACTCCATAGCCTTTCGCATAAATCGGGTCAGCAACCTTTTCCAGCCGTGGGCCGGTCCACCGTCCCTCAGACCATGTGGTTGGCCGGACTGTATTTTTTTTTGGGGGGGAATGAATTCCTATGCCCCACAAATAACCCAGAGATGCATTTTAAATAAAAGGACACATTCTACTTATGTAAAAAGACCAGGCAGGCCCCACAAATAACCCAGAGGGGCATTTTAAATAAAAGAACACGTTCTACTCATGTAAAAACACACTGATTCCCGGACTGTCCACGGGCCGGATTGAGAAGGCGATTGGGCCGCATCCGGCCCACGGGCCTTAGGTTGCCTGCCCCTGGCATAAATCAACTAGGCCACCTGCCCTGGAGGCAATCCATTATTATTATTTATGTGTTTGGTTAAGTTTTACTCCACCATTTCATCTTTCCATTTCATCTTGCAAAGTGTCTAGGCTCTGTGAATGATGGGACAAATAACCTGCTTGCATGGCCTGAATATCTCCGCTCCCCAAATGCCTTTTAAAATATGATGGCATCATGACCAACCAAGCATAATGGTGTATTCTGTGTGTTGTCCTGACCTTGTTTAGGGTCACAGAAGATCCCCAGGCCTTAATAGTCAAGACTTTCTTACTTTCCCCAGTAGATAAAGGCTGAAACCATAACCATTTCGCTCAAAGCAGCTGCAGTGTTTTCACAGAGTGTACACCAGGGAAAGCATAATGGCCAGATCTAACTGATAATGCCTGTTTGTCTGATGTTTATCTGTTAATTGATTTTACAATTTAGGGATTGGGGGCGGGGGGTTCGGAGATTTACTTGACAGTCCATGTGATATTTAAAAAGTGCACCCAAGCTCATTAGGCAAAAGACATTATTAAACCACTCCCCAATGGTCACAGCACATTCCAGCATGGTGTAGTGGTTAAGAGTGGTGGACTCGTAATCTGGTGAACCGGGTTCGCTTCCCCGCTCCTCCACATGCAGCTGCTGGGTGACCTTGGGACAGTCACACTTCTCTGAAGTCTCTCAGCCCCACTCACCTCACAGAGTGTTTGTTGTGGGGGAGGAAGGGAAAGGAGATTGTTAGCTACTTTGAGACTCCTTAAGGGGAGTGAAAGGCGGGATATCAAGTCCAAACTCCTCCTCCTCTTCCTCCTCTTCCTCTTCCTCTTCTTCCTCTTCTTCTTCCTTAAACTCTGCCGATTGCCGGAGTACAGTGGTACCTTGGGTTACAGAGGCTTCAGGTTACAGATGCTTCAGGTTACAGACTCCGCTAACCCAGAAATAGTACCTTGGGTTAAGAACTTTGCTTCAGGATGAGAACAGAAATTGTGTGGCGGTGGCACAGCAGCCATGGGAGGCCCCATTAGCTAAAGTGGTACCTCAGATTAAGAACAGTTTCAGGTTAAGAATGTACCTCCAGAACGAATTAAATTCTTAACCCGAGGTACCACTGTATTTGTGTTTTGTGCAGGTTTGTGTGCAGAGCTCCAGGCAAAGTCCAGCCTTGGAGAGAGGCTTATGCACTAGAATTCTACCGACAGTTGGGTGCCCATGTGTCCTACTCTACAGAGAACAGCCCTCTGTTGGAAACTGTCCTCTTTTTAAAGGACTGTCTGTTCTAAATCCAGTTTAAAGATGGGCAGAGCACAGCCAGTCCACTCATGAGGCAAGGCAATACCTCAAGGACCGTCTCTCCCCCTACACATGAACCCAGACCCTGCCATTATTATCTGAGCCCCTTCTTTGTGCGCCTCCTCCATGAGAGGCTCTGAGGGCAGCAACACGAGAACGGGGCCTTTTCTGTGGTCGCTCCCCACTTGTGGAATGCTCTCCCCAGAGAGGCTTGCCTGGTGCCTTTGTCATATAGCTTTAGGCACCAGGTAAAAACATTTCCCTTTAGCCTTTGGCTAATTAAACAATCTCTGGCTTTTGAAACTATGGGGAGTGGGTTATTGTTTTCATTTGTTACTATGTTATATATTTTTGTGGTTTTATATTGCACACCACCCTGTGATCCTCAGATGAATGGCAGTATAGACATAAAATAAAATAAAATAAAATAAAATAAATGTGAGGTGGCCACCTCAAGTGGCAGGATCCACAGGGGTAGTGGATTTGGCCTCCAATTATTATTATTATTATTATTATTATTATTATTATTATTATTATTATTATTATTACTATTACCACCCCACCCATCTGGCTGGGTTTCCCCAGCCACTCTGGGCTGCTCCCAACAGAATATTAAAAACACAACAAGACATCAAACATTAAAAACTTCCCTAAACAGGGCTGCCTTCAGATAGTTATTTCCTTGACATCTGACAGGAGGGCATTCCACAGGGCGGGTGCCACTACCGAAAAGGCCCTCTGCCTGGTTCCCTGCAACCTCACTTCTTGCAGGGAGGGAACCGCCAGAAGATCCTCGGAGCTGGACCTCAGTGTCTGGGCTGAATGATTGGGGTGGAGACGCTCCTTCAGGTATACTGGGCTGAGGCCGTTTAGGCCTTTAAAGCCCTAACATCAACACTTTGAATTGTGCTCAGAAACGTACAGGGAGCCCATATAGGTCTTTCAGGACCGGTGTTATATGGTCTCGGCGGCCACTCCCAGTCTAGCTGCCACATTCTGGATTAGTTGTAGTTTCTGGGTCACCTTCAAAGGTAGCCCCACGTAGAGCACATTGTAGTAGTCCAAGTGGGACATAACTAGAGCATGCACCACTCTGGAGAGACAGTCTGCGGGCAGGTAGGGTCTCAGCCAAGGAGTGCATCTCCCACTAATGCATTCTTGTGTCAGTGACTGGGCAAAGGAGAATGCCTCCCCAGCTTGACTCTTCCAGGTAGGAGGAAGAGGAAGACAGTATAGATTTACAACAGGGGTTTGAAGGAGGTCATAGCTCAGAGTCAGATGAGGGGGAAAGCTGGGAAATCATGGGAGAGGAGGAGGAAGAAGAAGAAGCACCAGGGGAGCAACAGCTGACAGGCTCAGTGTCACTAGAAAGCATTCCATACCCTCCATCTCTCAGAACCCGGCAAGTCAGGATGGCCATCCATCAACAGATAAGAGTTGGGTGTCATCAGAATACTGATGGCAGCCCAACCCGAAACTCCGGGCAAGCTGGGCAAGAAGCAATCCTACAGGAGAATGGCATTCTAGGAGAAGGCTGCCACTGAACCTTGGCCACCAGTTTCTTCACTCGCCTGCCTTTCCTCTGCCCCCCAATGCCTCTTCCCTTGATTTTTGCCTGGGTCACCTCCTCCACTTCATATTTTGAATGTTTCCGGGCTGCAAATTATTTATTGCATTTCCAAGAATCCAAGAGCCATAGATTTGGAAGGGACCCTGATGTCAGGGAGTGTGCAGAGGAGGAATGGCAAAGATCGCCTCCCCATCCTGACCCCCTCCAGGGAGGAGGAAGAGGGAGACAGTATAGATTGACAACAGGGAGTTTGAGGGAGGTCACAGCTGAGAGGCAGATGAGGGGGAAAGTTGGGAAATCATGGAAGAGGAGGAGGCAGGACCGGAACGGCAGCTGGCTGACACGGTGTCTTTAGAAAGCATTCCAGACCCAGCATCTCCCAGAACCAGGCGAGCCTTAAAAGTAGGAGAGCAAAGAGCTCAAAGACAGAGGGAACATAGCAGCACCTGTAGAAGAGAAGAAAGAGGAAGTGGGAGAGACGGGTGGGTGATGATTCACTCTGGACAATGCCATTATCCAAGAAGTTAGGTTCTATAGCCTCTCTGTGTAAATATTGAAATAAAAAAGGACGGTAATAAACCTTTCATGTCTTTATACTTTCCTGGGCAACCAGCTGGGAGCTGCTGACAGCATCCTGACACCTTGGGAGCCCCACTCACCTGCTGTCTATATATATATAACCCACAATATTATTTAAGCAAGTTTGCCTGTGCCATTGCTTTACCGCTGCAAGCACCAGTTGATGAGATGGTGTGGGAACAGGCACAATGTGATGGTGTCATACGACACATGCAAGTCTGCAAAACTGTCACGGGAAACAGATGGAGAATTCAACGTGGGGCTGCTGTTTTCAGTGCTGGCCCTCGATCAAGTGTTACGTCTAGTTCTGGCCTGATGTATGATCAATCGGAAGTTGTACCCAACCTGGCTCCCTGACAACCTGGCTTGTGACAGTAGCACTAAAAGCCTTAGGCTGAATAAAATTGTAAAAAGTCTCCAGGTAATTGATTAGTATTGCACATATTACTTAGAGCATAGATGCATTACGTATAAACATGCCCAGCCATTCTTTATAGAAATTAGGAAGCGCATTCTGCCTCCCATTAATCATGTAACTCTTTTTCACTTTTCTATTTCCCAGTAGGTAGTAGCGAGATATGAATGAGCGAGTTCCTTTAAGCTTCTGCAACTCCCTGAAATAACTACGTAGGTAAGTGCAGTAATAAAATCAATCCAGTAAATGGATTAGTTCTTCCTCCCCCTGCCAACTGGACTAATACCAATAAATACATTCTTTGACGCTGAACGGAGAGGTGCTCTATGGAACTGAAAGTTCTGTCTTTGCTGAATCCATATTGTTTTCGATAGTTGGGTGGAGGCTGTTTCGCAGGCTGCCAAACAAACTGTATTTCCAGGGACACCCTTTGAGGTGGAGGAAAGTATTCTCTTCTTTCAGACATACTCCCTTTATCTGTCCCTAATTTACAAAATGTCTGCCCTGGCTCTGACCCTAACGATCCACTGTATAGGGACACGGGTGGCGCTGTGGTCTAAACCACTGAGCCTCTTGGGCTTGCCGATCGGAAGGTCGGCAGTTTGAATCCCCAGGACAGTGTGAGCTCCCGTTGCTCTGTCCCTGCTCCTGCCAAACTAGCAGTTCGAAAGCACACCAGTGCAAGTAGATAAATAGGTACCGCTGCAGTGGGAAGGTAAATGCATTTCCGTGCACTGTGATTTCCCTCACAGTGTTCCATTGTGCAAGAAGCGGTTTAGTCATGCTGGCCACATGACCCAGAAAGCTGTCTGCGGACAAACACTGGCTTTCTCAGCCTGAAAGCAAGATGAGCGCCACAACCCCATAGTCACCTTTGACTGGACTTAACTGTTGAGGGGTCCTTTACCCTTTTTTATGATCCACTGTATGCTATCTCAACTCCATCCCTCACCTGCCATGTTCCTGCAGGCTTCTCATCCACCAACTTCTTCCCAGGAAAAGGTAAGTCTTTTTGAAATCCAGATTTGTCCACCCTTGAAATCAACCCTAGTAACTGCCAAAGATGACGACTCTTTCCAGTCCCTGTGAAGACAGAAGTGAATTTGTCATGTTTTGCTTCAAAGGAACACAAACACACCAATATATGGACTGATGCTAGCCTGTCAATATTAGCATGTCACACGTGTTTTAGTTTTCTCCAAAACATCTGTGGAGGTTCATCCGTTATTCAGTTACAAAGCAAAAATTATACATATGAAAAAACCTTCTTAAAACAATGCTCTAAATGTGCTTTATATAGTTTCATACTGTGTTGCAATTCCCCAATTGCTCTATGTTTAGAAAGATCGGATGATGAGAGGCTATTATATCCTCTTCCAGATTTCTGTAACACTTGCCCAAAATCCAGAGTGCTTAATTGCCTTGTACAATTTGCTAATTGACTCCACGGGATTCATTAGGAATGCCTGTCTATATCTTCTTATTTATAATGTTGATGACCTCACTCTTAGCCTTTATTCTCAATCAGAACATAAGATTTGTCATTCTGCATAAGGCCAAGGTACATCTAGTCCAGCATTTCTCCAACGGTGACCAGATGGATGCCTTAGGAAGGAAGCCCAAGTATATGAGGACAGGATTATATTTTCCCCTATAAACCAAGTGTACCAACAAAGGTCCGTATACTGGGTTTTCCCAGTAGTGATGTATGGAAGTGAGAGCTGGACCATAAAGAAGGCTGATCGCCGAAGAATTGATGCTTTTGAATTCTGGTGCTGGAGGAGACTCTTGAGAGTCCCATGGACTGCAAGAAGATCAAACCTATCCATTCTTAAGGAAAGCAGCCCTGAGTGCTCACTGGAAGGACAGATCCTGAAGCTGAGGCTCCAGTACTTTCGCCACCTCATGAGAAGAGAAGACTCCCTGGAAAAGACCCTGATGTTGGGAAAGATGGAGGGCACAAGGAGAAGGGGACGACAGAGGACGAGATGGTTGGACAGTGTTCTCGAAGCTACCAGCATGAGTTTGACCAAGCTGCGGGAGACAGTGGAAGACAGGAGTGCCTGGCATGCTCTGGTCCATGGGGTCACAAAGAGTCGGACACGACTAAACGACTAAACAAACAAACAAACAAACAAACCTGTTTCCCTTCTGCTGCGGTTCGGCTTCCGACAAAACCTGTGGGTTTTGACTCACGGTCTGGTGTGGCAGAATTCTACATAATCAATTGTGCACCCAAGGGCTGACCAAAGACCGCTTATGACAACATTGCATGGTTGAAATTAGGCCACAACTTTACTGGTTACAGTTGTAAGGGTTCGGCATAGGCATTGGGTTAACCAATATCAACCAACCCATGTGCTGGATGATTGACCAGTGTTGAGGAGGCCGTTTGACATACACTCTCCACAGGATAGCCGCCTCAAGGCGTACATGGCCCTAACCCCTGCCTGGCCATTCAGACAGAAGCACTTCCTCCAGGATCCCTTTAACGGGATACCCCATACCCTTGGAGGGGCAGGCAGAGGCTTACAACCTCAATGACTAAGGTTTAACCCAATGCCTTACCTGCCAAAGTTGTGATGACTGCTATGAGGGAAGCACACAAAAAACTCATATTGGCCAATAGGAAATTTTTTGCTAAACTGAATTCTGTCCTGGACGTGGGATGAATAAGTGAGCAATTTCTGCTCCCTTTTCTGTTGGAATTCTCTGACACCTTTATCAGTGGGCAACAAAAGGGAGGAGCATTAGATATTTGGGAGGACATGACCTTTATGGGAAGGGTGGGGAAGATTGCAGAATGTCTCAATTAATACCTGGTTTTCTCATAGCTTCTGGAAAGGCTACACCTCTACACCTCAGGAAATGGACAGAAGTTGCTGTGGGGTTCTTTTGATTTAATCACGCACCCATATCTTGGAGGGTGTCTAGCTACATTATACTAAATGCACTTCTGGTCATCATCCTGCAAAAAGGAAACCATGGGGTAAGTACAGAAAGGGGCAACTGAATTAATGAAAGGGTTGGTAGGCTCCTCTATGACTAAAGTCTAGAACATCTGGGGGTGGGGGTTAGTTTATAGAAAAAATATGATTAAGGGAGAACATGAAAGAAGCCTGTACAATTATGTATGGTATCAAGAGAATGGCTAGGGGGAGAGTATCCTTCTCACAACACAAAATTGAAAGGTAATCAACTATACCAGGCATGTCCAAGACGTAGATCATGATCTACCGGTAGATCACTGGACGTCTGTGGTAGATCACTGGTAGATCACTGGCTCGCCCCAAAGAAGCTCAACAACTTTGCCCTGCCCTCCTAAAAAATGGGGCCTTCACCTTCCTCCTCCCTAAAAAAAGCTTAACAACTTACCCCCCCCCCCCAAAAGGGGGTAGATCACTGCCAGTTTTTAACTCTGAGTACTTCGCAGTCTCTTGGGAGTTGGCCACCCCTGAGCTATACAGTTACAAATAGAATGGATAATTCTCTGCCAAAAAATGTGGTGATGGGCACTAGCTAGTTTAAAGGAGGGCAGATCTATCAACAACAGCTGTTAGATATGGTCATTAAATTAAACTCCCATGTTCAGGGGCAAGATGCCTCTATAAACCAGAGCTGTTGCCTTCATGTCCTGCTTGTGAACTTCCTCTGAGGCGTTTGGCTGGCCAGTGCTGGAACTGATGGAACAATAGCCCAGTCCATCAGAACCTTTTCCTTGCATCTAATCTGGCTCTCGATGTGCCTTTCCATGCCACTTTTTAAAAACCCCTATCATTGTCATGGAAATCTTGGAAGCGTGGCATTATTATATGCTCTGAATAAAAAATATCAGCCTAGAACAACCACAATACATGTTTGTAATGGCCTTAATTGCAACTTTTTGTAAGTGACAATCTGGCATCTCATTCAGACATCGCTTGCTGGCACTGAAGTCAACATAGCTTCACAGAGAGGGAAATAACCGTCCCATTAACCATTCACAACCTCACTTAGGATTTCAAGCTGTTACCTTCCCTATTAGAAACAAGATAATTTTCAACTCTGCAGTTAAGAAGGAATTTTGATTTCCAGGCAAAGGACATACCCATTACCCCAGCCTTATGTAGCTCTCAGGTCCATTAGGCAGAGAGCGGGGGCTCGATTATTCCCATAACAAAAGAAAAAAAGGGGGGATGAAGATTTATTACTTTTTGAAAAAAATAATTGAAGAGAAAGAATATAAGCTGAGAACATAGAGCCTCCAACCCACTGAAAAGGATATGGTTTTAGAAACCATTGGGACAAGAGAAAGAAGAATGAGCTTGCAATAGCTTTCAGAAATGAACATGGGAAGCATCCTCTGGGAGCTATTACAGGTACATAGAGAGGAGCACCCAAAGCTGCCTTATGCTGAGTCCTGGCCATTGGACCATCGGCTTGGTATTGTCCCTCTACGATGAGTCTTCAGGCAGGAGACGTTTCCAGCCCAACTCCGTGATTGCCAGGGTTTGAATTGGCAATCTTTTGCATGCCTACCGCTAAGTTGCAGCCCTTCCCCAAACAAAATGCTTCATTTTATCAAGCATAAAATCCATCTAATCCAGAATTTAGTTTCTGCTAGTGGAAAGCGAGGTAGATCTAGCAAACTCATAAGGAGGGTATGGTCATGATAGCTATCCTCTGTCCCCAGCATCTGGTTATGAGAGGAATACTGTGGCCGCAAAAGTTCAGCTTAGTGAACATCACTAATAGCTGTCAATAGCTTCCTATTGTCCGTGAACATCTCAAATGTACCTACTAAACTTCCATGCTCATATTTAGTTTAAATTTTAAAAAGCGTGTTTCATCAGCGGGCATAAATGCAGGCAGGCTTTGAGTTTCCCTCAGCGGCTCCTGAGGCAAAACAGAAAAGATAGCTTCTTGTCTGCCATGTATACAACAGGAATTGACCTAACAGGAGATCACCTTATCATGCTTTCTTTTCTGTGGGGTCATCATCCAGTGAACCCTAAATATCACTCACTTGGCTTTTCAGACTTTTTTTGTAAGAAAAATAAACAAATAAATACCTCAGATAGAGAAAGGATAGCCTTTGTTCTAGCTGAAAGCACAACACTGAATAATTGGAAGTGGTAAAGAAATTAATCTGTGAAAAATACATCACCTTGAAATTTAATAATATCCTGGTGAGGATTATTACAGTCTGTTGAGGATGAGGTCATTGCCAGCTCCCGTAAGCTATATGTTCATAATTGTAAATAAATAGATTACAAAGAGATCATAAGTCTCCATTACTCTTCCATCACAAAGAAACAGACCCTGTAAAATGTTGCCCTCTGAGATTTTATAATTTTTGGATAAGTGCAGAACAGCAAACATACAACTGTTAAAGGCTTAAGGAGAGAAAAGGTATTGATGTTTGGTGTCAAGGCTCTCAGCTGTCTATTTTTCTTCGATTGCTCTGCTTTAATAATGTTGGGTGTATTTTTTTCCATTGCAAAACATGCTTTTGTCAAAGAAACACATTTTGAAGTGGTTCCTTGACTTTTGGTTTTGCGTTGTTTCTGCTTTCCTTGTGGAAAGGAGGATTATTATGCAATCTCTGAACATCCCCCAACATTGACATCCATTACCTCCTTGAATCAAAACTGGTTTTGGTGCAATATTATACAGAATAAAGGTAAAGGTACCCCTGCCCGTACGGGCCAGTCTTGACAGACTCTGGGGTTGGTGCGCCCATCTCACTCTATAGGCCGGGGGCCAGCGCTGTCCGGAGACACTTCCGGGTCACGTGGCCAGCGTGACATCGCTGCTCTGGCGAGCCAGAGCCGCACACGGAAACGCCGTTTACCTTCCCGCTAGAAAGCGGTCCCTATTTATCTACTTGCACCTGGGAGTGCTTTCGAACTGCTAGGTTGGCAGGCGCTGGGACCGAGCAACGGGAGCGCACCCCGCCGCGGGGATTCGAACCGTCGACCTTTCGATCGGCAAGCCCTAGGAGCTGAGGCTTTTACCCACAGCGCCACCCGCGTCCCTATTATACAGAATATGATCAAATAATAGCACAATGGCAAATCTGGAATGAAACAGAACTTGTTTACATATTCCTTGACTAACTTCAGGCCCAATGTGGCAAGCAAGCAACATTACATCATTATATGATTTCAAAACGCAGTAACAGCATGGCTGGCTGATCTTAATACCTGGCTAAGGCCTTTGACACTGTAAATCACACTGCCCTATGGACTGCCCTTCTGAAAGTTGGCTGCCCAGATAAATCTGTGAACATCATTCAGCTCCTCCATGATAATATGATGGCAACAATCACAGCTCTCAAAGTGAACCATTCACAGTGGGATCAGGCGATGTGTTATCTCCCCAACTCTATTTATTACCTTCATCATCATTGTTGAAGGGAAACTCCCCACCAGGGTAGAAATCATATACTGAACAGATGGAAAGCTCGTTAATCTGAGTAGGCTGAAAGCAAAGAGTAAGGTTACCATAACCTCTGTCATAGAGCTTCAGTATGCTGATGACAACACAGTGTGCACACAGTTAGAGGATGACCTCCAAACCATCCTAAAATATCTTCACAGAAGCTTACAGAAAGCTTGGCCTATCACTCAATATCCAAAAAAGCACCAACAAACACAAAAAACCCTCTGCGGTGCCACAGATCCAACTTAATGGTGTAGCGTTGGAAAATGTCGACCACTTTTCCTACCTGGGCAGTTTTCCTACAAGGGCCAACATCGATGCCAAAATCCAGCATCTCCTGAGCTCTGTGAGCACAGCTTTCTCTCGACTGAAGCACAGAGTGTTTGAGGACCGGGACATTTACAGGGAAACCAAAATGCTTGTTTACAAAGCTATTGTGCTACCAACTTCACTGTACACTTGTGAAACATGAACCACTTAAAAATGCCATCTCCAACTCCTTGAAAGATTCCATCAACGGTGTCTCTGAAAAATTGTACACATCACTTGAGAAGACAGGCGAAATAATGTCAGTGTACTGAAGAAGCAAAGATCACCAGTGTCAAAGCAATGATTCTTCAGCATCAACTTTGTTGGACTGGTCATGTTGTTTGGATGCCAGATTATCGTCTTCCAAAGCAACTACTCTATTCCCAACTTAAGAATGGAAAGTGAAATATAGGTGGACAACACAAGAGGTTTAAAGATGTTCTCAAGGCAAATCTTTAAAAATGTAGTATAAGCACTGACAACTGGGAAACACTGCCCTGCAAGTGCTCCAACTGGAGAACAACCTTTACCAAAGGTGTCGCGGACTTTGAAGAAGCACGAACTCAGGGCAATAAGGAGAAATGATCTAAGAGGAAGGCACTTTTGGCAAACCCTCACCATGATCAACTCCCACCCAGAAACCTATGTCCCAACCATGGAAGAATGTGTGGATCCAGAACTGGCCTCCATAATCACTTACGGACTCACTGTTAAGACCGTTTTCATGGAAGACTATCTTACTCAGTTATGAGTGATAGCCAAAGAAGAAGAAAGAAGAATGTGGGGAGGGGGGTGCACAGTTAATTTTCGAGCA
>JAXCMG010000078.1:2517572-2537610 GCA_034642415.1 Podarcis siculus | reverse complement strand
AAAGGTAAAGGTACCCCTGCCCGTACGGGCCAGTCTTGACAGACTCTGGGGTTGGTGCGCCCATCTCACTCTATAGGCCGGGGGCCAGCGCTGTCCGGAGACACTTCCGGGTCACGTGGCCAGCGTGACATCGCTGCTCTGGCGAGCCAGAGCTGCACACGGAAACGCCGTTTACCTTCCCGCTAGAAAGCGGTCCCTATTTATCTACTTGCACCCGGGGGTGCTTTTGAACTGCTAGGTTGGCAGGCGCTGGGACCGAGCAACGGGAGCGCACCCCGCCGCGGGGATTCGAACCGCCGACCTTTCGATCGGCAAGCCCTAGGAGCTGAGGCTTTTACCCACAGCGCCACCCGCGTCCCCCGTTTGCTGCTTACTTGCATAGAAAGACGGATCAGGACATCTGATTTTCACAACAAAGGGCACACAGAACCCTCTTCTGGCCTGCAAATTATCTTCTTACAGCCTCTCCTTAACCATCTTTTCTACTCAGTGGAGCTCCAAAACCCAAACACTGCTCAGTTGCAAGAAAAGCCTGTGGAGAGATGGGCTGCAGGGAGGTTGGCGGTGGAGAAGTGGTAAGATTCAGAACTCCTCCCCCTTTTTACAGTTAAAACCAGAAACATACATGCGCGTGCACACACCCTGTCTCTCTTTATACAGTGGTACCTCGGGTTACATACGCTTCAGGTTACATAAGCTTCAGGTTACAGACTCCGCTAACCCAGAAATAGTGCTCCAGGTTAAGAACTTTGCTTCAGGATGAGAACAGAAATCGTGCTCCGGCGGCACGGCGGCAGCAGGAGGCCCCGTTAGCTAAAGTGGTGCTTCAGGTTAAGAACCGTTTCAGGTTAAGAACGGACCTCCGGAATGAATTAAGTACTTAACCCGAGGTACCACTGTATGTGATTGGGGCAGTTCTGTGTTTTAAATGCATGGAAATAGCATAATCATATCCAGTTTCACCCTTGATTATATCAGGGCCTGTGCCCCTTTAAAATCCTGTAAAGTAGAATGCCTAATTCAGTCCTCTTGAGGGGAAAAAAATTATAATTGATTGGGAGTGTAGAGGTGAACCTTTCAGCCCCTCTTGGTTCTGGCATTTTCTTTCAATCAAAGCAGAGCCTGACACTTCACACAAATGTCCTTCATGATATGTGATATTACCTTGCTTTGAACTGGGGAAAAAATTCTTTTCCACAAGGAGAGGGCAAAGTATCTGTTTCAAGTGGTGAGCAGGTCACTCAATCCTATTAATCTGTTCTATATGTAGATCTGGCTCTAACAAAGAGGCATTTAACCATCTTTTGAGGCTCAGCACACTTAAATGATGTGCAAAGCGAGATGTGTTCCTAGCGTAAATCAATACCTTTCCGTCCAAGCCATCAGTGTAGCTGTCCTGATATTTGCTAACAGAGGATGTCACCAGTTTCAGAATGCATAACCTGAGAGTTAAATCGATTTCTATCTGTATTATGTTACTCCAATATTTGTAAAGTCTCCTTGCCTTTTAAAGCTGACCATGAATAATTAGTCCCGCTGACAGCACAGTATTTAACATCACAGACTCTTCATCATGAATATTTATCGTCTAAGTCTATCTGCTCCCACTCCTTCTTCTGCGGAATAAAACCCATTGTGTGATACTCCTCTATAGCACAGAGCAGCGAGCAGGGGAAAGGACTGAGAGTTGCGCATACAGAGAGCTGACAAGATTTTCAGGTTAATGAAGAGGCTTTTTTGCTTCAGGGGGAGGCAAATGAGATACATCAGTCAAGAACATATTCACAAACCTCCCCTTCAAGAAGTGAATTCATGCGCCAACACGAGTTTGCATTTGCCCTCCATCTCCCAATCAAGACCACACTGTATTTCACCATGGCAAGCAAAAGCAAGACTTAGGAGGGGAAACCACTTTGCTGGGTCACATTAATGAATAGATGGCATCTGGGTTGTTGTTCCTTTCGTTTTTTATCTGCAGGCAATGCAAAGTTTCCCCCTGGAGTTATTGGGTGATTTATAACAGCAGACTTCTTTGGATCATGCTTGGCTCGAAATGAGTTTAAGTGGCTTCGCAAGAAAACCAGAAGAAAGGAGAGAGGGAATATCAGGTCAAGGCTGGTTTCAAAACTCTTGTGCAGTAAGGAATTGGCAAGGAAACTTCCTTTGCCTGTTCAAGCCCTTGTTGTTTTCAAGCCGTGCATCACACAGAAAGGTTTGTTTAATCAGATTACACCTGTGAGTAAGAAAGAAGAAGGCAACAGAAATGAAGAGCCTGACAGTGCTTCTGTCAACTTTGAAGGTTTCGCTTTATACATCTCAAAACAGGCCATGAAGACAAATTAATATTCACATTACATTTGGGAGGGGTGTTAAGCAGATGTATAAATGAGATGAACAGCTATGAGCAAGGGGGCAGAGCTCAAGGGCAAGACAGAGGGTCTCTGGTTTTTGGGTGAGCCACTATCCATCAGGTCACTGAGCTAGCTCAAACAATGATCTGACTGATTACAGTGCAGCTCCACGTCTTCATCCCTCAGAACCTCAGAATCCAGGCCAGAAAAATATAGATGTTGAAACAGTACACTATCAGAGTAAGAAGTAAGAAGACTCTTGTGTTGGTTGGATGAATTTCTAAAGCTCAGACATTCCAGCCAACCTATCTATCTGACTGATGCGTTTCTGAAATTACAGTCATACCTCGGGTTACAGATGCTTCAGGTTACAAATGCTTCAGGTTGGGTTTTTTTGGGTTGCAGACCGCCGAAACCTGGAAGTACTGGAACGGGTTACTTCCGAGTTTCGGCTGTCGCACATGTGCAGAAGGCTAAATTGCACTTTGTGCATGCGCAGAAGCGCCGAATAGAAACCCGCGCATGCACAGACGTGCCGCTGCAGGTTGCAGACACTGCGGGTTGTGAACATGCATCCTGCACAGATCACGTTCACAACCCGAGCGTCCACTGTATATGGTCCTTACCCTGGGATCACATCATGTCATTTCCCCAAGAAATTGTGCATATATGTGTTCTGTGTTTAGGTGATTGCTTTCCTACATTGTTGTTGTTGTCATCCATTTGTCTCAAGAGAGTGCACCTCCATGGATGACACTGAACTTCTGGAGAATCACAGCCCCTGCTGTGACTGCAGAGACCAGTAACTTGCAACGGATGTCCCCCATGTTGCTTTTGCTGTGTCAGCAGCGCCAAACTGACCTCTCTGATGGGCAAGCCTGGGCAGTGTGTATGGAGGTCCTGGGCTGCCCAGATGACAGGACTCACCTCTCAGCCTCACTGCTGTGGTCCAAAGGAAAGCAGAGCAATACATTTGGCACCAGCTTGGCTGCAGGAGTTGCCAAAAAGAGAAAGACATTGTTAATGCGCTTTTGAAAAGATGGTGTTGTATGGGGTATTTTGCACATGTTCAGAGAGAGACTTTTTCTTAACTTTGATAATTTTTCATTCTGAAACTGTTCTTAACCTGAGGTACCACTTTAGCTAATGGGGCCTCCCACTGCCGAGGTGCTATTTCTGTTCTCATCCTGAAGCAAAGTTCTTAACCCGAGGTACTATTTCTGGGTTAGCAGAGTCTGTAACCTGAGGTATCACTGTACTGGGGTACAGTTGTGGTTGTTTTGCCCTCGGAGGTCCCCCCACCCCACCCTGCAAGATTCTTTAGCACTGTTGCAAACCTCAGGGTTTCCTCCATGCATGATGCTATGCATTCAGTGATCTGTGTTTGCCTGAGCTCCTGTGTTCTGATTCGATACATGATGTCCAGTCACAGAACATTTCAGGATTTGGGCCTCTGAACTCTGAACATTGGCCCTTGAACTCTGAGTCGTGATTCGCAGCTTGGAAGTTTAGACAGCCAATGAAGTTGGGAGTGGGAGTGGCCCAGACTTTCAGAAATGTATATAAGCAGTTGCTTTGCCCCTGTTACCCAATTATGTAGTTCAATAAAGGTTCTTGCTGTTATCACTGTGTCTTGCCTTGTGGGAACCCACCTACACTTCACATGCTGAGTTTGGGCACCAGTCCTCCTGGCACTCACCACTTGAGTTTGCTATTACAGGGAATGACATTTGAAGAAAAGGTGTCAAGCAGAACAGTGGGTGCTTGAAGGTCAACCTGCCACTATCAATCTCTCCAGATGCATTTGGGTTTGTTTTTTTTAGAGATGGCCAATATCCAAGAGGACATCTGTAATGCAATCATCAATGTCCCCTGCACTGCTGGGAAGAGAAACAGAATAACAAATTCTCATCCAATAAGCCATTTGTCGCATGGGGCTAATGGCCAATTAAAGTCAAAGGCCATATTCTGATCATTTTGTTTTATAATACATGGGGCTGTGCGCCTGCTCTCTCTGCTTCCCAACCCACCTGCCATTCCCCCCATGTTGTTGTTGTTGTTTAGTCGTTTAGTCGTGTCCGACTCTTCGTGACCCTATGGACCAGAGCACGCCAGCCACTCCTGTCTTCCACCGCCTCCCGCAGTTTGGTCAGGCTCATGTTTGTAGCTTCAAGAACACTGTCCAACCATCTCATCCTCTGTTGTCCCCTTCTCCTTGTGCCCTCCATCTTTCCCAACATCAGGGTCTTTTCCAGGGAGTCTTCTCTTCCCATGAGGTGGCCAAAGTATTGGAGCCTCAACTTCACGATCTGTGCTTCCAGTGAGCACTCAGGGCTGATTTCCTTCAGAATGGAGAGGTTTGATCTTCCCCCCATAACAACCCCCTAAAGCATTCCTTTCCCACCCCATGCAACTGCTAAGCCAGTTCTTCACCTTTCTGATGCATAACATGACGTTAGGAAGCATATCATTTAAGGAATTTTGCAGGATACGCTTGGAAACATCAACCAATTTTATAGACAGGGGAAACTGAAGTTGAATGTGCTAAGTTGTCTCACTGATTGTCCTCCTGGGGAGAAACATTCAAATTAATGCAGAGCACATCAAGAAAGGGAGCCAACTTAGCTCAGACTGCAAGTCACATTATGCATTTTGTAGTGAAGACCATAATGAAATACAGTCCTTTGCCAGTTCATCTTCTTTCTCCACCACAAGTCTTAGGGCACTATCGCCACCCATTTGCATCTGGAAGAAATGATCATTGGACTACCAGGCTTCCTCAGCTGGGATGGGACCAGTTCTTGCTACCATGCCCATAGCTGGCGGAGAGGCTGGGGCCTGTGAAGCCACCATTTTCAATTGCAGTTGGGTTGGGTTGGTGCCATACACACAACTTTTCAGCCCACGTACCCCATCTCCATGCTCAGTATTTGTGTATGCATGAAAGTCCAAAAGAAATACATTTTTAAAAAATGTCCACAGGCAGACCAGCTAAACCAACTTTTCCATCTCCATTCCAGGAGTCAGATGTACCCAAACAACCCAGCAGAGTAGTGTTTTTTTTCTCCACTTAGCAAACTTAAGAGTCTAAAAGGCAAATCCTGCGAAAGAGGCTGAAGGAAGTGTGTCTGTGATTAGCTTAGATAAGAGAAGATTAAAGCAGGTGGGGGCATACTGACAGATAGCTGAAGGACAAGGAGAATTTGTTCACTCGTTGGGCTCCAAGACCTTGCTCCTGTGCAATAATGGCAGTCTACAGACAGAGGAACAGCTCTCCTTTGTGCTCAGACAAGAAGACTGATCTGAAAACTTTGGCAAAGGCCAGGGAATATCACCAGACCTGCTATCCTGACTGATCTCACTCATTCCAGCTGAATCCTTGCCTGACATCCCAAGGCATATGTTCAAGATATGTTGTGGGCTTGAGTCCTGGGAATAGGATGGGAAGAAGGGACTACAAGGAGATAAATTTTGGCTGAACAAAATAGACCTTCCAGAAATGGAAGGCGGCATCTATTTCCATTCTCACCCATGTTCGTTGTCACATGCAGAGCTTTTCCGTTCTGCTGCAGTTCAGCTTCAGACAAAAACTATTCAGCTTGCTGTCCGCTGTGGTGGAATTTTACTATCATTGCAACATTCCACACCAGGGGTAGGCAACCTAAGGCCCATGGGCCACAAGCAGCCCATGTGGGTCATTTAACCGGCCCACGAGCTGCCCCCAAACTGAGCCACCCGCTTGGCAAGTCCCCGCATGCTGCGCTAAACCGTTGCAGTGCAGTATGGGGACTCGCTTCTGCAGTGCCAAAAATTGTGCCTGCGCATGCACAGACATAAAAAATCACGGGCGCATGCGCTTATGCATGCGCGCGATCCAGCCCACAGAGGGATCTCCGCTGGAGTGAACCGGCCCAGGTGAGTTAAACCTTGCCGACCCCTGTTCCACACCATTCATTTCAATTTCAAAGGAAACGCAATGCAAATGGAGCGAGGGAGTCATCAGTTATGTGTAGCTTGTGGACTGAAAACAACAACAGCGATTGCCAATTACATTTGCTAGATTGATTTCCATTCCAGATATGGAGCAAATAAGCAGACATCAGCATTTTCTGCTCCTGCTTCTGTTTCATCAGACTTCTCAAACATGTGGAATTCTTTGTTAGCTTATGCCTCCAAAGAAACAGTGCTGTATTTCTGTTATTTACAAAGATCCAGGGGTATGGTGGGAAGGTATATTAAGCCACCGCCTTGCTGAAGCTAAGCAGGCCTGGATCTTGTCAATGCCTGGATAGTGACAATTTGGGAAACCAATTTTAGGCATTTATAACCCGCCATCCCTGAGTGCGGTAAATGCAGCTCAATGCGATTGAAACGAATAACATCTTCAAAAAAGTTATGTCTTGAAAGGCTAAACAATGATAAAGAGGAAAGTATCACTCCAAGGAAGTGAGAGCTGGACCATAAAGAAGGCTGATCGCCGAAGAATTGATGCTTTTGAATTATGGTGCTGGAGGAGACTCTTGAGAGTCCCATGGACTGCAAGAAGATCAAACCTATCCATTCTGAAGGAAATCAGCCCTGAGTGCTCACTGGAAGGACAGATCCTGAAGCTGAGCCTCCAATACTTTGGTCACCTCATGAGAAGAGAAGACTCCCTGGAAAAGACCCCGATGTTGGGAAAGATGGAGGGCACAAGGAGAAGGGGACGACAGAGGACGAGATGGTTGGACAGTGTTCTCGAAGCTACCAGCATGAGTTTGACTAAACTGCGGGAGGCAGTGGAAGACAGAAGTGCCTGGCGTGCTCTGGTCCATGGGGTCACAAAGAGTCGGACACGACTGAACGACTAAACAGCAACAACAATCTCTCCAAGGTATTCCACAGGGATGGGCCATTTTCCAGGAGCAAGTCACAGGAGGTAGAGTGGGGGGTAGTCAGTATGCTACAAAAAGACAGTGGAGCTCTAGCAAAGGGGTCTTGTATTTTTACTGCATTAATGAACTGTCTCCAGGACATTGCATCTCCATGACCAGACGCAGTCAGCTTCATCTTTCAGAAGAGGGCTGTCAACTATGTGACATGGAAGAATCATTTTTTTTATAGGAAACTTTTTGTGGGAATAAAGGAAGTCGAGTAAGGCTGAGCCCTCCTAGGGTAGGTGGACCACTGTAGGCATAGCAAAGGCCTTTTAGGTATCAGCATGGACTGAGAGTTGTCAGAAGACCTGTGTGGGCTATTGCTAAAATTAGAGAAACAGAGTCGGTTTATTTATCTTTATGCCCTTAATGGGCAATGGAGGGGATATGTGGTTTTTTGGTAACCTGGTCCAGAGTTGTTTATAAAGATAAAGGTAAAGGGACCCCTGACCATTAGGTCCAGTCGTGACCGACTCTGGGGTTGCGGCACTCATCTCGCTTTATTGGCCGAGGGAGCCGGCGTACAGCTTCTGGGTCATGTGGCCAGCATGGCTAAGCTGCTTCTGGCGAACCAGAGCAGCACGCGAAAACGCCATTTACCTTCCCACTGGATACCTATTTATCTACTTGCACTTTGATGTGCTTTCGAACTGCTACGTGGGCAGGAGCAGGGACCGAGCAACGGGAGCTCACCCCGTTGCGGGGATTCAAACTGCTGACCTTCTGATCGGCAAGTCCTAGGCTCTGTGGTTTAACCCACAGTACCACCCGCATCCCAGGAGAGTTGTTTATATATAAGTAATAATAGGACTATTGTTAGGGGGGCAGAACCAACGTTAAGCATTTCTATTGCGTTACTTGATCGATGGGGCAGCTGCCCATCCCCACCCCACCCCTTGGCTATGCCCATGACCTGAGCTGCTGAATTCTGAATGGGGAAATGTGTGCATCTCACAATACAGAACCCATAGAGAGACGTGAAAGACACACGCCATTCCACGCACATGCATTTTGTCAATATTAGAACAACAAATTGTGTGCCGGGGCTCCCTTCTGTCATTATTTTACAAAGAGGCAGTGCGGGTGAACAGATTTTAATCAGAGAACGGAAGGTGGGTTTGCAATACGACTGATATCTTTTAATGATTCTGGTCGTGACAGCTGGCATTTCACTGTCAAGGTTATGAGAGTTTTCCCATTTATCTTATGATTGGCTTCCTGTGGCATTTCATCAGCCTCCTCGGTTTGTTATGACTCACAAAAACCTACCAAGTATATCCAAACAGTAATTTAAAACGCTGAAGTTTATTATGGATTGACACAGAAAACCATTTATTACACCAACAAGCTTGAAAGCAAGCAGGTGAGGGTGCGTAAGATTTCTCAAATAACTAAAATAAGTTTCCCTTCACATTTCATCGTGGAGAAAATCATTTTTTTATTTTTTTAAAAAAACGCAGTAAGGAATAGCCTGCAGAGCAATTTTCACAACTTGAATGTTTGATTACACATAGTGTCACAATCAGGGCGCTTTTTGATATAATGCTAATTCCCTCTAACAGCAAGCTCAGATGGCTGAGTGCCTACCATTTGGGAGCAGGGTGGCCATTGCCATCTGTCAATACTTCAAACAGACAACCATCCTCTGTAAAGTAGGACCTGTAGCCACCCCAGCTGAAAGTGATAATGGAGCCATCCCTCCTCAAAAAAGCACCCGTAGAATAAAAACAATAAAAACATTTCCCTTGTACAGTGGTACCTCAGGTTACATACACTTCAGGTTACATATGCTTCAGGTTACAGACTCCGCTAACCCAGAAATAGTACCTCGGTTTAAGAACTTTGCTTCAGGATGAGAACAGAAATCGTGCTCCGGCGGCGCGGCAGCAGCAGGAGGCCCCATTAGCTAAAGTGGTGCTTCAGGTTGAGAACTGTTTCAGGTTAAGAACGGACTTCCGGAATGAATTAAGTACTTAACCCGAGATACCACTGTATACACTTCTATTACAAATAGTAAATTTTGTAGGGCGGAGTATAAATAATAAATTGTTGTTATTATTAAATTATTATTTCGAACAGGTTGTGGTTTCAGTTAAACAAAAATAACAAAAAAAGGACTTGGCTGCTGCTGCAGCAGCTTGGAACATGGTAGAAGAGCCCAGTGCCATTTGTAATATAATTGGAACAGTATGGAAGAATGCAATTTCGTAATTACAACAGAATGTTTTCTTTTATGATTCATGAGACTATATGAATGGGATGTGACTGTGGGGGGGGGTGGAGAAAGGGGTTGTGTTCCAAGTCTTACCTAGTTTTCCAAAAGTGGTGCTTAAAAACTGACAGCAGGTGAGGTAAGATACTCAAGAGCAGGCTTGGGAAACTCGGCCCTCCAGATGTTTTGAGACTACAATTCCCATCATCCCTGACCGCTGGTCCTGTTAGCTAGGGATGATGGGAGTTGTAGTCCCAAAACATCTGGAGGGTCGAGTTTGCCTATGCCTGCTCAAGAGTAACGTACCTCATTGTTCGGAGATGAAACTTCCAGGTTAAAACTGAACACCACATATAGGAACTCCTGCCTTTGCTGCTAACTTTTAATGGAGGAGAGGGAGAGAGGGAGACACAGAGAGAGAGACTTTGCCCAGTCACGGACAGGCTAAATTTTTGGATTTCTATGGGCCATTCTCAGGCCCCCAAGGAGAAGACAAAAGTGGTCGAAAGAAACCAGGTGTCAGGTCGACTGTATGTGTCTATGAGACCCAGAGTATTAGATTTTGGGGTGGGGACAAAGGGAGAAAGAGAACTCACCTGCCTAAGTCCCTTACATTATCCTGCAGGTGGGACTTAGGGTTGAAGGGATGAATGCTATGAGATTAACAGACAAAATAAATGGAAACTCCCTTCTCCGTCTTTCGGATCCAGGAAAATTCCCCACGTTTTGGAACATGTACAAACACACAGTCTCGTGCACCTTTGCTCGGGGATTCTAAGAAATGGAAAATCACAGTTGTTTTGAAATCACTGGTTAAAATCAGCGCCATATTGAAACGTTCAGTTGGCCATCTTGTTTCAAAATGGCACCCAATTGAATCCAAACAGATGAAAACCTACTTCTTGATCTCAGGAACCATCGTGCAAACTTTGGTTACAATATCGTAAGAAGTGTCCGAATGCAAAGCAGACAGGCAAATAACTTTCCAAAAATATAGTAGGAAAGGTTCAGAAGCCCTCAAAATAGGGGGAATCAGGGGAAGTCTGTGGAGTAGAGGGACGAGGAAAAGGTGTCCTTTACCCTTTCCTGAATTTATTCTTGCCATGAGATGCCTCCTCTTCCAGGCTGGCTAGAACCCTGAACAGAAATGATCGTATCGGAAATACTGGAAATACACGCCGGTGTGGGGTTGTCGGCCCAACTTGTGCTCCTTGTTCAATGTAAGCATTCATGAAGGAAATGGCAATCCTGTCCCTCTTTATTCAAAATGACTTTCCATGCCTTCTTCACTGGGAAGGTAAATACCTGAGTCCCTCAATTACAATATCTCTCACTAGCCTATCAAGTGCATTGTCAACACATTTAGTACAAGTACAGAAGTGTGTGCCAAGTCATAGCCTTGGCAGCTCCTTGTATTAAGAGGAAGGGAATGACATTTTCCTGAAGTGACCACTTCAGCAACTGATTTCCCAGCCCCTAACTGAAGAGATTGTCCCAACCCTATGGACAGCTTGAGCGCAAACCAGCAGAACCGAAGGCAGCCTGTCCCATTTCACCACCTGAGGCGCTCTCTGGCTTGGTCATGTACACAGAATGGAAGATGACAAGATCCCCAAGGATGAGCTCTATGGGCAGCTGGCTTTTGGCAGCAGACCTGTTGACAGACCAACTTTGCATTACCTAGCCACTGTGATCCACGCGACGGTCACCTCCAGACTGGATTATTGTAACTCGCTTTACGTGGGGCTGCCCTTGAGGCTGACCCAGAAACTCCAGCGGGTGCAGAATGCTGCAGCGAGACTCCTTACGGGAGATCACATTCACCCGGTGCTATACCAACTGCACTGGCTCCCGGTGGAGTACAGGATCAGGTTTAAGGTGCTGGTTTTAACCTTTAAAGCCCTATACGGCCTAGGGCCCTCGTATCTACGGGACTGCCTCTCCTGGTATGTCCCACAGAGGAACTTATGATCTTCAAACAAAAACATCTTGGAGGTCCCAGGCCACAGAGAGGTTAGGCTGGCCTCAACCAGAGCCAGGGCCTTCTCGGCTGCGGCTCCAATCTGGTGGAACGCTCTGTCACAAGAGACTAGGGCCCTGCGGGACTTGACATGTTTCCGCAGGGCCTGCAAGACAGAGCTGTTCCACCTGGCCTTTGGCCAAGGCACAGTCTGACTCCCTCCTCTGGCAATCTTCACAGAACTCTAGCCCAATGGTTGCCATCAATTTGATTTGAATTAATTTTATAATGAAATGATTTTAGAATGTTGTATTATTTTATTGTTGTTAGCCGCCCTGAGCCCTGCTTCGGCTGGGGAGGGCGGGATATAAATAAATTAGTAGTAGTAGTAGTAGTAGTATTATTACAAAGTGTCTGCAAATATGACAACATTAACCCTGCCGTATAGGAATCCCTCGCAGACAATCGCAGTGCCTGCAGACAGAAAACTCAGGTTGTGTACCCACAGAGTGACCAGAGAAGGAATGGCTGGGAGGAGCACAGAGAGACAAAACGCCATGGTGCATCTGCTGCAGCACAACTGGACACCTTCATCTGCCCCAGCTGCAACAAAACATGTCTCTCCCATATTGGTCTCTACAGCCACAGCAAGCACGGTAACTTTCCAACGGTTTGACTTTACCTTTACAATCTTCCAGGTCTCCCAAGACCGACAGATGTCAGCAACAACAACGAACCACCGTCAGTGGATGTAGGGACCATGCAGATGTCAAAATAGGTGCCAACACAAAACCAATGTGTATACAATATAAAACACATTTGAATATACCCAGGGCAGTGAGGTCCTCAAACCATTGCAAAATAAACAATGGGCAGTTATCCTAAAGCCACCATAATGGCTTGCAAAATCCACTTTCATTGTCTAGCCACTGATCTGCATACTTCAGGGATATAGTTTAAAATAACACAAATATATGTTACTAACAACTTTAGACTCAAAGGACTGATCAGTCCATAAAGGTAAAGGTGAAGGGACCCCTGACCATTAGGTCCAGTCGTGCCCGACTCTGGGGTTGCGGCGCTCATCTCGCTTTATTGGCCAAGGGAGCTGGCTTACAGTTTCCGGGTCATGTGGCCAGCCTGACTAAGCCGCTTCTGGCGAACCAGAGCAGTGCACGGAAACACCGTTTACCTTCCCGCCGGAGCGGTACCTATTTATCTACTTGCACTTTGGCGTGCTTTCGAACTGCTAGGTTGGCAGGAGCTGGGACCAAGCAACGGGAGCTCACCCCGTCGCGGGGATTTGAACCGCCGACCTTCTGATCGGCAAGTCTTAGGCTCTGTGGTTTAACCCACAGCGCCACCCGCGTCCCTCTGATTAGTCCATATCGTGCCTCAAAAAGGCATTCTCAACATTACACCTCCAACATCTTCCTATAGAAACATTGTGGAGTCCAATATACTGAAATGTTATTTTTTTGCTGACTCAACCTCAGTTTCAAGTCTAAGGTGTCCCGAGGTGCATAATTCTTTTGTAATTAATTAAATAATGGCATTGTGATTATGTTATTCCACAGTGCAAAATAAATGCCATGCAAATGGAGGAGACATCACCAATTGTGTATTGTTTGTGGGCCAAAAGCAGCAGCAGTAGCAAACACCAATCGTATTTGCTGGGTTGATTTCTGGACATGGAACAAATAAAAGAAGAAGAAGAGTTTGGATTTGATATCCCGCTTTATCACTATTCTAAGGAGTCTCAAGGGACGCAGGTGACGCTGTGGGTTAAACCACAGAGCCTAGGACTTGCCGATCAGAAGGTCAGCAGTTCAAATCCCCACGATGGGGTGAGCTCCCGTTGCTCGGTCCCTGCTCCTGCCAACCTAGCAGTTTGAAAGCACATCAAAGTGCAAGTAGATAAATAGGTATCGCTCCGGCAGGAAGGTAAACGGCGTTTCCGTGCACTGCTCTGGTTTGCCAGAAGCGGCTTCATCATGCTGGTCACATGACCTGGAAGCTGTACGCCGGCTCCCTCGGCCAATAAAGCGAGATGAGCGCCGCAACCCCAGAGTCGGCCACAACTGGACCTAATGGTCAGGGGTCCCTTTACCTTTACCTTTAAGGAGTCTCAAAGCAGCTAACATTCTCCTTTCCCTTCCTCCCCCACAACAAACACTCTGTGAGGTAAGTGGGGCTGAGAGACTTCAGAGAAGTGTGATTGGCCCAAGGTCACCCAGCAGCTGCATGTGGAGAAGTGGGGAAGCGAACTCCGTTCACCAGATTATGAGTCTACTGCTCTTAACCACTACACCACCCTAGCTCTCAGCAAACACAGGCGGTTCTACTCCTGTTTCTGTCTGAATTTTCTGGCATCCCTGTTTCAATCACGTGGCCTTCCTGTTACCTATTAGTGGGGGGAACATTAATAACTCTCTGCAGCCCCAGTTATTCAGGAGGCATGGGTGGAGGAAAGCAGTGATGGGACCAATAGTCATCACACCAAGACAAAAACTGGATAGCCCAGATGAGAAAGAATGTGCTTGCACCATGCAACTAACTATGCAGTTAAAATTTATCCTAGAGCAGAAACTGGCCCGGTCACTATCTGTGACTGCTCAGTCCTATACTATCCAGGAGAGAGTTAACATTTGAGATCTAAAAATACAGAATTGTCGTTCAGAACAACTGACTCACTCCATGCAGGACTCTGAGCAATACGGCAATCAGATAATTTTCTTCTTCTTTTTGAATCAACAGTACTGCATTAACTAAATAAATATAGTATCTCATTTCAGGATATGCTTTGTGGGTAATTGAAGATACCTGCCTTACGAAAGCTACTGCCAAATCGTCTCTGACACGTTCGGTGAAATAGAAGTGCACACAAATAATTTAGAATATTATGATTGGCACAGAAACACCCTCTTCGAAGGGACAGCACTGATTAAAAATCCCATTTTAAATCCATGATTTATTCATTAATCAGCCTATCAATTATGCTAATTAAGGCTGCCAGTTTGAATGAATCACAAAACAGCTAATTTATATTTGGTTCCCTAAAACAGTAGCATACTTCTTTTAAAAAAAATAAAAAAATACTGCCTCTGCTGCAGTGATTAATGAAGTTTTTGTGAGCGGGTACAAACCGCAAGTGATTTTTAAAATAGCTAATCTGGGGGAAGAACAAAGGAATTGGTGAACCGTGTAAATCACACGAAGTGCATTTTCTTCCAGCTTGCCAAGGTCATGATGCAAGACAGTATTTGGCAGAGAGGTTATATTGCTTTGCTGGAAAAGGGGCTTATCTGGTCTCTTTTGCATTGACTTTATTATGATAGATGACCGTAGGATCCATCATAGAATGTGCTGGTTCAGGGCATCACCTAATTCAACAGCCTATTTTAGATGTTCCTGTTTTAGATGTCACTGTTGCTGGATGATAGATTGGGGGGGGGGGTTGTCAGGAGACGGGGAAGTAGGATGGCCCAGCCTCCTCCATTCATTGTCACACGCAGCCGCTGCACCCTGCTGTCCATGTGAAGAAAGCAGGATTGTACCCGCCCAGTCCCCACCATGGGATGCTGCATGCTTCAGTCAGGCACAGCTGGAACATCTGCTCAGTGACCTCCACACAGGGAACGAAGCATTGTCCCTGATAAGCCTTTTCAAAGGCTTGAAGGTGGCACTGCGGAGCTGTCATTTGCAACAGAACATGCTCCTTCGTCCAGCCTCTGGTTATATTGGTTTTGCGCAACACTTCAAGCAGTGCTTGCAGAGAGCAGAAACAAGAATCGTGGAATTGGAAGGGATCTTGAGGGTCATCTAGTCTGACCCCCTGCAATGCAGGAGTCGCAACTAAAGCATCCATGACAGGTGGCCATCCAACCTCTGCTTAAGAACCTCCAAGGAAGGAGAGTCCTGCCATTTCATTTTTTAGGTAAAGGTAAAGGGACCCCTGACCATTAGGTCCAGTCGTGACCGACTCTGGGGTTGCGGCGCTCATCTCGCTTTATTGACCGAGGGAGCCGGCGTACAGCTTCCGGGTCATGTGGCCAGCATGACTAAGCCACTTCTGGCGAACCAAAGCAGCGCATGGAAACGCCGTTTACCTTCCCGCCGGAGTGGTACCTATTTATCTACTTGCACTTTGACATGCTTTCGAACTGCTAGGTTGGCAGGAGCAGGGACCGAGCAACGGGAGCTCAACCCATCGCGGGGATTCGAACCGCTGACCTTCTGATCGGCAAGTCCTAGGCTCTGTGGTTTAACCCACAGCGCCACCCGCGTCCCTATTTCATTTTTTAAAACATTCCAAATCATATGAAATAAACTGGCATTTCGTATTTCCTGTCAATTAATTCCACACATGGCTTGTTCAGGAATATTATTATTTAAAGAAGTCGTTGAACGGTTTCTGGGGGAGTGTTTTTTTAATCAGCGGAGAGAGGGAGAGAGAAAAAGAAATCAATGGATCAACTTTAAAATAATAAAAATATCCCTTCCTCCTAAGTCTGATGAGTACTAATGCAATCTGGGCTCCTGGGAGAAATTAGACCTGACAAAACAGAATGAAAAATAGGTTTGTGTTTCCCGAGTAATAGACAGCTCAGCAGTTTGTTTTATGGTACATAGAGGCATAGATCTTGTCAAACTACGTCCCTCCGTTATTAAACACAGGGAATGGCAACTTTCCAGATATGCCAAAGTGAAGTAATTGCTTTAATTACATGAGAGTCTCTGCTATATTCCTTGAGAGCTCCACTGCCCACTACCGCTTCAGCTTTAATGAGACGATGAATATTAAGCTTGGATGTTCTGAAAACATTCTGTTAATTCTGCCTCTAACAGTCATATTCAAGTTAAACCCAACGTCATTAAGGGTTGCATCCAACATGGAGATTCCTCTAAACAGGATTTTGTTGTTATTTCTGCATTTTGCTGTAAGTCCTACCATGAATCATTAAAGCACACTCAGTCTAGGCCAGGTAGTGTCATTGGACTACATCTCCCAGGCTGGCTAGGGCTGATGAGAGTTATACTCCAAATGGAGGGCACCACGTTGCCTATCCCCGATCTAGGGACTGGGGAGTGTCGCTTCTTTCCAGCAGTTACAGATTTGCCTTGTCTGGCCATGCTGACATTTAGCTATGGGCGCAGCCAGATTGCTAGACATGTTGAAAGCTTGCACAGTAGGTCAAAAGTATTAGCTGCAGACCATGAAACCCGTAGTTCAAATGTCAGCTGATCTGCAAACTGTCTGAGTGGCGTTAGGGGAAATCATTGTCTCCCGGCCCTCTGCCAGCCAGTGTCTCCCATTTGCAACATAAAACTGGCCAGGCTTTCAGAGCTTTTGAACTGGGCTAAAGATGGCATTTGGCACAATTCAAATGTTCAAAGCATTTCTCATACATTGTGGCAGGACTAATGTTGCATGCAGATAATAGAAATTACAGAAAAACGCATGCAACAAGGAATACATACACATGCAGATGGTGGCTATGGAGGGCTTTGACCATGAAATAAATACAATGGGCAACATCCATCCATTCCTGCAGATTGAAGTATGCGGGGGGTGATCCCCATAAAACTGCTAGCTAAGGAGGGTCTGGTATGGTTTCACATTGGATGGGAAACCACATGCTGAGATTCCAGGAGGTCGGCAAAGTATTATTTTGCTTGCAGGCTCTTCAGTCTATTGCATGTGGTAGATGAAAAACAGCAGCTGCATGTGGTAGATGAAAAACAGCAGCTTCCCCGGACTCCTGCCTCGTGGGTGGTGTGACATCCCATAAAGCACTGGTACCCTCTCCTGGGTTGCTCCCCTGGTTCCCTGCCAGTCCACCACACACCCTTCGGAACCTTGACAGTCCCTGACATTTTGTTGTTGTTGTTTAGTCGTTTAGTCGTGTCCGCCTCTTCGTGACCCCCTGAGCACGCCAGGCCCTCCTGTCTTCCACTGCCTCCCGCAGCTTGGTCAAACTCATATTTGTAGCTTCGAGAACACCGTCCAACCATCTCGTCCTCTGTCATCCCCTTCTCCTTGCGCCCTCCATCTTTCCCAACATCAGGGTCTTTTCCAGGGAGTCTTCTCTTCTCATGAGGTGGGCAAAGTATTGGAGCCTCAGCTTCAGGACCTGTCCTTCCAGTGAGCACTCAGGGCTGATTTCCTGAAGAAAGGATAGGTTTGATCTTCTTGCAGTCCATGGGACTCTCAAGAGTCTCCTCCAGCACCATAATTCAAAAGCATCAATTCTTCGGCGATCAGGTCCCTGACATACCACCTGCCAATCCCAGTGATTGTTCCTCCCCGTTCCCTTGTGTGTCTGAGAAGAGCCCTGGGTCTTGAATACACATTAGTTTATGTACCAACCGAAGACCCAGAGGTTTTCAGTTCAAGTCCCCTGCTGGTACCAATCCCCTTGGAATTCTGACTAACCATATTGCTAAAATGGAAACAGAAAGGGAGCCGAACTCCTTGAGCTGAGAGCAGCATTGAAGTCAAGGGCTTTCAGGCAAGGAACAGTATGAAAAAATTAATATATACAACAACAATTAAGCAATTATGCTTCAGAAGCAGAAACATGTGCCTTTGATTTGGTGGACACAATTCCACTTTGGTGTAATCAAATATAGAACATATTATGTTAATTAAGCTGTTTCAGTAAAGCAAGCAGGTGCTGATATTTGTACAACTGAATCTCAGCGTAAGTGCTCTTCTATAATTGCTATCGCACACCTGCAGCAATAATGCTTAAATAATTGTAATCATGCGTGAGCATGTTTGTATAATTATACTTTCGGCAAAATCCATAGTTGTTTGTAGGAAAAGATAGCTCATATATCTTTACATTAACACTACTGCAACCTATCCTTCACAGAAGTACAAGTTGCCTGGCAACTTGACTCACTCATTGGGGTACCCAAACTGTTAAAATAGTTCCCCATCACCTAGAAACCTTGAATTTGGTCTAGGTACAGGACAGGTCACCTTGATTACTAGAAAAGGCCAAAAGCAGAACATTTACAAATCTGAAGAAGTAGCAAAAATATACAGGAAAGTCCCTAAGGGGGACTTTGAAATCCCTCCTACCTCAAAGGGACTGAGCATGCTCATTGGACACAGAAATTCAATCCTTTGACATCACAATAAAAAAAGAGGACATACTATTTTGCTCTCCTTTTTTAGGGTTCTTTATCTTCAAAGCCAGATTCAGATCACACAGCCCTTCAAAGTGAGGGGTGCCCTTAGACAGAGGACTGCCCTCTGTAAAGTGGGACACATCTACAAAATCTTTGATGCAGACTGCTGCTGACCCCTGTGCCTCAGACTCTGAAAACAGGGTGTCTGCTAAGACACGGTATGAGCAAAATATATTTCAAGCGAAAGAACGAAGCTTCTTTGGTGTGTGAGTTTTAAAACTATTTTATCAGCCTCGGAATCTCAGATAGCACAAAATATATCATTCCTTGGGGGCTCTTTCACGGGAAAGAAAGCCAGCCGAAGTAAGACAAATGAGCTCCCAGCCTTCAGCTCTGAACTGCCAATATACAGGTGATGTCAACCTGTGAGGTTGAAAGTCATGGATTTCATTATTGCAGCACATTAAGGCCAAGAGAAAAATCTAATTTGCTGCTGCATCAGTGACTCTGTGCTATAATCAAATGAAGGGGTGGGGGGGGGACATTAGTGCAACATATTAAAATGGAAGCATAGGGAAGAAGGGAGTGATTAAAAAAAAGCAGCTCTCATTTTGCTGAACACCTCAATTTCTTTTGTCCACAAGACTGTAAAAGAGCCTTTATAGATATATTTCCCTGATTTCACATGCTCAGCTTGCAAGAATTTTGCTGTCCAAGAGAGATTCTGAGATTGCTTGGTCTGGATGTATTTACCGTCAGAAGGTTACAAGAAACATGTAAACTTGCACACAGCTGGAAAAACTGCCTATATGTGGTTGCACTAGGTGTGTTCTTCAGGGATGAAAGGTTTAGACAGGTTCTCGGTTTATCCACCAGAATCTGTATTCTTACTACAGATGGAGAGTTGTATCCAATACAGTTCTGTGTGAAGCAAACCCATGGAAGTGAATGGACCTAAGTTCGCCATGTACATCAAGTCCAATGGGTCTACTCTGAGGAACACCAAAACTGTAGACAATCCTTAGGCTCTAAGTAGCCTTGACATAAGCCACAGAATATTGAAGGTAAATGTAGGTGCAAGGTCCAAACTCTGATGGGGGCATGTTGGGGAACCCCCATTGGGGTTGCCGTCTAAACTGGGGAGGGCGGGTGTCTGCTGTCTGCATCCGGAGGAAAACCTTTATATGGGGAACCTTGGGAGCTGCGCTTCTTGGAGCTACCCAAAAACAATGTTGCAGGAAGGCCTTGTGTAGGAGAAAGCCCCTTCACCTGCAGATCAATAAAGATGCCTCTGCTATGTTGTAAGACAACCACAACATGGTTGCATTGGTCAGAGACCAAACTTTGCTTCACCATGTCTTTAGTATAGCCAAAGATAGAATCATAGAATCATAGAGTTGGAATAGACCACAAGGGCCTTTGAGTCCAACCCCCTGCCAAGCAGGAAACACCATCAGAG
>JAXCMG010000078.1:2482844-2517172 GCA_034642415.1 Podarcis siculus | reverse complement strand
CAGAACTGGACACAGTACTCCAGGTGAGGTCTGACCAGAGCAGAAAGATGGCATGGATGTGGCAGAAGGGATGCAAAATTTAGCCTTGGGGGACTCTCTGCTGTTAGTGGAAGGACACTTCCCTCTGGGAAAGACAGAGTTGAAGAACACAAAGCCCAACTCTCGGCAGAAACCAAGCCTTGCTGCACCCATTTCCTCCTGCGTCAGTCCCCCTCACCTCGATGTAGATAGATCCCACTGTTTGTGGCATTCTGGAAAACTCCTTGTTCTTGAGAGCAGTGGTGATGTTTTCCACCATGGGAGGAATCCACCAGTATCACTTTCAGGGACACATTTGTATCCCATGCCTTGAGCTCCATTTGCCAGACCTTTAGAAGGTCACTGTGTTCTTCCTCTTACCTCACCATGGCAGACAACCCCTGGCTGAAATTCTCCGGGCAGAAAAATTGGTCTATGATGGCTCTCTCTAGTTTCTCTCCAGTGGTGCTGAGAAGGATGTGCAGAAGTCCCTTAGCCTCTCTGTATTCAAGGAAGGCCAGTATTACCAGGAGGGTCGTTGCCACAGGCTTTGGGAATCAGGACCCCTTATCTGGAAAAAAGAAAAAAGAGCTGCTCTCAGCAGGATAGCATCAAAAGATCCTGGTTTTCTGTACTATTTGATTATTGTAAGTCAGAACGCCAAGAACCAAAGTGAAAAACCATCTTTACGAGGCTTCCCCAGAAGTTGATATTTTCAGAAATTGTGAATTATGCATATCTGCCTTGACATACAAGCAGGATCAAATTAATTCCCCATCCTTGCTCCCTAGTAGCTGCCTGAAGGAGAGCCTCCCTTGGAAAACCAACTGGACTGGAAACCCCCAGAGGCTGAAGGGGAAAAGGACTCCATTGGTCGCTTTGCAACGCACTACTCACCTGAGGAATTCCTGGTCATAGGGGAAGTTGATAAGCATTTCCAGGAGAGCGATCAGTAGCTGTGGGAAATGCTGCCGCATAGCTGCATTGTATTCCTCCATCCTGAGGATGGCGTGCAACAGGCTGGTCAGATGTTGCTGGAAGAGAGAGAGGTGCATGTCACTTTCCCTGCTTTTATGCTGAATACAGAAACCCCTGGATATTACACTGGGGAGAAGGAAACCAGAAAGCAGGTGGTTTGTGTTAAGTTGTGGGTGAACATATCAGACGACACAGCGATTCTTCAAACAGCTCTTGTTTATTCACAGGACAGAACAGAACTGAACTGAAGGGTTCAGCCAGCCTGCTGATATAGAGCTCCACTAGAACGCAACAGTAACCACTTTCTGTAACTATCCAATCACTGAACGTCACTTTCAATCCCTTATTTGCATATGTGGACCTGATTGAAAACTATCTACAGTATCCCCCTGTTGGCTCAGGATGAGAACTTCAGTACATAACAGTTTGTCCTTACCACTGCGGGGGCAGATTCCACCAAGGGGCTTTGGTACAGTTGCTCGGCCCTCAGATGGAGTAGTTGTTGTTGGTTGGCCGATGCAAAAACCTCCTGCCATATTCTCTCACAATCACTGTGAATGCAGATTCAAGTCTTCTGCTTGCCGCCATGCTACAGAGAGAAAAAATCGCTCTTCCTTTTGAAGGACCTATTCATGGCTATGGTACCACAGCAGGAGCCCCCAAAACCTCTGTCTGTTGCCACGAGGCAGCAAAAAAGAAGGGTAAGAAGACGAAGAAATTTGGAGACAGGCTCCTGACACTGTGGGAGGTATTCAATCACTTTCTCCAGGTGATGGCAAGCTATAATGGAGAAAGCGCAGACAGCCACATTTCTGCCCTCTACTGCCCCTGGGTGATCTTGTAGAAGGCCTCCAGCAGCACCTCCACCTGTCAGAGAAGAAGGAGTGGATTACATATGTGGGAATAAGCTTAGGTCTGTGTTCTCTGGAGAGGGACGTGGGTGGCGCTGTGGGTTAAACCACAGAGCCTAGGACTTGCCGATCAGAAGGTCGGCGGTTTGAATCCCCGTGATGGGGTGAGCTCCTGTTGCTCGGTCCCTGCTCCTGCCCACCTAGCAGTTCAAAAGCACGTCAAAGGGCAAGTAGATAAATAGGTACCACTCCAGCAGGAAGGTAAACGGCGTTTCCATGCACTGCTCTGGTTCACCATGACCCGGAAGCTGTACCAATAAAGTGAGATGAGCGCCACAACCCCAGAGGTGACCACGACTGGACCTAATGGTCAGGTGCATGCCATGTGAGCGATACTCACTCCCATTATCAGTCATTAGCATAGCTGGTGCTCTCTGGAATTTGTTCTTCCCCATAGCAAGGTAGTTCTTGAACATTCCCAGCGTTTCACTCTTTTCCTTGAGGAAATATTTCACACAATACTTTCAAACTCATCAAGAAAAGTTAGTATATACTTGTTCTTCCCCCAATTCATTGGCCCACATAAGTCACTGTAGACTGTGGCAAGCACTTTGGTGCTTCTCAGCTCAGTGCAAGGAGGAAATGAAGGTTTGACAGCTTTCTCAGTAACACATCTTACACATTTTGTTGGTGCTGAGTTGCACTGCTCTGGGCCATCAAAAGCATATCTGGCGCAGTGGTGCAAAGATCCCTCTGGTCATCGTCGTCCCCCCACCCCCATTTCCTAGAGTTGTCGACCTTTTTAAGGGGGGGGACCCCAAAGTTGTTGACTTTTTAAGGAAAGATTCCCCAGAGCCCAGAGATGTTGACCTTTGTTTAGGGAGCTGACACCACGCTTACACATTATCTCTGCTTGGGAAAAGAAAACAGGAAACATAAACAAACTTTTTTTAGTTGCTCATTTATTACAATGCACTTATCTATACAACACCACCGCGTTTTTTTCTTTTCTTGTTTTTTGCAGATTTAAGACAAATTCTTTTATTATGTAACACCTTGTTTCTAACAATGTTGATTTCTTTTTAAATGCAGATTTTAAAAAATATATATATCTAAATGACTGCAAAGCTAGTCTAACAGTTCTTTTTTCATAAAAACAATCCAAGAGGCTCACATCAGAGCAAAGCCAGAAATTATAGATAAAGCCTAAATCTGGCAACAGACAGGAAGGGTTTTTTTTTTCCTTAACCTGGTGTGTGTGTTCATGTATGCATGTGTAAAAGAGAAAGAAAACTATAAGCAAGTGATGCTATGCAGCAAGAACTAGTTACAGTGGTACCTCGGGTTACAGACGCTTCTGCTAACCCAGAAATGGGACGCGGATGGTGCTGTGGGTTAAACCACAGAGCCTACGGCTTGCCGATCAGAAGGTCGGCGGTTCGAATCCCCGTGACGGGGTGAGCTCCCGTTGCTTGGTCCCTGCTCCTGCCAACCTAGCAGTTCGAAAGCATGTCAAAGTGCAAGTAGATAAATAGGTACCGCTCTGGCGGGAAGGTAAATGGCGTTTCCGTGCCATGCTCTGGTTCACCAGAAGTGGCTTAGTCATTCTGGCCACATGACCCGGAAGCTGTACGCCGGCTCCCTCGGCCAATAAAGCGAGATGAGCGCCAGCTAGGAGTGCCCATCTCTCTCTCTCTCTCTCCGCCCCCCCACAAGCTGGGAGCCAGCTAAGAGCATAGCTGTCAACTTACAGATTTGAAAATAAGGGACCAGCAGCCTTGAAAATAAGGGACCAGCAGCCAAAATAAGGGACCTGCAGCCTCACCTGTTCCAGGCACTCCAGTCTTCCTGTCCTCCTGCAGTCTGGTCCAACTCATGCTGGTAGCTCCGAGAACACTGTCCAACCAACTTTGTAACCAGAGGTTCAACTGAATAGAATCTGAATCACATGCACCACAAGGCCTATGCAGCCTCAACTTAAGATGGCTCCCCAGCCTGGCTTTGCACTGCAAAGTTTGCAGCAGCATGTGCAACAAAATGGCGTCCAGCATTCAAAAACCTCCTCAGCTTGCATTAACTAGCCACACACAAGGCATGCAAGCTCCACCCCCAGTCGTTCTTAGACTTCTTCTTGGGTGAGCAACACAGCCAAGCAACACAGTTGGAGCCTCCCTCCTCCTTGGCCGGCAGGGAGGGAGGGAGAGGACCTGCTTCCTTTGAAATTTAAGGGACATCATTTAAGGGACATTTAAGGGACATCCATCAATAAGGGACAGCAGCGGGACATGGCGCTGGAATAAGGGACTGTCCCTTCAAATAAGGGACACTTGACAGCTATGGCTAGGAGTGCCCATCTCTCTCTCTGTCTCTCTCTCTCTCTCTCTCTTTCTCTTTCTCTTTCTCTCCCCCCCCCCCAAGCTGGGAGCCAGCTAGGAGTGCCCATCTCTCTTTCTCTCCCTCTCCCTCTCCCTCTCCCTCTCTCTCTCTCTCTCCCCGCCCCCAGCCCAGACAGCCCCGGAGGGAGGGGATACAAAGGGGCCTCCCTGAGCCAGACACTGAGAGGAGAGGAGAGGGCTGCCCCAGAGCGGGGAAGGGGAAGGGAGCTTTGGCCACCGAGCACCGCTAAAGTAATAATAATCAAACTATAGTATAAAGCTGATATCCATTATGTAGAGATATAAATGAACCCTCTCTCAGATTCACATATGCATATAATAGAAGGAATGCTCTGTTCAAAATAATATTCAATCGACTGCAGTACAGAAACCTAAATTTTCCTTTCCAGCATTCATTCTCCCCTTCCAAAAACTTGCGCAAAGCTCAGCCCTTTCTTTGACTTTGGATCGCTTTGTCAAACTTGGTGATGCCATTAATCTATATTCTAGTCCACTGGACATGGCAACGTCCACTTACCTCCAGGAGTCTTTTGGACGCCATCTTCTAATGTAGTGACTGAGCGATGGTCACTAGAGCCAACCTGGAGATGCTGAGGATGCAGGAACCTCAGTTCAAACGGTCACAAGCTCCGTTGCTAGGCAACAGCCGTTAATGGCATGGAATGCACAGCCATCACGCCAAGGTTCTAGGTGAGTCAATGTGGCCTAGCGGTTAGAACAATGTTAATTCCATGCAATTCAAGGGTGGTGGTATATATTTTCTTTTAAATGAGCAGTTTTTCTTATTATTTTTATCCTGCTTTTCAGACAGATGTTGTCTCCTAAAGCAGCTGACACTGATTATTTTTTTCAAAGGTGAGCAAGTCCTGTCTTCAGATTATGGAAACTCAAAAAGGCAAGACACCCGATGGAAGGGATATGGAAGAACAAGGCAAATTTTGCAAGGTTCGAGGAAAGGCCTGAGATATGTCCACAGGCAAGTCATGTCCTGCTGGGGCCAAGCAGACCTTCCCCACCCTGTTGTAAACAAAAATCTGCCCTTTTCCCTTATGGGGTATCCAAGAGCCCATATAGAGTCCTTACATAGGTTCCCTATTGGTAGGAGAAAATAACAGAGGCCAACCAGAGAATATTGAAAAGCAAAGCAGCTAGTAAGCCTGATCTTTATTGATCTGTTGCAACAGGGTCCTCACTCACCACACGCAGGAGGGAGGAGGAACCCAGAACAAAAGTGTACCTGCCCTTATAAGGACATTTTAAATTCCCTCCCTGGAGTCCAAGACCACCCCCAGAAATATCACACATACATCACAGAAAGGGTGGTCTACAGCAGAAATCTGAGTGCTTTGTTTACCTCCTGTCTGCCAGGTTACCTGTTTAGTGGTCACTTGATTGGATTGCCTGGGGAGCCTGGCCAGTCTTTTGTAATGATAAATACTTAGTTCCCGAGCCAGGTCACAGGCTCACACCCTATTCGTATCTTAAATGTGCCTGTGATGGCCTGGGAATCGGATTCAGAGGCTGAACCTGAGGAATCCCAGCCTGCACAGGAGGCCCCGCTGGGGCTTGAACCTGAAGGGCCCTCACCTGTGCCGGATCCTCAAGAGCAGACACCAGCTGAATCCGCTCTGGCTCCGGAGGTGATCAAGGACCCATTGCCTGCAGGTGCGCCTCTCCCAGCCCCGTCAGGGGAAGCTGAGGTTGCCTCTGGGTCCAGTAACCCTCCAGCCTCTCCAGAGCTGCAGAGGCTCAGGGCAGAGAGGCGGAGGGAACTAAGTTCTCGCAGGAGGAGTGCTCGCCTTAAGGCCAGGAGATAAAGGCCAGCCCACCCAGTCCTAGGTTGCGGGAGCAACATCGTTGGTTACCTGTTCCTGCCGGCACCCTGTCCTGCTTTCTGCCAGAGTTCCTGACCACGCCCGACTCCCTGCCTTGGACCCCACTTCAGCCTCTGACCAGACACAGACCACGCCGCACAGTAACACACACCCACACACCCGGACCAGCACAGTGCCCTTAAGACAGGATTTGTGAAGAAAAAGACAGTGGGGAGGCTTCTCCATCTTCCCCTGACCTTGCAGAGAAAACATTGGCTCAGTTTAGGAATCAAAATGGTTCCAGGTCGGTCTTCCTGTGCTGATCTATGTATGTGCTTGGTTGGTACACTTATGAACATTTAACATATATCTAAGACCTCAAAGGGACGCGGGTGGCGCTGTGGGTTAAAGCCTCAGCGCCTAGGGCTTGCCGATCGAAAGGTCGGCGGTTCGAATCCCCGCGGCGGGGTGCGCTCCCGTTGCTCGGTCCCAGCGCCTGCCAACCTAGCAGTTCGAAAGCACCCCCGGGTGCAAGTAGATAAATAGGGACCGCTTTCTAGCGGGAAGGTAAACGGCGTTTCCGTGTGCGGCTCTGGCTCGCCAGAGCAGCGATGTCACGCTGGCCACGTGACCCGGAAGTGTCTCTGGACAGCGCTGGCCCCCGGCCTCTTGAGTGAGATGGGCGCACCAACCCCAGAGTCTGTCAAGACTGGCCCGTACGGGCAGGGGTACCTTTACCTTTACTTTTAAGACCTCAAAATTCCTATCACAACCCACAGCTGTACTTGGACAGGGATGCAGCAACTGACCTTTTAGCCCTTCGTGCCCAACATCAAGGGGGGCTGTTGGGCTCAAGCCACTCTCAGATCCCCCTGCGAATCTTCTCTTGTTCCCACAGGCAGCAGGCAGCCCCTGGCAAATGCACAGGCTCACCTGAGGGGCTCAGCTGCAACCACGTTAAACAACTGGGGAAACAGGGCACAGGGTCTGATTTATATACAGTTCTGGCACCTCCTGGCAACACCCACCTGGTGCAGGATTGGCTGCTTTGCGCCAGGCAGCCAATCACAACGCAGGCTTCAGAAGCCTGTCCTGCTTTGTGATGCAGACTCCAGCTGAAAGCAAGAGGTGCTAAGAAACAGACAGAGCAGCTGACACCCCCCATTTTCCTTGGAGCAACAGAGGGCAAGGCCTCTGTGTTGCCCCACAGACCGCCAAGGTCTAAAGGAGGCTGGACTGGGGAGTCAAGAGCCTCTCTGATAGGAAATAGAATTACAGCCTTCCCTTCAACTTTCTTTGGAGCAACACTGCAAGGCCTGTGCTGGGCCTAGGGTTGCCACCTTTGGTCGGGCAAACTAAGTGGTGGGGTGGAAATTGGGGAACAAAAACTACCGTATTTTTTGCTCTATAAGACTCACTTTTTCCCTCCTAAAAAGTAAGGGGAAATGTGTGTGCGTCTTATAGAGCGAATGCAGGCTGTGCAGCTATCCCAGAAGCCAGAACAGCAAGAGGAATTGCTGCTTTCGCTGCGCAGTGGTCCCTCTTGCTGTACTGGCTTCTGGGATTCAGAATATTTTTTTCTTGTTTTCCTCCTCCAAAAACTAGGTGCGTCTTATGGTCTGGTGCGTCTTATAGAGCGAAAAATACGGTACTTTACCTGGTGCAGAAATGACCCCAAAGCAATCCATTGCAATGATCAAATGGAGACTCTCAGTTACTGCAAAGAATCCAACAGCAATATTGAAAGGAAATGCGCTGCACATGCTGAATTTCTGCCTGCCAAAAAGATGGCAGATGTAGAAACCCAGCCAAAAAAAAGGAAGGGTGGAAGATAGCAACAAGTTGTTCTTCCCTTCCTCACAGAGCTTTGCCTCTAACATCCTAACATGGTTCACATAACCCAGGGGTCCGCAACCTTTTTCAGCTGTGCGCCGGTCCACCGTCCCTCAGCCCATGTGGTAAAATATGGCTGGACCATATTTTGGAAAAAAATATGAACGAATTCCTATGCCCCACAAATAACCCAGAGATGCATTTTAAATAAAAGCACACATTCTACTCATGTAAAAACACCAGGCAGGTCTCACAAATAACCCAGAGATGCATTTTAAATAAAAGGACACATTCTACTCATGTAAAAACACACTGATTCCTGGACCGTCCGCCGGCCGGATTGAGAAGGCGATTGGGCTGCATCCGGCCCACTGGCCTTAGGTTGTCTACCCCTGACATAACCCCTCACACACACCCCTGAGACCTCCAATACAGTGGTACTCGGGTTACATACGCTTCAGGTTACATACGCTTCAGGTTACAGACTCCGCTAACCCAGAAATAGTACTTCAGGTTAAGAACTTTGCTTCAGGATGAGAACAGAAATCGTGCAGCAGTGGCGCAGCAGCAGCGGGAGGCCCCATTAGCTAAAGTGGTGCTTCAGGTTAAGAACAGTTTCAGATTACGAACAGACCTCCGGAGCGAATTAAGTACTTAACCCGAGGTACCACTTGTGATGTTTTAATGTCATGGGATGGGCAGATTATTATTATTATTTATTAAATTTGTATACCACCCTTCAGCGACAGAACCCTAAATGTCAGAAGGCCTCCTTTGCAGCCTCCACACATTCTGGAGGTGGAAATAAGCCAAGAGAGGCCTTAAACACACAGCCAGAGGCAGAGTGACACAGAGCTTTGCAAGCAGAGCCTGCTGCTCCAGGAAACCTCTTGCTCCTCTTATTGGATTATCTGCAGATCTGGGAAATCTGAATAGAGGAGGGGAAGTGCAGGCTGCCACTTGGAAGAGGAGAACCTGGTGAGGATGCTGCAAAGGGAGAAAAAAGGAATCAGCTTCAAATCCACATTAAACTTCACTGCAGACAAGAGCTTGGTTTTCTTTGGAACAGAGAGCATTGGAAACTTACAGGACGTTTTGAACATTGTCAGTTTCATAAGCAGAGCCTCTGTGGAGGCAAATGCACTCCTGTAAGTAGACAGCACTGCCTGTATCAAATCCCCAGAGGGCAACTTGTACAGACTGCCCCACAGTTTCCAGCTAAGACAAGCTAGCAACTCTCAGCTCCCAGGCGCTCCCTTTCACGAAGATTAAACTGCAAATTGGCGCTTTTTTTCAGATGCAAACATGCAGAGCAATGATCTTCAACGCTCTTCCTGCAGGTGAATTGCCCCTTCAGGAAACAATGAACAAGCATCACAAAATATTAATGTGTTTGTCAGCTCCCTGACCACCCATTCGCAGTGCTCAAGCTGGCCAAATTCAGAGCAACGTACATGTGACTCAGTGTGTCTTTAATTCAGCCAAGGCCGCTTTTCAACAGCTCCCTGCTGAATTTCACCAGGATTTCCCCTCGGCTCTTCTCTAGGCAGGTGTACACGGAGAACTAGCCAAATCTACACCGAGATGTGTTGGTCCATTGCAACCTTCACCCTTCCGACACCCCGGAAAACCTCTAATCAGATTTCAATCAGCTTCATTGTCAAATAAAAAAATGTAATCAGACACAACATTTCACAAAAGGTAAGGGAGGGAGGGGGGATGTTCCAATCATATGCAAAGAAGGTGAAGAACAAATATAGGGGGCTGTGAGTTGAATCATTAAAAAAACTGGGTTCACTTCAGGTTAATTACACCATTTTTATCTGGCACAGGGTAAGGGAAATGTTTTCAACTTAAAGGTCGCATTCTCTTGAAGCCATGGGCTACATGCATGTCTCTCTCAGACTGTGCCAGTGGTTGTTTAGGTCAGACAGTGCCCAAGGGCTTCTCGGCTGGTGCCACTGCTCCTCACACTCCACAGGAGGACCCTGGGCGCTTATTTTAGAGGTAGATGGGCGTTGCTCATGCTTTTCCATGGGAGCCAAGTTTGGATCCCATCCGCATTGCTCCCTGCCATGCTGAATTACCCCAAATCTACAGCCCTGGCCAATAAATGTATAAAATCTCCATATTGATTTCATCGATCTACTGTTCCAATAGGACCAGATTTTGAAGATCCCTCTTCAAGGACAATGCATCTTGGGTAATTATACAATGGTAGGCGGCCACCACAGGTAGGGGCCAAGCTTGGCTTCCATTCAAAAGCAGCAGTGACACCCATCTAGGGCTGAAATACGCCAGAAGTCTAGCAGGGAGGGTGGTGAGTGACAGCAGGACCAGGCCAGGTACCTATTCTATAAAGATTGTCTATTTCATATGTACAGTGGTAACTCGGGTTAAGTACTTAATTCGTTCCGGAGGTCCGTTCTTAACCTGAAGCTGTTCTTAACCTGAAGCACCACTTTAGCTAATGGGGCCTCCTGCTGCTGCTGTGCCGCCGGAGCACGATTTCTGTTCTCATCCTGAAGCAAAGTTCTTAACCTGAAGCAGTATTTCTGGGTTAGCGGAGTCTGTAACCTGAAGCGTATGTAACCTGAAGCGTATGTAACCTGAGGTACCACTGTATATGGTCATTGTGTTGCCTAGACATTGTTGACAGGTACCCAACCTGGCTGACTACTGGCTCTTGCCCTTATACAGTGGTAAAGGTAAAGGGTAAAGCCTAGGGCTTGCCGATCAGAAGGTCGGCGGTTCGAATCCACGGGATGGGGTGGACCATTAGGTCCAGTCGTGACTGACTCTGGGGTTGCAGCGCTCATCTCGCTTTATTGGCCAAGGGAGCCGGCGTACAGCTTCCGGGTCATGTAGCCAGCATGATAAAGCCACTTCTGGCAAACCAGAGCAGCGCACGGAAACGCCGTTTACCTTCCCGCCAGAGCGGTACCTATTTATCTACATGACTCTGATGTGCGTTCGAACTGCTAGGTGGGCAGGAGCCGAGACCGAGTAACAGGAGCTCACCCCATCGCAGGGATTCGAACCACCGACCTTCTGATCGGCAAGCCCTAGGCTCTGTGGTTTAACCCACAGCGCCACCTGCGTCCCCTTATACGGTGGTAAAGGTAAAGGGTAAAGGGACCCCTGACCATTAGGTCCAGTTGTGGCCGACTCTGGGGTTGCGGTGCTCATCTCGCTTTATTGGCCAAGGGAGCCAACATACAGCTTCTGGGTCATGTGGCCATCATGACTAACCCACTTCTGGCGAACCAGAGCAGCGCATGGAAATGCCGTTTACCTTCCCGCCGGAGCGGTACCTATTTATCTATTTGCACTTTGATGTGCTTTCGAACTGCTAGGTGGGCAGGAGCAGGGACTGAGCAACGGGAGCTCACCCTGTCGCGGGGATTCGTACCACCAACCTTCTGATAGGCAAGCCCTAGGCTCAGTGGTTTAACCCACAGTGCCACCCGCATCCCTTATACAGTGGTACCTCGGTTTAAAAACAGTCCGGTTTAAGAACAATTTGGTCTACAAACTCCGCAAAACCAGAAATAGTGTCTTGGTTTGAGAACTTTACCCCGGTCTAAGAACAGAATCTGAACGGTGGAAGGGCACCGGTGGCGGGAGGCCTCATTAGGGAAAGTGCACCTCAGTTTAAGAACTGTTTTGGTTTAAGAACGGACTTCCAGAACGGATTAAGTTTGTAAACCGAGGTACCACTGTATTCTTATTTTCAATTTTCCTGAGGTGAGGTTCATTAATTAAAGTCTTCTGGTAGAAACCAAAATGTTCGGTGGGAGAAGGGTGTTTCTTGGTCTCTCGCTTCCTGGAATCCTTTGGTTCCAGGTCATTACCTGAAGTAGACAAATATTTCTGACTAAGGGAAGAAAAAAATCAGAGGTTCTTCATGAGCCATTTATGACTATTTTAAGCTCCACTGATCTCAGTGGGCCAGCTCCAAGTCGTCTAGATCTGAATCATAGTCTCTTTAGTCCAGCTCTCTGAAGGATGGAGATGAAAAAAGAAGGAATCGCTTTCTTACCACACTCAAAAGAACCACTGAACCATTTTTGCATTTCCGGATTCTGTTCCATTCCAGCCTCAAGGGAATGAGGAGGTGGTACCAGGAGGTGGTGGAGGTGACAAAAAAAAAAAAAAGCGCCCAGTCTTGTCCCTACAAGTAATTCACCCCACCCACCCAACTCCTGGGCCCCTGGGCTTACTTGAATGAAAGATCCTTTTGACCCACTCAGGGTGCTTTCCATTTATTTCCAATTCACTAGCCGTGCTTGCCTGAAGCAGTCAAAAACAACCGGGACGCTGTGACACCTTAAAGACTAGCCGATTTATGACGGCACAGTTTATAAAAGCTTGTGCCAACAATAAATCCTTTTCCTTTATTATCATCAGTCAATATCTACAAAGAGCAGTTCGGCATGGGCTCCCTGCCTTTCGCCAGAGATGGGGAAAGGGCAGCTGGGAAGCTGCCAGTGGCTTGGAAGTGAGCCTCTTGGTGCAGCAGCATCTAGAGGTAAAAGGTAAAGGACTCCTTGAAGTTTAAGTCCAGTCAAAGGCGACTATGAAGAAGAAGAGTTTGGATTTGATATCCCGCCTTTCACTCCCCTTCAGGAGTCTCAAAGCAGCTAACATTCTCCTTTCCCTTCCTCCCCCACAACAAACACTCTGTGAAGTGAGTGGGGCTGAGAGACTTCAAAGAAGTGTGACTGGCCCAAGGTCACCCAGCAGCTGCATGTGGAGGAGCGGAGACGCGAACCCGGTTCCCCAGATTACGAGACTACCGCTCTTAACCACTACACCAAACTGGCTCTCTATGGGGTTGCAGCGCTCATCTCACTTCAGGCCGAGGGAGCCAGCGCTTGTTCACAGACAGCTTTCCGGGTCATGTGGCCAGCACGACTAAACTGCTTCTGGTGCAATGGAACACCGTGACAGAAGCCAGAGTGCACAGAAACACTGTTTACTTTCCCACCGTAGCAGTACCTACCAGTATTTATCTACAGTATTTGCACTGACGTGCTTTCGAACGGCTAGGTTGGCAGGAGCTGAGATCGAGCAACGGAAATTCGCTCCGTCGCGGGGATTTGAACTGCCAACCTTCTGATGGTCAAGCCCAAGAAGCTCAGTGGTTTCAACCACTGTGCCACCCGCGGAATAATAATAATAATAATTTATTATTTATACCCTGCCCATCTGGCTAGGTTTCCCCAGCCATTCTGGGCGGCTTCCAATAAAACACTAAAATACAATAACCTATTAAACATTAAAAGCTTCCCTAAACAGGGCTGCCTTCAGATGTCTTCTAAAAGTTTGGTAGTTATTTTTCTCTTTGACATCTGGTGGGAGGGCGTTCCACAGTGCGGGCGCCACTACCAAGAAGGCCCTCTGCCTGGTTCCCTATAACTTGGCTTCTTGCAGCAAGGGAACCGCCATAAGGCCCTCAGCGCTGGACCTCAGTGTCCAGGCAGAACGATGAAGGTGGAGACACTCCTTCAAGGTATACTGGACCGAGGCCGTTTAGGGCTTTAAAGGTCAGCACCAACACTTTGAATCGTGCTCCGAAGCATCTAGAGCACTCTCTCATGCCCCAACTGCTGTCTTTGGCTCTCGTCATCTCCCCCCAGCCCCCTTCAGAGGAGGAGACCCTTCCAGGCAAACGTGTTGCTTACCCTACCCTATGTGTTTCTCTATTGTGGCATCCAAACTGCATGGGACTTCAGAAGATGAGTCTGTTCCTTTGCAGCCACATCTCTACCTTGACATGGGGGGGGGTGGCAGCGCAGCTTGAGGAAATCAGCCTTGCAGGCCAAATAGGAACCCCTCTGCTGTGGCAGAAAGTAAGACCCATTTAACTCAGTGGGACTTATTTCTGAATTAACAGGCTTAGAATTGAAATGCAAATGTGTTCTGCGGTAATGTAGACTGAATTCCATGCTTATTAGGGGTTTCAGGGTGGCAGGAAGAACTCAAGCCATTTTGCTTTCGAGACAAATAAAAGCTGGAAGAGCTTAAGCTACAGTTGAGCTGAAATTTCTCAAAACCCCTTCTCCCCCCCCCTTTTTTTTTTTAGAAAAGGGCCACTTTGTACAATTTCTCCAGGTATTCCCCACCAGTTTTGCACGTGTGTGGCAGTTGCCACTTCTCACGTACGTGCCCCATAGTGACCGTGGGGGAATTGTGACAGACTTACGGTGGCCAGTTGCAGCCGCAATAACAAAAAGCTAAATGGGTGTAAATAAAGAAGGTGAATTGGGTTCGTCCCCCTAAAAAAATCTGCCAGCAAACAGGGTGAAGAATTTTTAGAGGGTATGTGTGTTAAGTTGTGGGTGAACATATCAGACGACACAGCGATTCTTCAAACAGCTCTTGTTTATTCACAGGCCAGAAGAGAACTGAACTGAAGGGTTCAGCCAGCCTGCTTATATAGAGCTCCACTAGAACGCAACAGTAACCATTCTCTGTAACTATCCAATCACTGAACGCTTTCCATCCCTTATTTGCATATGTGGACCTGAACTATCTACAGTATCCTGCTGCTGGCCCAGGGTGAGAACTTCAGTACATAATAATGTGCATGTATCTGTGGCCTAAGCCATTCTTGCCGTTTACTCTCTATGTAAAGCTGAAGCAGGAGCAGCTGATTTCTTTCTTTTTTCTTTTTTCTTTTTGCAATTTTCTTTTCTTTAATCATTATTGGGGGGTTTTAATACATCACAGTTATCCTTCTCCATCAAAAATATACACAAAAGAAATACTGAAGTGTGGGAGATAAAGTAAAGTTGTATAATAAAGTATTGAGACTACCATCCACCCCCACATGGGTCCTCTACATTTCTGTATTAACTGCATATTGAATAATCTCTAGTTTATATTTACCCATTATTTCCACAAGTTATGTCACATTGCAGGAGTCATTCAAGGTCTGACAAATATCTGAGGTGTTTACAGTGATCTTTCCAATATTGTCTAAATATATCCCACTGTCTGTTAAATTTTTGGTCATCGTGATTCCTAACTTTCCCTGTTAATCTTGCCATCTCAGCGTACTCAAAAGGAAATAAACCACGTAGTGTTTCTCCCTGGACCTCTCGCCACTCAGAAGTGAGGAAGTATGCTTTTTCTTTCAAACTATTACATTCACTCTAGGCTTGTGCATTTGTTTCAGACAAATCCCAAAATGATGTGGGTCACATCAAACAGATTTGGGGTCTGTCTAAGCTGAAGAAGGATCTCTCGGAAGAGCCACAAGCCAAAATAGGGACCTCTGAGATCTATGTGTTTAAAAAAAACCTGTGAAAAGTGCCTGCAAAACTGCAAACATATCTCCCCAGGTTTGTCCTATAAGGAAAATACCAGGGTGCAGAAAATTCTTTTGTGACGGACAGCTCTAGTTTCTAATCAGAAGGAACAAATTTCATAGGGATCTTCAATCACAAATGCTTTGGGGAAGGGACACTGAAGTAATAAATCACCTTGCTCTTGTCTGTTCTGCCCTCTATGATAGTTTTGTGCTAGCAGCCCTTGTTTGGAAAACGCTGAATATACAACTATTTCTGCCTCTGTGCCATGTGCCCACACATCCACAGAACATAAGCCTGCAGCTGTTTTTTCATTTATCAGTTTGCTAGTCCCAGCACCCATCCTTCTGAAATTTAGCAGGTTACTCTCCTAGGGGTTCCTCCTCAATGCCATTTTAATAACAAAACTGTTACTTACAAAACCACGGGGAGAAGTAAACCCCTGTTAGTTCTCTGTCACCAAATCAATTTTAAAAGGTACCTAGCAAAACAAAAAAACAAAAATGGTTCTATTTGCAAGTTGGCAGGCTCTATCCATCGCCATGCCTGTAAATTTCACACATTTCTACAAAACAAAATCCATCAAAAATTTCTCCATTATAATGCATAGGGAAGGCAATAAGCCCTTTTGCTGAATTAGGGTTCGGCTTTGGACCATGAGCTAAATAGGAAAGCCTTCAAATTCGTTCAGACTAAGTTGGTCTGCTTTCCAGAGTGCGGTCCAAACCAAATTTTGTGGTCTGCAAATCACAAACAAATGCAGATTAATTAAAACTCATGTGTTTCACGTACCATTATTTCTTTTAACGTAGCAGCAGTCCTGTATAGAGTAAGTTCTCTTTATGTGTAGGGCTAAAATAATCTGTGTTTCTTAAAGTATACGACAATTGCAGCATTTGTTCCTTTTCTTAACGTGCAAGAAAAATCAACAAAATTATCTGATGCAGCAGGTTGATTGCAAAGTTTGGCGATTTATTTATTTTTGTTTCCCGGGCACTTGGTGCTAAGAGGGAACTGGAAATGACAGCTCAAAAGTTATCTTGCATTTAAATGCACAAGAGCGGCGCTGTTGGTTTTTTAAACGTCTTCCCAGTGGTTTACAGCCCATGGGACTGTTCTGTCCATCTCCTACCTTGCCCTTCTTAATGTTGCCCCAGAACTGCAGCTTTCAGTTTCAACTGAGCTAAACATATTACTGTGCTTGCCCAGGTCCCATACAAGCTAATTCTAAGAAATTTCCACCAAGAAACTATGCATAGGATTGCATCCTCAATGTCTTAAGGCACAAGAGCGTGAAGCAATATATCTTTGAAGAGACAACACCGGAGAGAAAGATGTCACCTTCGTTTGCCTGGCTGAGGCTCTCAGCTGAGACAGAGCCACGTGAGCCGGCACCCAGGGATGCCAGTACAGCCTGTACTGTTTCAGTGTGATCAGGAAGACTTTGCAGGAGTCACTCTGTTCAAATTCAGAAGCCCTAAAATACCATAGTCAGGAGTTCTTTCTCCTTCCCACACCCTCTGTCCGATCAGCAGCTGGTGCACGATGCAGTGGCCTGGTATTGGGCTGGCAGAAATGATGATTGTAGGAAACAAACTATGCTTTTGGCACCTTAAAAGATTAAGTGGGAGCACACAGCACAAATGCACTTGGGAAGCGACACTCAAAAATGAACACACAGAGAAAGAAAACTAGCTGCAGTCACATGATGCAGATACAGTGGTACCTCGGGTTAAGAACTTAATTCGTTCTGGAGGTCCGTTCTTAACCTGAAACGGTTCTTAACCTGAGGTACCACTTTAGCTAATGGGGCCTCCCGCTGCTGCCACACAATTTCTGTTCCCATCCTGAAGCAAAGTTCTTAACCCGAGGTACTATTTCTGGGTTAACGGAGTCAATAACCTGAAGCGTCTGTAACCTGAAGTGTCTGTAATCTGAAGCGCCTGTAACCAGAGGTACCACTGTAATGGCTTTTGGGGGGGGGTAAAGGGACCCCTGACCATTAGGTCCAGTTGTGGCCAACTCTGGGGTTGCGGCGCTCATCTCACTTTATTGGCCGAGGGAGCCAGCATACAGCTTCCAGGTCATGTGGCCAGCATGACTAAGCCGCTTCTGGAGAACCAGAGCAGCGCACGGAAATGCCGTTTACCTTCCCGCCACAGTGGTACCTATGTATCTACTTGCACTGGTGTGCTTTCGAACTGCTAGGTTGGCAGGAGCAGGGACCGAACAACGGGAGCTCACCCTGTCGCAGGGATTCGAACCGCCGACCTTCTGATTGGCAAGTCCTAGGCTCTGTGGTTTAACCCACAGCACCACCCGCGTCCCTTTTGGGGGAATGTTTAGTGTTATATATAGATTTTGGGGGACCCCCCCAAAAAAAAAACACCCCAGAAATTAATAAATGGTAGAATTTTGATTATTTGGGATGTGAAGGGAGAAATACAAGCTGCTACACAAAACGACCTGGCCAAGCTTGGGCCATTAAGAAACAATACAGGCCACTGAGAGCCTGAGATGCAAAAAAACCCCCGTCCTTCCCCCTTGCCCTGAGGTGCGAACAGGGACTGTGGGTTTGGTAGGTTGCCAGGGTAACTGGGTGTGAGGTGACAGGAAAAGAGAGGTTTCAGCAGGGTGTTGTGGGAAGAAAATGGAAGAAGAAAGATTGGGATCCATCTTGGGCAGGCTGGCTGAAGGCTGGCTGCACTGCTGTGGGGGACAAGCTTCTCTTGCAATGGCCATGCTGTAAGATCTGGACTCCCTCCCCGCAGACTGAAGGTGTAAACAGGTGAATAAACCATATTTGGTAAAGTTACGATGGTCTGCACCGTGTCTCAATTCTCCAAAGGAACACAGACCTGGAGTGAGTGCCTGGAATCCCATGGGCTCTTGCTACCGCTTGGCTGACAGAGGGGGAGGCACCCAACTTTTGTAACACTAGCTTCCTTCCTAGAACAAGGAAGTCTCTCATAGCAGTGGACAGACCAACTTATTGCCAGGCCTTGTCAGTTTCACCCCCAGAGTGGAGACATGAGTTTCCACATTTATTTGCCTTTAAAAAAGAAAGCCCAAACTTGAACGCACGTTGAAATATGCATTCCTAACCATATTTTCTTTCAAAATGTGTTTTTTAAAAAGGAACGGAGGCAGCTGCTTCCTACCAGGTCAGACCATTGCTCTATCTAGACAAGTAAAAGGTAAAAAGTAAAGGACCCCTAGATGGTTAAGGCGACTACGGGGTTGCAGCGCTCATCTCGCTTTCAGGCTGAGGGAGCCAGCATTTGTCCACTGACAGCTTTTCCGGGTCATGTGGCCAGCGTTGACTAAACCGCTTCTGACGCAACGGGACACTGTGACAGAAACCAGAGTGCACGGAAACACTGTTTACCTTCCCGCTGCAGTGGTACCTATTTATCTACTTGCACTGGCGTGCTTTCAAACTGCTAGGTTAGTAGGAACTGGGACAGAGTAATGGGAGCTCACCCCATCACGCGGATTTGAACCGCCAACCTTCTGATCGGCAAGCCCAAGAGGCTCAGTGGTTTGGACCATAGCGCACCCCCCATGTCTTATCTAGACAAGTATCATCTATTCTGCCTGGCAGTGGCTCTTCCGGGTTTCCGGGTGGACTTGCCCCCAGTCCTGTCTGGTGATGCCATGGACTGAACCTGAGACCTTCTGCATGCTCTACCACTGAGCTGTTTTTTAGCTGTCGAGAGCTGCATTGCACAGCTCACAGACCCAGCCGATAGTTAAGTTCTACACCTCCTGGACCAGTATGGGATAGGATCAGGTCAGTTTGTATCAAGATTTGCAGGGGTCTGGTTCCTCCAGCAAAAGGCTACCAGACATCCCCGGTTCCTGGGGACAGTCCCTGGATTTGCAAATCTGTCCCCGGAATGTCCCCAGATTTGCAAATCTGTCCCTGGGAGATGTGGCAGCGGCAGCCTCAGCAGCCCGGAGCCAGCCTGGTAGCGCAGTTGGCTCTGGCTGGCTTCAGGAGCTGCTCGTTGGAAGTCCCCATATGATGTGTCTTGTGCACAACACATCATATCGGGACTTCCGGCAAGGAAAAATGGTAGGCGCCACGGCAGCGAGCAGCTCCTGAAGCCAGCCAGAGGCAAATGCGCTACCAGGCTGGCTCCAGGCTCCTGACTGCCACTGCTGCCCCCACTGCTGCCGAAGGGGAACCAGGGACGTCCGGCGGTACAGATCTCCTGCTCCCTTCCCCCTTTGTTTTGACTGATCGGGGAAGGCACAGGAGTCACAGGTGGGTGGCCATTGCCCTGTTATTTAAAAACTCTGCGCGTTTATGTTTCACAGGATGCGAAAGAAGGGCTTTGCACCTTGCCTGGCAGAGAAACCGCATGCCCTGCACCCCTCCTGGGCAACGGCCGCCCGCCCACGACGCCCGAGCCTCCCCCAATCTGTCAAAACAAAGGAAGAAGGGGGCAGGAGATCGGGGAAGGCTTGAGTCACGGACGGGCGGTGCACCGTTGCCCAGTTTTTTAAAAACTCTGCGCATTTATGTTTCACAGGGTGCGAAAGAAAGGCTTTGCACCTTTATACAATATGCATGTGTGCTTGGGCCCAGGGTCTTTTGCCTCACCAACCCCACTACTAACTCCTTGTTGCTACTAAGCTTCAAAAAGAAAAGTGTCCCCAGGTTCATTAAAAACAATCTGGTAACCATACTCCAGCATCCCCAGTCTTACTAGAGGAGATCCAGGGGGAAGCACAGAGTGAGAATTCTGTGCAATCGCTTAGCAAGAATTAAACCTCCTACACCCACCTTTCGGTGCCCTGGCCATTGTGTATTCCAGCCAACAAATGCAAAGCCACTTGATAAGCACCAGCAATTTAGTTCTATTAAGTTGTAAGCAACGTATATTGTAGTTAAATGAATCTGAAGCATATCAGAGTATCTATATTTAGGTTCCATTTGTCCAGTGCTGATTTTCCAACCCCAGCCTAGGCCCCTTCGCCAGAAAATGTCTGGCTCCAGGCTGTTTGTCTCCTAGCAATTATCAGTGATGACACTGCAGTTAAAGAACTCCTCTGGCTCAGTCCACCCACCTCTCCTGTTTACAGAAGGCAGGCAAAACCTCTTCTTTCCAGAGAGCAGTTGTTGTATTTCTGAAACAGTAAAACTGCTGCTCTTTGTTGTTGTTTGCGAAGGTTGTTGTCGCTGTTTGCAGGATTATTTGCTGAAGATTGTTTTAAATCACTGTGGTTTGTTGTGTTTTTATTATTATGAATCACTCGAAAGCAATAGCTACAAAGCCATGAAACAGGAAAAATAAACTAAATACACAAGTAAAAAAAAAGAAAGATAAAGGTACCCCTGATCATTAGGTCCAGTTGTGGACGCCTCTGGAGTTGCATGCTCATCTCGCTCTATAGGCCGAGTGAGCCAGTGTTTGTCCGCAGACAGTTTCTGGGTCATGTGGCCAGCAAGACTAAGCCGCTTCTGGCAAACCAGAGCAGCGCACGGAAACGCCATTTACCTTCCCGCTGGAGCTGTGCCTATTTATCTACTTGCACTTGATGTGCTTTCGAACTGCTAGGTGGGCAGGAGCAGGGACCGAGCAACGGGAGCTCACCCCGTCGCAGGGATTTGAACCACTAACCTTCTGATCGGCAAGTCCTAGGCTCTGTGGTTTAACCCACAGTGCCACCCGTGTCCCTTTTACATGTCACTAGGTTGCACAATATGTGCCGTCTTGAGCATGTCACAGACAAGAGGCCACAGAGTTCCTGCCAAGCAGGTGTTATTCGAGAGAAACTCTTCTGAACTCGCACTGCCGGTGCTGAGTCATCCATGTTAATTGACCCCCACCAGCCAAGACGACTCAGCGGAGTGACTCAAGGTTCCTCCAGATGGCACCTTCCCCCATGGCTGAGTTAATGGCATAACACTAAATCAACATGGGGGGGAGGCTACTGAGAGAGATTAACTGGATCAGGTTTTGAACCACGGTGATTGTTTGCAATATGCCATCTGCCCCGATTCTGTTACTCACTGATCTGTGACTTGAGGACTATCCGGAACCAGCAGAGTAGGAGAAACAAGGCCATAGCAGCTTCAGCTAGGATGTCATAGAATCAGTACACAGCCCAGCAATAGACCCTTCCCCTCCTCTTCCCGCTCCCATATGGTTTGCCTGGTTGCTGCCACTTTAAGACCTGTTCTATCAGATTGGGGGGGTGTGGAGAGAATCTAAAGTACCGTATTTTTTGCTTTATAAGACTCACTTTTTCCCTCCTAAAAAGTAAAGTGAAATGTGTGTGCGTCTTATGGAGCGAATGCAGGCTGCGCAGCTATTCCAGAAGCCAGAACAGCAAGAGGGATCGCTGCTTTCGCTGCGCAGCGATCCTTCTTGCTGTTCTGGCTTCTGGGATTCAGAATATTTTTTTTCTTGTTTTCCTTCTCCAAAGACTAGGTGCGTCTTATGGTCTGGTGCGTCTTATGGAGCGAAAAATACGGTACCCACAGAAAATGGCTAGAGGGATGGAAAATACTCTTTTCCTCAAATAGGGATAGACGTGTCTCTCAATTTCAGTTCCCTCAGTTCTGCATTCCCCTCTCTCCAATCTTAAATACAGTTCTTCGTATTTCTGCAACAATTTCCCCCCACCCCCAAAAAGCCCTAATGAAAATTCACTAGCATTTTAGTGCGAACTTCTCTTAACAAACACATTTTTGTATGCAGCCACCAGCAACCTCCCCTAATACAATGCGTTTCTGTAAACATTGTTTGGTTGGAGAACCGCATCTCGAAATCTGGATGCATGCAAATTTCAAAGGATGGCTACGTTTCAGTACTTATACTGAAGTGCAAGTTCAGCAGATTTGGCTTTAAGTGTGAACGGGACCATATTTCTCCCCCTCCCCCTCTATTCTCAGTTCTGAACATTGCCTCAAATGTGAGGTCAAGCACTCTCATAGCCTCAGATTTTTTTCCCGGGCATGTGAAAGCTCTCACTTGACATATCTGGATCAGGGAGACATTTTGGCAGTCTCTGACCTTCAAAGAGGGTGTGTGTGTGTGTGTGTGTGTGTGTGTGTGAGAGAGAGAGAGAGAGAGAGAGAGAGAGATTTAAATAGGCTCAGAATAAGTTAAACCATGTCCTAATTTTGGGGGGCAGGCCGGGGGATAGGATCACCCAAGTAATGGGTGAAAAAGATTTTCCTCACTATTAAAGTAGGTATAACCAGAATCATTACAGCCCAATACCATCATGGGCCAAGCCTATGTAACACAATGGCAGGAAAACCCAGAGACTGGTGTGGTTGCTGCAGAAATCTTACAAAGGACCTGAAAGCTACCAGACAAAACGGTACCCAGGAAATGGAGTTCAATTCAAGGACAAATTGTACTGACAAACAGCACACAGAAGGCTGAACTGCTCAATATCTCTTTTGCTTGCTTCTTTACAAAGAAGGAAAGCTGGGATGAGACATTAACTGCAACAATATTGACAGAAGCAAGAGGGGAGAAGGGGACTCTGGTCAGGCTAACAAAGGAGAATGTCAGAGGAGACTCAGGCAAACAAAGACCGTTCAAGTCACAGAATGGTTCGCCAGGCTTCAAGCCTTTGAGAGACCTTCTAAGAAAAAATAATAATATGACAGGAATATTGACGCACCTAGGGCGAAAGAGCGTGTTATGTCTAATTCATGGAAAAGCTCCCTACATCTCAATTTATTTGGGGCATTTATCTAGTCATCCCATAAACAAGAGTTCTCTGTAAAACAAACACCACTGGATTAACACATTTTTAAAAATGAAAAGTTAAAACACAGTTTAAAACTGAGAGGCCTGAGCTGTGAAAAATGAGTTGTTGTTGTTTAAGGTGGGGAAACTGGGTGAACAGGTTTCTTCAGCCAGTGCTGAAGAGACCTAAAAAATTGTGTCAGGAAATCTTCTCTGCTCCTCTGCACCCCAGAGGTTCACTAGACCTCATGTGGATTTCTATAACCTCTTGCGCTGGTTGTTAATGAGGGTGTATTTTCCCCCTTCAAATTAAAATTTTACATTACCATAGGATAACACGCTTTGAATATAATTTCCTTTCAGAGATAAATCTTTTATGGGAGTCAAGCACTGACATTGCTCCCTTTCATGGAAAGCAGGCATCATATTAGACATCACATCTCAGGAAACGTAACATGGCAGCTGCCCATCACATAAGGGAACGAAGCCAGTGCTCACTGGCTCCCCTAATAAGCACCACTGCCAATAAGCACATCTGTGAGGAAGGGGCGTGTGTGAACTGAGGTGGCAGTAGCAGTGCCCTGGATGGGGGCTCTGATGGGCATTAGTACCAGGCAGGGGCCCGTCATGGCAACATGCCAAGCTCTGCCACTCCCAATCTGGCACTAGTCCTGAACACACTGACAATTACAGTGATTATTAAAATTGTTGATGTTAACTTGTTCAGGAAAAAATGGCACTCTGCTGTTTCACAACAAGCTCATCCCCACATTTTAACACACAGTTTGGGTAGGGCGGGGGGCAGGGAAAAGAGATAAGAGATCTACAATTTCTGGTGAAGGTAGGGTGAGAAGAGAGAAAATGGAAGAGGAACAGCATAGAAATTACTAAGAATTGTATCAGGGTGTGACAGAAAAGACTAGAATCTATATGGGATGGAAGTAATGGGGAGCTGTGTAGGGTCTGCCCCAAATAATACAGGACATGGGTACAAATGCAGATAATTTGAACAGCCCTAGAACTATTTTCACAGAGCAATATGACAAGCAGCAAGTCAATACTTCCAAGTTAATCATACCTGCACTTTGCTTCAGACCCTCTATTATAACTGATGAATCATATGGATAAAGAGCTTATTTCCACTATTTAAGAGTGCTTGCCTGGTTACCAACATTGTGTGAGGATTGCCTATAGGCGATCAGGCAGTGAAGCTCCACCTTTCTCTCTGAGGCCTTGAACTGGACATATGAACTAGTAAAAAATTGTTTGTATGAATGGTATAAACCACCTCCACCAAAACCAGGCACTTTATCCAATGCATAGATTGTCAAGCATCTATCCCTCCCCCACCTTCATTAGAAAAGGGATTAGACCTTTTCATATACAGTACATTTGATAGCTTTGTAAATCAGCACTGACTGCTACAGTTGCAGAGCAATGAACATGCAAGTATGAGCTGCCATATCTTAGTAAGGGTGTATCCCTCCACCAACCCCCACAAACTACCTCCTCCATTACACTGACTGATGCCTTCCAGCAGCAGATGGATATGAATTAGATGCCGCCCACAAGGTATACCATGTAAATTCCTTTGATGATTAAAATGTAGATTGACATTTCTCATCTACCGTGCAAAAAGCCCAAGAGACCATACGGAAGTTTGGAGGTGGGGGAAAATAAACAACTTTACTATACAAATTTAATCCAGCAAGGCTGCAACCTAATTCAATATCAGAAGCTTGGTTTTTGCATTAACCATACAAAACCAAACAGGTTATAAAGAATATATCAACTGCACATGCACAATATTGCAAATGTTCTTGTTTATTCTTTCATATAGCATCACAGAATCATTCTACTCTTCCTGCAGACCAAGGTATAATGAAAAAGTATGGACAAACCTATTAATTACCCAGGAAGAGAGATTACAGCAACTATTCTGCTTCTCCATTTGGTAGGTGGCAGAGCTTCAGCAGCACACACATAGCTGCCTGACCCCACTTTACTTTATATAAGAAAGTTATATGCTAAGTAATGCAAAATGGAATCTTACAAAAAGCAATGTTGATAGGCTTGAGCTCATGTATGAGCCGGAAGTCCCCTTAAAGACTGTTTCACAGTTGTTGGCTTCTTACTGAAGTCCTTAGAAACCGGAATGACTTCAGATGTTGTACGGGATAATCAGCTTGCATCTTTTCCAAGAAACAAAACATTTAATCAATGCTTCTGTGGATACAGCACTTTCAGTCCTCTGGTTATGTCAAATATTGCCACAATAACCTATCAGCGGTGTCTGGAGAAGAACACAGTACAATACAGAATGTAATTAAGGAGATGAATCTTCACCCCGAATAGCTTTGTACTTGGCCATGTCCTCTGGGAAGACTTTAGTCAGCTCTTGAATCAATAGGCTTTTGAATTTCTAAGAAGAAAAAGAAAAAGTGTCAAGCAGGGAAACTGGGCCTTTTATTAGCACTGAGGGTAGGAGGGAGATAGTATTAGCAGCAGTACCTGCCCAACAACCAAGACCACCATGTGCTAGCAGTTTTATTTGACAGAAAGTAAGTAAAGACTTGATCAAGCTACTACTGACCTACTTTATAGTATCTCAGGCACAAATGCACTCTACACACCTGGTGAATGTACATGAAGCCCCCACCCCACTCTGTACCCACACAGTGGTGCTTATAACTTCTTGTAAACAGAAGGTTTCAGCTTGCAGCCAAGAAGGTTAACAAAGTCCTTTGAGAGCTCCATTCAGTTTTCAAAGCAGTTTGCCACTGCAGCCCAGGGAGCGCCTTCTTAAAGGGAAATGTCCAAAGATCCCTAAGGCAAATGGAAGGCTGGTGCCTACATTATACACCTCTAGGAGCCAGGTGAAAATGTTCCTCTTCAACAAGCCATTTGGCTGATTAACATCTGATACCCTTTTAAACTTGTTTTGGGAGGGGGTGGGGAGGGGGACTATCGTTTTGTTCTTGTTTTTATTATGAATTTTGTGTTTTTATCTTGTATTTTTATGTTGTGAACTGCCCTGAGATATACAAATGTAGGGCACCATACAAATTTAAGAAATAAATACAATAAAAACTAGTCACACGATTCATTTCATCTAGAGCCAAATTAATGTTTTAACTTAGTCTTTGGAAAGCTTTTTCAGACTGATATACTACACTGCATTGTCACACACCCCACCAGAGTGGCTTATAAAATAAAAATCAAGTTAACAGCAAGATTAAATTAATGAACCAAAGATTAAAGACTTAGCATATTTTTAAAATTGCCTAGTAACAAAAAGACAATGTAGGCCCAAGGGAGCCTTCCTAGCGGCGGATAACTACACTTCATAAGCAGTATGCCACAGCTAAGGTGATCCTATTTCGAAAATCATCCACATGCCTTCCTTCAGATGTCAGGGCTACCTGGGGGAGCACAAACTGCCCAACTGACTGGCCCCAGTTATTGGCTGGGAGCTATACTTTGAACTGCAGCTCTGTATCGTTTTCAAAAGATAACCTTGCATTATATCAATGCAATCCAGGAAATTACCAGAGTATAGGTAGGAGTGGCAGAGAGGAGCCTTGTCCAGCAAAGGTCACAGCTGCTGCAGTTACTTCAGATGGTCCAAGCCTGGACCAGTTAACCTCAAATGACAAAACTGGATCTAGAAACTCTCTCAGATTGTGAAAACTCTAGGTACTATCAATCAGTTGCAATTTGCAGACCGTTCTTAATTTCTAAATACACTTTGAATTCTTGTTACAGAATTTGATCCTTCAGATATAATCAGTGAAGACTGCCAATATACAGGCAAAGCCTATCAAGTCCAATACCTTTGATGTATTTTGTGTTTCATCTTAATGAGACTATTTATCTATTAGTGATTACATGTTATTTGAGAAACACCTTTATCTTACCTTCATGGTGTCAATTTTGCCCTTCACCTGTTCATTTTTAGCAAGAGCCCTTTCCAAACACTCTTTAGTATAAAGTTGGGGATTACGGCCTTGATCTATATATCTGAGGAAATAAATCGTATGTCAGGTTTGATAGATAGGTTGCCATTCAGTGTAAAACAGACATATAAATCATCTATTCACAACACTTTCTAAAACAAGACACTCTAGATTATGTATTAGATATGCAACTCAGAACATGTTGCTGACATTTTTACATCAATACTGAACATCTAGCTGTATAGAGACTATAAGAAGCACTATGACAAGTTCACCTAGCTCAGTTAGCATCAACATACAAGAACTGCCTTTTTAAACAGATGCTGTAAGCCAAACTATTCCCAGAAATATACCTGAGGGGAGAAAAACTGAGAAAAGGTGTGAAGTAATATTCTGCAAGATGCTTCTTAAAGACCAGAAGAGTTTAGTACCACTCTTTAGTACTACTTCTATGCTCTATAGAGTACAGAAGTTTGCTTTGTAGCCCTGCTCATCAAAATCATTAAGATGAAGAAGACCAAGATGCTTTTCCCAGGACAATAGGACAATTACCAATAGGCTTTGGAGATAAGTATTGCCTGTAACCATGTGAAATTAAAACACTTACTCGAAGACTTCCAAAGGCACACTAATATCATGAAGCTGCTGCCGGCACTTGTCAACATCTTGCAAGCCTGTAACCATAAAATTCCTAGGAGAAGGAAACATAGGTTTATTCATTCCCAGTACTACTAAGACAATAGTCACAACAATTTGCACTAGTCTGTATTCCTAGAAGTAATTTTTAAGACACAAAAAGAGCATTCTCAAAAATAAAAAGAACCACTAGAAAACCAATTACTGACAGATCTCAATCCCTTCCTCCTCTAAATCCATAGAAGAGGTGGCTTTTCAAAACAATATGCATACAGACCTTTCATCTATTAGAAATGACCAGCAATGGAACCTCCTTGTTTATAGACTTCTGACTACCAGCTGTCTAATCAAAGACAATTTCAGGAGTAAGAATGCAACAAGAGCCTGCAGGATCAGGCCAATAGCCCATGTAGTCCCGCATCCTACTCTCATAATGGCCAACCAGATACCTATTGGAAGCTGACAAGCAGATTATGTGTGTAATTTCACATTTGTAGCTCCCAAGAACTGGTATTCAGGGCATACAGTCTCCAACAGTGGAAACTGAACATTTCTTTCTCCTACATGATTCTGTCTAATCTTCTTTTGAAACCATGCCATCCAAGATAGTAGCCATTGCTAATTCCTGTAGGAGCAAAATCCAGGGATACATACCCATGCACACTGTCTCCAAACCGATGTCAGAAAGATTGTACACAAACAGAATGACGTTGCATTATCTTGCCCAAGGCCACCCAAAGTGACTTACAAACAAGCAAAACCCAATAGATACATTAAGACCAATGGAGTGGGGGAATACATTGAAAAACATTCCACCCACTTCTAAAAGGCCACAGTGGCAGTGTGATGTAGTCGTCTGAGTGTTAAACTAGGACTCGGGAGACTAGGGTTCGAATCCCCACTTGGCCATGAAGCTTGTTGGGCCAGTCAGTCTCTCAGCCTAACCTACCTCACAGGGATGTTGTGAGAATAAATGGGGAGGGAGGCGAGCTGTGCAGGACACCCTGAGCTCCTTTACTGGGAGGAAAAGTGTGAAATAAACGTAATAACAAAAATACATAGATTACGAAGCCAAAACCCTGGGTTAAGAGGTAAGTTTTCACCTGGGACCTGAAGATACGCAACAGTGGCGCCTGGCGAGCCTCCCTGGGGAAAGAGCATCCCACAAACAGGAAATCTTAACCAGATTACGTTTTCTATATGACCGCATGCAGGGCAAAGTGCAGAGGGAAAATATATACAAGATCACACATCTTTTGGCAACCTGACACGAGCAAACCACAATCGATACATGAAAATGACTTAAAATCAACCAGTACGTTTCCAAGCACAATTCAAAGCGTTGGCGTTGACCTTTAAAGCCCTCAACGGCCTCGGTCCAGTATACCTGAAGGAGCGTCTCCACCCCCATCATTATGCCTGGACACTGAGGTCCAGCACCGAGGGCCTTCTGGCGGTTCCCTCATTGCGAGAAGCAAAGCTACCGGGAACCAGGCAGAGGGCCTTCTTGGTAGTGGCACCTGCCCTGTGGAACGCCCTCCCAGCAAATGTCAAAGAGAACAACAACTACCTGACATTCAGAAGACATCTGAAGGCAGCCCTGTTCAGGGAAGTTTTTAATATTTAACGCTGTACTGTTTTTAACACTTGACTGGGAGCCGCCCAGAGTGGCTGGGGAAACCCAGCCAGATGGGCGAGGTACAAATAATAAATTATTATTATTATTATTATTATTATTATTATTATTATTATTATTATTATTATTATTATTATTTTATGAACAATGGTGGCTTTCACTTTTTACCATTCAACAGTGTGCCACTCTGTTTTTCTATCTCTAGGATCCCTTTGTTGTTGCTTTTCCTACATTATTATTATTATCCTATTAAAATCGACAACTTAATATCAAATAAGGCGACAGTCCATTAACCCATTACGGTATAATGGCGCCCAAGGAAACAGCCCCTCCCCACAATACTGCTCTTGCCAGCCCCGAGCCTTTGGAGCAGGCAGCTCTGGGGGCGCAGAGAGAGGAGGGGGCTGAGAAGGGGGGGGGCACTCACAGTTTCTGGTTGAGGCCCGCCTGGCTGCTGGGCTGGAAGTCGCTGACGATGATGCCCAGCTGCCGGATGTTCTCCACGAACTTCTCCAGGTGCTCCTCCAGGGAGTCGAACTTCTCCGCCATCCCTTCGGGCCTGGCCGCCTCCGCTCCGGCGATGGAAGACCCTCCCTTCTTCTTCTTCTTCCTCCTCCTCCTCCTCCTCAAAGCTCCCTAGCGGCGCCCGTTGCCAAGGGAGCCGCCATCGAGGTCGCCGCGGCCACTTCCGCTTCCGGGTCAAGCCGCGCTCTTTCTCTCTTCTCCCCTCCTCCCAGCGAGAAGATTCAGCAGCCTCTCCGGCTTAGGCTCCGCCCCCACGAGAAAGAGCGCATGCGCAAGCCGCCGTTCTCAACCTGCGGGTCCCAGACGTTGTTGGACTACAACTCCCATCATCCCTCAGCTCTGGCCTTGCTAGCTAAGGGTGATGGGAGTTGTAGTTCAACAACATCTGAGGCTCCACAGGTTGGGAAAGGCTGGCAGGCTTTTCATAGTGAGGGGCGGGTTAATATATTGCCCCGCCTCCTGCTGGACACCGCGGCCGCCGCCATTGGCCAGACGAGATGCTAATCTGATTTTTTCCCCTTGTTGTGAGCCAGAGAAGCCATTTTTCTGTGCTCCTCGTGTTCTTATTCCCCCCTCCCCGCAGAAACACACGCTTCATTTTTTATATACCGCTTTGAGGTTGTTGTTTGCCCCCCTCCCAGCAATCAAGTGGTGTCTAAAAGTCATGAATAAAAATATATACGTCCATCATAAATTATGTGTCCAATTGATTCTTGGGATTATGTTTTTATAATTGATAAATATTACATGTATATATTTATTTATTTGTACTCTGCCTTTTTCCTTGAAAGGCACCCAAGGCGTCTTACAGATGAAAAATATTCTTAATAGGGCTGCACATGGGGTGACTGGTCACACATTTTATAATAAAAGAAGGGGGTGATTTGCTCCAGGGGAGTAGCTCTCCCCATTTTTCTCCCTCCACTTCATCAAAGGATGGCAAATGTTTCAATAGATCCACTTTAGTTTCAAGGTTACTAGGAATTATGTGATAATTGATAGGTAATTGATGGTAAACTTGTGATAGGTAAGCTCCAGTGCCCAGAGGTCTTTGAGAGAAATAATGTGTTTCAAATGTGCTAATAATAATAATAATAATAATACAGTGGTACCTCGGATTACATACGCTTCAGGTTACAGACTCCGCTAACCCAGAAATAGTACCTCGGTTTAAGAACTTTGCTTCAGGATGAGAACAGAAATTGTGCTCCGGCGGCGCTGCGGCAGCAGGAGGCCCCATTAGCTAAAGCAGTGCTTCAGGTTAAGAACAGTTTCAGGTTAAGAACGGACCTCCAGAACGAATTAAGCACTTAACCCGAGGTACCACTGTAATAATATAATCATCATCTGGCCGGGATAGCTCAGTTGGTTAGAGCATGGTGCTGAAATGCCAAGGTTGCAAATTCAATTCCCTACCCAGGGCAGTTACATATTCCTGCATTGCAAGGGGTTAGCCTAGATCAGGGGTTCTCAGCCTGGTCCAGGGGTCAGCCACCTTTTTCAGCCACTGTCCTTCAGACTATATTTTGGGGAGGGAAATGAACAAATTCCTATGCCCCACAAATAACCCAGAGATGCATTTTAAATAAAAGGACACATTCTACTCATGTAAAAACAGGCTGATTCCCGGACCGTCTGCGGGCCGGATTGAGAAGGCGATTGGGCCGGATCCGGCCCACGGGCCTTAGGTTGCCTACCCCTGGCCTGGTCCCTACAGCCCACAATTGGACGTGTCAGGATTCTAGGTGGGCAGTAGGGGTTTCTACGGCACAAGCTGAATCCTCCTTCCATCGAGCACTTGTGGGTGGTAAGGAAATTTTACCATCAAGAAAGATGCATTTGTGGGCGGTAGAAACAGGTTGACTACCCCTGGACTAGATGATCCACAGTATCCCTTCCAACCCTACAATCCTTTGATTCTGCGACTGGGTTGTCCCAGCCAATCTGGGCAGCTTTTAGCAAAATATGAAAACACAGTAAAATCTCAAACATTTGCTGTGGGCTAGTGGACCCCAACACATTAAAAACTTCGCTGCTCACAGCTCTCTAACCCTACAATGCATGCATTTACAACCACCTCTTTGTCACGTTTGCACTTTATATTTTTTTAGGGCTACGCTTTAAAATATTAGGTGTACATCTAGAATGCATAATGCATGAAAACGACCTCAGTTGTTCAGTAAAGCTGCAACTTCTCAGCTGCCCAGAGTTGTTTTAATCATAATGATCAAACAGCAACATAATTCTTCTTTCTTTCTTTTTTATCGCAGCATGCGTAGCGCTTAGTCTTGTTTTTCTTATACAATGTAAAAGAACAAACCAGCGTTTGTGATTAATTATCAGCCCTGTGCATTCTGAAACCTAAGAAGCGCTGAGCTTGCAATAACCAATGCTAAAGCAGCTCTGGACAATGGCACAAGATATAAATCTTACATTTTACCAATGCAGAGTCCCTGGGCCTGCCATATCTATCAAACAAATAACATCAATATTCAGAAGTACTTTATTTTCCTGAAGGTAAATCAATATTTTATAATAATTGGCGTCATTTACAAATGCCAGGTGCTTACTGTTTTACAATACTTCCTGGGGTCCCCCGCCCTTTTGCTATGAAAAACTCGGGAGTTATTTCTGTTATCTTTGCTTGCCTTTGTTCCTTAGTTACTTCATATATAAATATATATGGGAGAGAGGGAGAATATCTCTATTTCTGCCACCTTGGTCAAGAACTAGCAACCTATGTGTGCTCAGATTTCTTCGCAATAAAGCTTTGCCAGTAACTCCTCTGAAATTATCAGATCTGCAATTGTTTTCGTATTGTTGCAAATCCAATTTACCCTGCTCCGAAACTTTCCTATTATATCAGGGAGAGTGATATTTTCCCAAGATGTGACCTGCACAGTTCCCCGCCCCCGGGTTTGTGTGAATTTGGGGCTTCCTCCAGCAATCTGCTGGGACAGGTTCAAGGCTCTTTTGTTGCGTGTCAAGGTCCCCAGGGCCACCCCAATAACTCATACATCACACAGAATTTTTTGTTTAAGATTTTTGGCATAATTTTGGCCACAACTTTATTAAAATACAAATTTGTGAGTGGTTGCTTAGGCATTGGTTGCGACTATCTGCCCCCACCATGGGGGACAGACTGACATTCCGCATGATGCGAAAGTCAGAATAGGGGAATACACTTGGGGGTAGCGACGGAGCAGGGAACCTGCCCTCACCCCAAATGCAACCAGGAGCTCATTGCTATGGCCCGAGCCCCCTTGACAGAGTGGACAAGCAATAGTTAGCCCCCAATTCCTTTAAAGGAATCCCTTGCAGCAGCAGCATTAGAGGGGCAGGCACAGCCAATCCATGCCCCTCAACCAACCAAACCATAAACCAATGCCTAACCGCAACCTTACAAGTTGTGGCGATTTGCTACGCAGTAGGCAAAAACCAAATGGCCCCAGCCAATCAGCCAGATGGACAAAATTCCTACCGGGCCCCTGCCCCAAGAGCAGACGACCCCATGACAGGCATAGCAAGGTCAAAGCGAACAACCCTATTCTAGGAAGGGAGGGACGGGCAATCCGATGCACGGGCGAAAAAAGAAAGCCCTAGCCTCGTGCAAGGAGTTTTAGCATTTCTGGCTGTCAGTCAGCAAATGGCGACATTAACTTCTTCCCAACAACAAGGAGAGCGCCAATCACATCAGTGGCCAACGATCAATTAGCTCGCCCCCAACTTTGGAGTGTCCTGGCGGCCCCCACCGCAACACGTGCTCTCCATGAAGGAGAACACGCTTTGTTATACAAAGGCCTGAACAACATGAGTCCAGGGCACCTGAGCCCTTGCATTCCAGCCTGAGATCACCAAGACAACGCTGTTAGTTGTCCCTCATATTGTGACCTCAGCTATTTAGTGTTGTGGAGCACTCTTCCAGCAGACATCCTCACTTCTGATTTTCATGCATCTCTTGAAGACATTTTCATGCTGACAGGCCTAGGCAGTTGTTTAAAACTTTCTTGGTTTGCTAGTCATTTTAATGATCGTTTTGTCCTGCTTTTAGTGGGCTTTTCATGGTTTTTATGTTACAGTACAGCATCAGGATATTTCATGAGAGGTGTAGTATAGAAGTACTAAATAAAACATGCTCCCAGATCTCTGCATGTATGCTTAGTTGTATGACAAAGCACACCATGTACAAGCAAGTGCTGGACATGTGGTTTATGTCCTCAATCCAGCAGTTGGGCTGTGTGCGAAGACTGTTTAAAGACCAATAACACTTGGGAAGGGAAGGAGAGGTGCTGTTTAGTCCTCCTTGCTCCTTCATGAACAGCTGATCAGCACTATTACTGTGTTTTGGAGGAGGCATGCATGCAGTTGGGTCAGAGCCATAATATTTTGCCCTCACGGCTACTTTTTATTTTGCTTTCAGGTGATCATGCAAATTAAGCCTACGCACGTAGGTGAAAAGCAGCACACTAGCTATGTATGGCAACTGAGGTTAACAGGGTTTTGATAAACCTTCTGGTTTTCTGAAATATACTCAGAGTCGAGAGTGGATTTCATGCTCTTTATTCAGCTCATAGTGGTGAGGAGGAATGAAAGTTTCCCCAAAGTATCTGCTTTATATACATTATTTACACAATGGGCTGCACGTGATTGG
>JAXCMG010000078.1:2423859-2482834 GCA_034642415.1 Podarcis siculus | reverse complement strand
CCAATCACGTGCAGCCCATTGTGTAAATAATGTATATAAAGCAGATACTTTGAGGGGACTTCCATTCCCTCCTCACCACTATGAGCTGAATAAAGAGCATGAAATCCACTCTCAACTCTGAGTATATTTCAATATCCTACCATGAGCTTCTTAGAGGAAGGGTGGGGTAAAAATGCAATTAATTGAGAATTCCTCTGACCAGGAATGCATTGTTCAAAGCCAAAACAGTGACTCACAATTTTCACCCTAAGAGAGAACACACCTCATCAGGAAAGGATGCTGCTTCAGCAAAGAAGTGCATGGTGTATTCATCGTGCCAAATACATTAAGGGGGGAAATGCAGGAAATGTGTGCACTGGTGCTTTTTGTTCTCACAAGCGTACGCCGAAACTGAGACAACAGAAGCAAAAAGAAGAAGAAGAAAACCCCCACCTCCTAGCAAATTATTGTGCCTAGAACAGCAGCCCTACCACTGGGTGAAATGGCAGTTGCATGCCTTGTAATTTATAGATCTGCATGTTTAAATGGCACAGGGGATTTGGAGGAGGCAGTGCTGGTTCATACACTCCCATCTGTTTTGCAAGACTTCCCTATACTTTAATTAGTACATATCGGAGACATATTAATGAGTACGGCAAAATAAAATTGCTTGAAACCCACACCATGGAATACCACCGCCTTGATGAACAACAACAATTTACTTGAGTAAGCATTACGTTCTAATTATATGTGCCCTTGGAAATGTAGAGGGCGAAGAATCGTCCAGTCCCATAAAGTTAGCTATAAATTTCAAAGATTACAGCTGTCCAAAAACACTGTTCCTGTGGGACTGGCCAAGTGTGCCATTCCTCCTCAGATATTTGCACTAGTTTCCCCTCCCACATACGGCGCTTTCAAAGCTCTTTGGGACCAAGTCCACCCTGTCTTCCTGCCCATGATGTTGGATGCGCCATCTCTACCCTTTCTGTCCATTCTTCCTTGCCGCTCCTTTATGCCTAGAATTCATCCCCCAAATGGTTGTGCCACCGTTCTCCCTTCCTTCTTACGCCTCTTCAAAACCCACCCTTTCATTCCCTTTTCAGTGCCCTCCAGATCATGCAACTCCCTTCACCGCTCCCTGCCTCCATTGTTAAGTCTTTGACTGCTGAAATGTGGATCAAAGTAAAGGTAAAGGTAAAGGGACCCCTGACCATCAGGTCCAGTCGTGACCAACTCTGGGGTTGTGGCGCTCATCTCACTTTATTGGCCGAGGGAGCTGGCGTACAGCTTCTGGGTCATGTGGCCAGCATGACTAAGCCCCTTCTGGCAAACCAGAGCAGCGCACGGAAACGCCATTTACCTTTCCTCTGGAGTGGTACCTATTTATCTACTTGCACTTTGACGTGCTTTCGAACTGCTAGGTTGGCAGGAGCAGGGACCGAGCAACGGGAGCTCACCCCGTTGCGGGGATTCGAACCGCCAACCTTCTGATCGGCAAGTCCTAGGCTCTGTGATTTAACCCACAGCGCCACTCGTGCCCCTTGTGGATCAAAGTAGGGACCTCTTATATGCTTGCTTGCTTATGCTGCTCCATAAAGCTCCGTGTACACTGATTGCAGTATATAATAGGAGGGGACCTCAACAGAACAGAACTGTACGGAACAACCTTACATTTACAGAGCAAAATATCCTTTTGAATTATATACCCAGCACATGGAACCTTATAAAAAGACAATATGAGCGGACTCTCTGTGCCCTTACCACAGCGAAAAGACTGACACTGAATTGGAAAAATAAAAATGCAGCTACCTTCTACGATTGGACTGAAGACCTATAGAAACTCGCAACATATGAGCAACTTGCATATAAACCCAGACTTGCCATGGACAAATTCAAGGATGTTTGTAATCCAGTCTCACAAATACTGTAATAGGTTAAGATCTGGTGAATTACAACAAAAACCTTGTAAAATATACAGTGGGGGGTGTGTGTGTGTGTGTGTGTGTGTGTGTCCCTTTATTTTCCTTTCTACACGGGTTCTGTTTCTCTTTTTCTGTTTCTCTCTTTTATTTCCGTCTCATCATGTTTAGTGCCCTGACCTATCCAGCACAGGTTACATTCAAGGTTGGTCCTCTACCTTCAATAATATCAAGGCAAGGTAGGTACTATTAAGCAGAAGATTGAAATGTAACATCCTTTAAAAAAACATTTTATTGTTTTTAGCAAAACATGAAAAACAGTCCAAAGCGCTTAACATAAAATGACAACAATAAAGGAACAGTTGCTGCAGTAAACATTCTTGGAGTTGTTCCCGTATGTATAGCGCTGTATTAAAACCAATTGAAGAATAGACCCATAAATTGTCATCTAAATGTACTTCCCCATAATTGTCCATGTATATGTTGGGGTTGCCTTCTTTGTCCATAACTCTTAATATTTTGTATAAAAGGATACCAAATAATGGGGAGGAATGTCAATTGTTGTGCATCCTTGAATGTGTTTTTATCTGACTTGATAGGGCTTTTATTTTGGCTAACACAATATTACAGATGTGACCTTGAGTTCAAAGATATACCCTCCAGAGTATGTCTAAATGTCAGATACTTGAGAAAGGCCTCCGCTCTTACATACCCAGTCGATTGTTGTGTTCCGTGGCAGAGTCTGTCCTTCAAATTCCTAAAATATCAGAAAGCCACTCTCCTGCATGAGCTTTCTGCCCATGTTCCTGGGAACAGCACCCTTTTTGAGATACGACAGGCACTCCCAAGTTGTGGTTTCTGGAAACAACTGAAGATATTATTGTGTTGACAAGGCAGCACCTGCAGGTCGTCATTAGCTGCTCATGGAAGAGTCACAGGAGCTGTTGGGAGTCAAAATCTGCAGCTTTAAATTTGAAGGGGACAGCTGAGAGTCTGTAACTGGAAACTAGGACACCTATACAAATTGCTCTCTTGGAATCTGACGCAGGGTTTTGCAGCTACACTCTGAAAGGATCGTGTTTTCCTCCCCTATGTTTTGCTTGTCTTTTCTCAAACAAAATAAATATTATAGAGACACTATAAACCTCCCAGTTCTCTCTCACTCAAACACTGTTTGCTGTTCCTAGAACTTCTCATTGCTTAGTGACATTGTGTTACTAGTTCTCCTGCACATTCGCATGAAAACCAGCTGAAAGACGTAGCAGGAAGTTGGATAAATTTGCCGCTGATCTTCGGCAAACACAGTAAAAAAAGCAATAATCCAACAGATCTCCCCATGGCATGGATTCAACCTCTGGGGATTAAGTCTCACAACTTCCCCCTTTTGCTCTGGTCTTTACGTCAGTCCCTTCTTCCCTAAAGACCGTGGCACATTTTCCCTAGGTTTTCTAAAGCCTCCCAGCTCTTCAAGCTGATGTGAATCTTTGTTACGTGGTGTTTATTAAGTTTGTGTCTTTCTTTCAAATTTTGTAAAGTGTTCAGGCAGGGAATTTGCATTAAATGGAAAGATGGTACAGGAATCATTAATTAGTTTACTGGAGTGAATTTGAATAAGTCCGTCCAAGACAGAAAACCAGAGAACATATAACTTTTACTTCGATTCCTATTGTTTTGCTGGTTTTGCTTTAACTATTTATTTGTGCTTTTATCTTGTGGACTGCCCTGAGATCTAATATATATATATATATATATATATATATAAATACTCAGACTTCATATGCACACAGGATAATGGTGATAGGGCTGGAGTATGAGTTAGCCCATGGGTAGGCAAACTAAGACATGGGTGGTGCTGTGGATTAAACCACAGACCCTAGGACTTGCCGAACAAAAGGTTGGCGGTTCGAATCCCCACGACAGGGTGAGCTCCCGTTGCTCGGTCCCTGCTCCTGCAACCTAGCAGTTTGAAAGCACGTCAAAGTGCAAGTAGATCAATAGGTACCACTCCGGCGGGAAGGTAAACGGTGTTTCCGTGCGCTGCTCTGGTTCGCCAGAAGCAGCTTAGTCATGCTGGTCACATGATCCGGAAGCTGTATGCCGGCTCCCTCGGCCAATAAAGCGAGATGAGCGCCGCAACCCCAGAATCGGCCATGACTGGACCTAATGGTCAGGGGTTCCTTTACCTTTACCTTTAGGCAAACTAAGGCCCGGGGGCTGGATGTGGCCCAATCGCCTTCTCAATCCGGCCCGCGGACGGTCCAGGAATCAGTGTGTTTTTACATGAGTAGAATGTGTGCTTTTATTTAAAATGCATCTCTAGGTTATTTGGGGGGAGGTGCAAGGGAAGGCGGGAACGAAGCCCTGTTATGCCCACAGAAGTCTTTGAGATAGCTTCCACTAGGTTAGTTGAATCCGGCCCCAAAACTTCACATAGGTGGTAAAGATTTAGAAGAAGAAAAGGATGCTGTCTGCTTTGCAGTACCTGCATCTGTAAAACAAAACAGAACTTTTTCTTCAAAAGTTTTCATAGACAAATTCAAACAGATTAAAATGCATTAACTGATTAATAGTGCAATTCTATGTGTTACCTCCGAAGTAAGCTATTCTGCATTCATTGGTGTTTACTGCCAAGTAGAGATTGGGGGAGAGGTTTCGATTCATTTTACATTTAAAGCCAAATTTATCAAATCTGCACTTTCTGAAACAGTATTAGAACAGAAACACGGCCATCCTTCAAAATTCACACTTATCTTAATTTTGTGGTGCAATTCTTCCACCACAATGTATGCAAAAGGGCATAATTAAGAATTAAAGGGCAATGACAATAGAAATAATAAGCATTTATATTTTAATATATGCCGGTACATAGGCGAGTATGCAGCTAAAAATAAAAAAGCTAACTAAAACGTATATGTGTTCTGCACATGACATAAAATATATAGCTCCAGCATGATTTTTTTGACAGCAAAGTCATTGATAATGTCATCACATGCTGAGCTATGAAGTTTATCACCTTCTAGGCATGTAAGGCTAAATGCAGGCAGCTTTCCTGATAACATTTGTCCACGGTTCATTCTTGATCTTGTTCAGCCGTGAAAATGACCTTTCTCCTAAGCAGTTTGTTACCATTAAACTCAAAAAGAGCCGCAATATTGCCTCTACGTTAGGGAGGGACATCTTATCTTGGATGATGACTTGAGGGCATAAATGTTTTTTATCTGATTAATTTTGCTTGATCTAAGCATGGAAATGCTGTATTTCCCCAATGAGGTTAGCATCAACATTATCAGGGTAGCCTTTCATCAGAAATTTGATAGCTTCACACAATTGTTTTTCTGTGGCACCTGAATCAACCAAGAATTTTTTTGGGGGGGGGCAACATTTTCAAGTTGGTTTCAAGCGCATCCACCATAGGCATAACAGATTTCACTCAAAATATTTCTCTTGAACAAAGCCTTTCATCAGCATCAGGTGTATCACCATCATGGGCTACCGGTAGTTTTTTCACCATTCTTTTTCTTTTATTTACACACTTGCAGTCAACGTCAGGCAAGTATTCTTTTGCTTTCCCCGGGTTTCTTTTAGGAACCGAGATACTAATGTGCAAAGTTTTGCACATGTGCCAAGGGCTACCTGTGTATCCTGTAGTTTTTGTGGAACTGATCTAAGAAATGATTCCATGAACACTCAAATCCCTCCATTTTCTCCTGAAGAATGTCAGGTTATCTCTTTGATCTCTTTGTATCACTTTATTCACTGACTCATGGACTGCAAGAAGATCAAACCTCTCCATTCTTAAGGAAATCAGCCCTGAGTGCTCACTGGAAGGACAGATCGTGAAGCTGAGGCTCCAATACTTTGACCACCTCATGAGAAGAGAAGACTCCCTGGAAAAGACCCTGATGTTGGGAAAGATGGAGGGCACAAGGAGAAGGGGACGACAGAGGACGAGATGGTTGGACAGTGTTCTCGAAGCTACCAGCATGAGTTTGACCAAACTGCGGGAGGCAGTGGAAGACAGGAGGGCCTGGCGTGCTCTGGTCCATGGGGTCACGAAGAGTCGGACACGACTAAACGACTAAACAACAACAACATTCACTGTTCCATGAGCAAGGACATTGATAATTGAATCACAACTCTCAGCTGAAGTATCCATGTGGTGTCAAAGAAATTTTGGGTACCATGGAATCAGGACCCAGTAATAATCTCAGTATTGCACAGCATTTTGTCGAGGCAGAAAGGAATGCATATATTTGATGTACAAAAGACCTTTTTCTTTTTTACAGAATCTAGGCAGCTGTCAGATGGAACAGAGTCAACAAGATTCAATCAATAATGTCCAGCACATTATTTCTGCACATGTTTATAAAAACAATATGACATAGTTGTCAAACCAGAATGAAAATATCTGTTTTGGAGTGTCTTTTCCCTTTATTTCTTAACCAATTACAGTGGAACCTCGGTTGTCGAACACTTCGGAAGCTGAACAATTCGGAACCCGAACACTGACAACCCGGAAGTGAATGCTTCCATTTTCAAACGCGCCTTGGAAGTCGAACGGCTTCCAAGGTGCATTTCTCCATTTTTAAAAAAAGGAATTTGCCAGCCGACAATTGCGCCTCAGTTGTCGAACACTTCGGAAGTCGAACAGTCTTATGGAACGGATTATGTTCGACAGCTGAGGTTCCACTCTATGTAAAATCTGATCTTTAGTGTGTGGAACAGGGTATTTAGAAGTTCCTTATAATCTGAGACCCTAAATTGTGGTTTACGTAGTTTATGCATAAATCCAGCACCGTGGAGGAAAGTGGACACTCACCTTCAAAAAAACAAAACCTTTGGAAAGCAATTCTTGGAGAAGCTGTTTGCAATTGCACACAAATAATAGAATGATGATGATGATGTAGGAAAAGCAACAACAAAGGGATCATAGAGATGATAGTGGCACACTGTTGAATGGTAAAAAGTGAAAGCCACCATTGTTCTAATAATAATAATAATAATAATAATAATAATAATAATAATAATAATAATAAAATTATTTATACCCCGCCCATCTGGCTGGGTTTCCCCAGCCACTCTGGGCAGCTTCCAACCGAATATTTAAAACAATACAGCATCAAACATTAAAAACTTCCCTAAACAAGGCCGCCTTCAGTTGTCTTTTAAAAGTAAAATAGTTGCTTATTGCCTTGACATCTGCTGGGAGGGCGTTCCACAGGGCAGGTGCCACCACCGAGAAGGCCCTCTGCCTGGTTCTCTGTAACCTCACTTCTCGCAGCAAGTGAACTGCCAGAAGGCCCTCGGCGCTGGACCTCAGTCTCCGGGCTGGATGATGGGGGTGGAGACGCTCCTTCAGGTATACAGGACCGAGCCCCTTAATGGGTACTTAGTGTTGTTTCTGTATTTCTTGGCATCTTTATGGTGAAAACTAGGAATAGAAGAGCGGTGACACTGTTCAAATTTAGACCAGAAGTGCCAATAAGAATTTCAGTGATATATGATGTTAGGCTTTCTATCTCTGTGGAAGGTTGGCATTTTAGAAAAATGACCAGTGGAGCAGCAGGCAGTGGAGAGAGGGAGACCTATACTATCATTTACCCAGGGCTTTTTTCAGGGGGAACTCACAGGAACTCAGTTCCAGCACCTCTCAGGTGGGTGCCATTGATATTCTAAGAGAATGAGGGAGATGTTCATGGTAAGTTCTGGCACCTCTTTTTCTAGAAAAAGAGGGCCGCATTTACCACATCAGAAGCCACAGCTTCACACCAAATGGCATAATAATACAACATCAGCTCACACTTCAAGTTATAGTACTACTACTGCAATGAAGGCACTTTCTAAAGGAAATGGGTGGCGCTGTGGTCTAAACCACTGAGCCTCTTGGGCTTGCCAATCAGAAGGTCAGCGGTTCGAATCCATGTGACGGGGTGAGCTCCCGTTGCTCTGTCCCAGCTCCTGCCAACCTAGCAGTTCGAAAGCATGCCAGTGCAAGTAGATAAATAGGTACCACTGTGATGGGAAGGTAAACGGTGTTTCCGTGCGCTCTGTTTTCCGACACGGTGTCCCATTGCACCAGAAGCAGTTTAGTCATGGCCCCATGACTCGGAAAAGCTGTTTTTGGACAAACACGGGCTCCCTCGGCCTGAAAGCGAGATGAGCCCTGCAACCCCATAGTCGCCTTTGACTGGACTTAACCGTCCAGGGGTCCTCTACCTTTTTACCCTTATGTTCTAAACCAGGGGCGGGGGGCTGAAAAAAGCAGGATGAAATCTGGGGGTTGTGGAAGAAATAGCAGTTCTGAAAAATGTTTTGGAGAAATATTGATTAGGTTCTCAGCAACAAATGTGTGAGTGAGTAGTATCCCTCCTAGGGAGAAGGATGAATGTGGGAAGACATAAGGTTTTGCCATGTTTTGACACCTCGATTGTCTGTCTAGGACCCTTGAAAGTGCCGGCCCCCAATTGCACAGATGCTGCTTCTGTATACAGTGGTACCTCGGGTTAAGTACTTAATTCGTTCCGGAGGTCTGTACTTAACCTGAAACTGTTCTTAACCTGAAGCCCCACTTTAGCTAATGGGGCCTCCTGCTGCTGCTGTGCCGCCGGAGCACGATTTCTGCTCTTAAGCAAAGTTCTTAAGCTGAAGCACTATTTCTGGGTTAGCGGAGTCTATAACCTGAAGCGTATGTAACCTGAAGTGTATGTAACCCGAGGTACCACTGTACTAACTTTAGACCAGAATCCTCCAGCAGCATGTCATGAAAACATAAAACTTCTAAGGTTTTTCTGTAGGTAGTGGGATTAATGGTAACCCCAGGAAGAGGCAGAGACCTAAACATCCATTCAAAGCAGAACTGTCACTTAGCAACCACTTTAGTAACCTATATGTAGTTATAAACCTTTCTTCTTCCTTGCCTTTGCCAGAGTTTCTATGCAACTGTGTAAATTAGATTTCTCCCAGTGTTTTACCACAAAACGAAAGGTATCCACAAACATGAATGATATAAATGTGCCTCAATTTAGTTTTATGATAGGAACACCGATGTACTGTTGCTTGACTGCGGTAGCCTGTCAATCAAAATTCACCTTCAGCATGAATTTGCCGGAAGGCTGAAGGCAAACCCCACCCTCCCACGATTGCAATATTCTGATATTACCGTTCTTCTTGAAGGGGTCCTGTTTAAAGATAACACTCTAAAGCAGCTTTTGCCAACCTAGTTTCTTTCCAATCTTTAGAACTACAATTCTCGTCAGCCCCAGCCAGTACTTGACAGGAGCTGTAGCTAAAGCACTGTACGCATGCTAAGCTTTTAGAAATAAACTTAGACTGTTCCTTTCTGCCTCTCTTCATTCTGATTACTTCTGGCTTCGAGACAATTTTGTACCCAGCCATTGCCAAAAGTGGATCAATTAAACCATCTGTCATCTAGAACGGGAAAGCCAATTGTCGAAATTTAGTTTATACCAAAGCTTAATTAGATCACCTTAATTGGATTCATGAATTTGGGTTTGTGCAGTGCTTTGAAGTTTAAAAGAAGCAGAGCCATGTGCAGCTATATGCGCTATAACACAGGGTCTCCCACATTCCCCACAGCTGATCTACTTCTACTTTTCTTTTTCTGGATAAAAATGGGAGGCACACTTCCCTGTCCAGTCCAAACGGGTTTCCTTTTCAGGATGCTCAAAACAACAGCAACCCTACCCTTTCGCTCTCTGACTGGAAGGCAGGATCCCCCAGAGCGGTGACTTCTGCAGAGATGCAACATGCAGACTTCTCTGAGGATGAGTCATTCTGTTGCATCTCCACATCAGGACCGATTTGGCTGATTAATATTCTGCAGCCTTTTAAATGTGTCTGTGGGAGGCAAGGGAGTTACTGCTCTGCATTTATTTGTGTCTTTATCTTGTGTTTTTATCTTGTGAACCCCCCTGAGATTTTTTTTGATGAAGGGCGGTCTATTCATCCAATAAATAAATAAATAAAATCTTTAAATTGTTACCTATAAGGCTGAACCTAGACAGACAAACCTAGACAGCATCTTAAAAAGCAGAGACATCACCTTGCCGACAAAGGTCCGTATAGTTAAAGCTGTGGTTTTCCCAGTAGTGATGTATGGAAGTGAGAGCTGGACCATAAAGAAGGCTGATCGCCGAAGAATTGATGCTTTTGAATTATGGTGCTGGAGGAGACTCTTGAGAGTCCCATGGACTGCAAGAAGATCAAACCTCTCCATTCTGAAGGAAATCAGCCCTGAGTGCTCACTGGAAGGACAGATCCTAAAGCTGAGGCTCCAATACTTTGGCCACCTCATTAGAAGAGAAGACTCCCTGGAAAAGACCCTGATGTTGGGAAAGATGGAGGGCACAAGGAGAAGGGGATGACAGAGGACAAGATGGTTGGACAGTGTTCTCGAAGCTACCAGCATGAGTTTGACCAAACTGCGGGAGGCAGTGGAAGACAGGAGTGCCTGGTGTGCTCTGGTCCGTGGGGTCACGAAGAGTCAGACACGACTAAACAACAACAACATCATAAGGGTAAAACAAAACGGAAAGAGTTCCCCACCAGCCACACCTTCTGCTGGTCAGAAGGATGCAAGGGATATCCTGCAGCAGCACAGTGACTCATGCATAGGCAGAATGGGCACCCCCCTCTATGGATGAGTGCCAGGGATGGTGCAAAAATATTCTGAAGTTGGAGGCAGAGCTGTTGTTTGCCATCCATTTTCACTGACCATTGCGACCGACATGGAAGGAAGAATATATGATACTTTCAAACACTGAAACACAGTACTGCCACTCCACAGTACTTTTCCTTGGGGCAACTGCCCCCCCCCCCGCCGCCTTAAAAAGAACCTGCTGTGGGAGGGGAAACAGCAGGAGATATGTATAGCCTTTTTCTCCTCTGCTGTTTTCCCACTTCAAACCATCGCTTCCAAAATTGTGCTCCCTCTCTCAGACTGTCAAAGAAGGATGCAAGGATGCAAGCGAGATTCACTTATCCTTATTTGCAGATTGGCTTCCTGGTAAATTGCATTCAAGAATACTACAGAAAACCACTTTAATTCAGGTCTTTATTGTGTCTGGTGTCGGCAGCAGAGCTCACCCTTGACATCTGTTTTCATGTCAGTGCTGAACCCTGGGACTGATTGATTGGCTTTAATAAATTCTGTTGTGCGGTTCTTTATCAATAGAGCAAAAGAAAGCTAACGGCACAAAATCAATAAAACACCAAATGCTAAACAGAAATGCAAGGTTACAAGGTAGTGAGTGGGAAACATAACAGGAGTATGAAATACAATCCCACAGCATTCTCTGTGACACAGAAAAAGAGAAAACTGCCCTTGACTGTGGGTGCAAAAGTGCAGTTCTCTCATCAAGGAACTTCACACATCAGGAATTAGGGGGGAAGCCCTTTCAGATAAAAGAGTCTGGAAACAAGACAGACTTCGGCTCAAGCGTCTCTTTGGGTAGAGAAGAAATTTAACGTGGCTTTATTCTTTAAAAGACCGGCACATTTTCAAATTATAAAGCTCTTCCTTAGGGATATTCTCCATCAATTCAGCAAGGAGGTGGAGTGAAAGGATGATCATCCTTTGAAAGGACTGAAGACAGGAAGAGAACACTTGCTCTTGAGAAAGAACTGCGCAGCTCAAAATACACTGGCCTTTCAAGAATATAAGAAACTTATTTCCCCCTTTTTTCGGTGAAATTCCTCTGAATTTTCACAGTTAAGATCGTTCTGTACAGGTTTCATGTCTCTGAAGTAACCACCCATATTTCAGGTACCATATTGGCCTGGATATAAGCCACACCCGCAAATAAGGCGCACCTTTAAAATTCAAGGGGCAAAAAGAAAAAAAGGACAATACCCGAATATAAGCCCCTCCCTTAAAATTGGGTTACAGGTTGAAAATTGCTGTGGCTTGTAGAATTGTAACTCCAGGCCAATTTAAACCTTTGATCTTGCAAGCCCGCAAAAGTTACTGTACAATCGCTAAAATCGCAAATTGCCGTTCAATTGCTACAATTCCGCAGGCACTCAAGCTCGCAAATAGGCAATAAAACTTATTTTTTTGTTCCTTTCTACCATATGTCTGTTTCAGCAGCGATATCGTAAAAGCCTATTTTTGTAAGGTCGTGAATATAAGCTGCGCTTAAACTTTTCACGGACGGAATTTGGGGGGAGAAGTGCGGCTTATATTCAGGCCAATACGATACATGATTGTAGTTACAGTGCAAAAAGCCCTTTTAGGGGTGTACAAGGATTCACACGCTCAGGTGCCCTGCTTATTTTATTCCAAGCAATAGCTTTACCCTCTGTGTAAAGCTCTGCTTCTCAAGGTGTGTGTGGGGAGCTTGTCTGGCAGCCCAAGTGAGGGCTGTTTCCAGAAACCCAGGACTCTGAAGAAAAGCAGCTACCTCAGGCATACATTGTTGTTGTTTAGTCGTTTAGTCATGTCCGACTCTTGGTGACCCCATGGACCAGAGCACGCCAGGCACTCCTGTCTTCCACTGCCTCCCGCAGTTTGGTCAGACTCATGTTCGTAGCTTCGAGAACACTGTCCAACCGTCTCGTCCTCTGTCGTCCCCTTCTCCTTGTGCCCTCCATCTTTCCCAACATCAGGGTCTTTTCCAGGGAGTCTTCTCTTCTCATGAGGTGGCCAAAGTACTGGATCCTCAGCTTCAGGATCTGTCCTTCCAGTGAGCACTCAGGGCTGATTTCCTTCAGAATGGATAGGTTTGATCTTCTTGCACATTGGGGTCTGTCCCAGAGATGCAGGTGACAGCCAGTATGGAAAAGTACAAAATGGCACAGAAAACACCTGTGTTCCACAGGTGCTGCTCAATGCATCTTTACTAATCGCAGGCAGATTTCCCCTGTCTTACGTTTCACAGTGTGATACCGAGTCCTATAATTATTCCGGGTCTGTTGTTACAGGACATGTCACACTAATACTTAAGAGCTGACAGTTTGATAAGGGAGCATAGAGACAATACTGGCAGCATGTGAAATACCTGCTCTGCTCTTGCTGAAGTTTAAATAACTAAAACCACACAGAAGAGAGTCACTGACTATATATGTTATATTTTGTAATGCTAGCATTTCTGCCCCAGTTTCTGATGTTCCTTTTACACTGCAATACTTGCTGTGTTGTGGAACTGTGGCTTTTTTAAATTAATATATGGACATGTTGCGCTAATTTTTAAACAGTGGGAAAGAACAGAATGTCAGGACACCAGCCCCAATTACCGTATTTTTCACTCTATAAGACACACCAGACCACAAGACGCACCTAGTTTTTGGAGGAGAAAAACAAGAAAAAAATATTTTGAATCTCAGAAGCCAGAACAGCAAGAGGGATCGCTGTGCAGTGAAAGCAGCAATCCCTCTTGTTGTTCTGACTTCTGGAATAGCTGTGCAGCCTGCATTCACTCCATAAGATGCACACACATTTCCCCTTACTTTTTAGGAGGGAAAAAGTGTGTCTTATAGAGCAAAAAATACGGTACATTGTGTGAAATTTCAGCATGAAACTCAAAGGATTTTCCAGGTTAACAGAGTTAAAAATGGATTTTTTCCTAGAAACAATTAACACAGAAAGGAGCGCTAAATTTTTGTTAGATTCCACTAGATTTCAAGAAGTGGCTTTTGACATTGTGTGGAAGATCAGCGTAAAAGTTAACAAGTCAGGGGAGACGCTGTGAAGGCAAAACAAAGTGCCGTCTGAATGCATCCTTTTTTTATACAGCCTCAAAATTTGTGAGGAGTCAATCTGTGGGAAAATACATTTCCTTCCTGGGACGCTTGTTTAGAGAATAAAGCAATAAATTTGAAAGCTATATATCCCAAATGATGGACTATGAATGATTTTCAGTTAGAATGGAGAAATCCACTTGGGGCTCTTCCATACAATTTCATGCAGAAATAATATAACTTCCCTGCTTATTGAGCATTCATGATGATTTGTTTGCATGGAGGTTATATGATGTTGCCTGATCATATCCCACATATTCTGATGCATTTCCCATCACTTTTCTAACTGCAAAAAATCAGGGTGTGGTGTTGTTTTTTGCAGAGAGAGGGTGTTAGGTACAGAAGTACCAAAACCATTTTAACTATGTAGCCTAAATTTGCCGCATACGACTGAATCATACCTTCAAAACAGAGACAGCCTAGAATTGACCTTAGTCACAGTAAGGTCCATAAATGGGTCAGACTCTTATTGGAATATTTGATGGAGATCTTTGGGGGAAGGATGGTGCATTAACTTAACAATTATATGGAACAATTGGGTACCTGCAAGTGTGTCCACAGCTCCTAACTTTTTCCTTCTGTGCTACTTGGTACATAGATGGGGTATGTAGGAGGTTAGGGGAGGGTCGTACCTCTAGGGCGGGGTGTGTGTTGTGCTCCTTCTGGGATAGTTTGTCCACCTTTGGTCCCCACCCTGCACCCAGCTCTCACCCGTGGCTTCTAGAAGCTGTCAGCATATGACACCCCAGGAAACAGGTTCAAATGGACGGCTAAAACCGGTGAGGGTAACCTATGGGTCTTAAACCCTTGTAAAGCTGGGGACTTCCTCTGCATGTAAAGACAGGCTCAGGCAGATTGAGTGGAAGAGACTAATACAGTGGTACCTCAGGTTAAGTACTTAATTCATTCCGGAGGTCCGTACTTAACCTGAAGCTGTTCTTAACCTGAAGCACCACTTTAGCTAATGGGGCCTTCCAGTGCCGCCACGCCACTGCAGCACGATTTCTGTTCTCATCCTGAAGCAAAGTTCTTAACCTGAAGCACTATTTCTGGGTTAGCGGAGTATGTAACCTGAAGCGTATGTAACCCGAGGTACCACTGTAGTGGGTTCAACGGTCCCATTATCCAATGGTCAGGAAAGTAGTTTCTGTACATGCTGTGGAGGGAAGTGAGGGGCAGATGGGTCTCCTCAACCTGGGAAAGGAGCCCATTTAGGAGAATGAAAACTCTGTTCCTAAACCTCTGCTGTCTTGTGGGACATCTTCAGGAGAAGAAATTGTTCAGGAGTAAACCCTACACAAATCCCAAGTGGGGTTCCTAAGGCGATTGGATGGCACCTTATACACCTCCTTCCAGCAACTCCTGCAGCCCAGCTGGTGCCAAACATATTGCTGTGCTTTCCTTTGGACCATACCAGTGTTCCCAAGATGAGGAGTCTTGTTGTCTAAAAAGCCCAGTGTACCTCCATACGCACTGCCTAGGCTTGCACCCTAGAAGGTCACTAGGTGCTGCCAACACAGCGGTTTGCTTCACCCTCAGAGGCACACTCCATTGTCTCTCAGGACAGATGCCAACAAACAACATGGCACTGGAGAGTTCAGCTGCCCATCCTGAAACTGTTGTGTTTCATTGCTACTTAGCCAAGGATGGAGGCTACAGAGTGGGGTTCTGAGGATATTCTTTATGTCACAGCATGCGTTCCCCTGTCCCCAACACTAGTGATCAGCTTCTGTATTTAGAATTACAGTACAACATGTAGGTGTCTCAATGGCTTTCACTCCTCTCACTCAGCATGATGTCCTGGTCAACTCAAAGTTGCTCATGTCAAGACGTCACAAAGTCAAATCGAAAGAACGGCCTTGCCTACACGGGACATAACCCCCTAGGAAGGTCTCCTGCACAAACCCCATAGACGTGAAAGGCATAAAAAGCTCTTGTTGACATTAGTAGACCTTGTGATACAGACCTTCTCAGTGGAATCATTCCCTTAACTCTCATATTTAGTTGGGTGGTATGAACTGTAGCCCTAAACAGATTTCCTTTCAGGTGAACCCCACTGAACATAAATTATAGCGAGCAATGCAGTTAACACATTGTGTTGTGAGTTGCCTACAGAGTCTGAGCAGATCTCAAATGCATTCTAAGTTAATTACAAAATAACCTTGGCAATGTGCAGGCCTTAGGAGAGTGGGATGGAAACCTAAACCGATAAATCGATATTCACTCGTCCAAACTCAATGTGACAACTTGATTATTTTCAACTAGGCCTGTAAATCATATTTATTTCTTGTTGCTGTCTAGGTAGATCCTTGTAGCTCTTGGAATCATATTTCTTCTAGTATAATTTTTCACACTTGGGAACTGGGGGTGGGGATTGCTTTCCACAAACATGTTTTGAATATTTACTTAGGCAAATGCTTCCCTGAGCATTTTTTCCAGCCATATCTGCTAAACTGTGTAAGAAAGCTTTTCTCTAGAAGGTCAATACAATAGAAGCCGAGGCAGCTTCAAGTAAATCTGTTTCACAAATATTTAAACATATTATTATTTGGGGGTTTTACATACAGCCTTTTCCTGGTAATATTGTGCTTTGTGAAAATACAGCCAGAATACTTAAGCCAGGAAATGAGGTTAAATACAATTATTCCACTGCAACTTGTTTTATAGCTCTTCTACAGCTAGATATCACTTATTATTACTGAGCAATCCGATTCATTTCACAACAGTTCTGAGGTAAGGTATTGTGGTTTAATAGTAGCAGATCTGTTTCTATTCTTCGCCCTATATTTGTGATAGAACTGTTTTCCTAAAACCCTGTACTCAGATCTACCAGTTTAACAGTACTGCCCACAAAATCCTGAGGGATTAGTAGCACAACTCTCCGCTCATCCCTACAATTTTATTATTTAGTTGTTAGTCTCTAAGGTGCAACAAGACTTTGATGCTTTTGCTGCAACAGACTAGCATGAACACATTATCTAGGGTGCTATCATACATTGGACGCGGGTGGCGCTGTGGTCTAAACCACTGAGCCTCTTGGGCTTGCCGATCAGAAGGTTGGCGGTTCAAATCCCCACAATGAAGTGAGCTCCCGTTGCTCTGTCCCAGCTCCTGCCAACTTAGCAGTTCGAAAGCACACCAGTGCAAGTAGATAAATAGGTACCACTGCAACGGGAAGGTAAAAGGCATTTCTGTGTGGTCTGGTTTCTGACACAGTGTCCTGTTGCACCAGAAGCGGTTTAGTCATGCTGGCCACATGGCCCAGAAAGCTGTCTGTGGATAAACACCAGCTCCCTCATCCTGAAAGACAGATGAGCGCCGCAACCCCATAGTCGCCTTTGACTGGACTTAACCGTCCGGGGTCCTTTGCCTTAACTTTACCTACATTGGAGAGTATGTCAGTTGAAGAGAACTCTGCAAGGTCAGGGGGTGGGGCTTGTGGTTACTGTCCAGTTTTTTTGCATGTTGAGGGTGTGGCCTCTATACCATCCACAAGTAGATGCCATCTCCAGCTCAGTCCTTGATTGGTAGGCTTTGGTGGTGTTTCCAGAAATGCTGGGGATGGAGAATCATCGAATCGTAGAGTTGGAAGGGACCCATGAGGGTCATCTAGTCCAATCCCTTGTGACACATGTTAATCTCAACCCGCAGTCCCCCAACCAATTTGAAACCAGACCCTGCTTAGCTCTGCAAATGAGCTAGCAGTTTTATTGCCGCACCAGTCACATTGTGGGCTTTCCACCAATGCAGCAACAGCGTATCTTTGGTCCAGATGTGAGGATTAGGGTTGTTTTGCTCATTTGGGGATTTCTACCTCCCCCCCCCCCCACTTTTAATGGTGTCATCCATTCCCCTGCACGTGCGTATTTAATGCATCTTATTAAGACCTCGAGGGACGCGGGTGGCACTGTGGGTTAAACCACAGAGCCTAGGACTTGCCGATCAGAAGGTTGGCGGTTCGAATCCCCGCAACGGGGTGAGCTCCCGTTGCTCGGTCCCTGCTCCTGCCAACCTAGCAGTTCGAAAGCACGTCAAAGTGCAAGTAGATAAATAGGTACCACTCCGGCGGGAAGGTAAACGGCGTTTCCGTGCACTGCTCTGGTTCGCCAGAAGCGGCTTAGTCATACTGGCCACATGACCTGTACGCCGGCTCCCTCAGCTAGTAAAGCGAGATGAGCGCCGCAACCCCAGAGTCAGCCACGACTGTACCTAATGGTCAGGGGTCCCTTTACCTTTTTATTAAGACCTCAGCATGTGTTAGAAGGTGTGCAATTGCATCTATGCATATGAAGACTGTCCTACATCGTTGCCCATCCCAGACCATATCCAACAGTATGTACCAGGACCTGGCACACTTGGGAACTTCATACATGAGTGCTGGCTGATGTAGGTGTGTAGGTTTCTTGCTATGTTGAAGGTCCACCTGGAGTGAAGATGGAGGGTGCAGCGATGGAAGAAGTGGCATCCATCAGGATGAAGATGCTGGACCAGTTGGTTCTGGATGCACAGAGAGTATGCCTGTCCCAATTACTTCTTTCTCCTCCCTCTGGGCTCCATAAGAACTGGATCTTTCCTCCACGGTGTTGTCTATAGCTGCACTACTGAGGTCCTCCATTGAAGTGCTGGATCATGCCTTTAAAGTGCTGGATTATGTTTTCAATGCCCCTGGTGACCACGTCTATTGCAGTGCTCTGTAGCTCGCACTGCCCTGCCATAACAGGAGCTTTTCCTTAGAAACAAACAAACCAATTTCTGTGCAGTTCTAATGACATAAAACTAACATCATGGGTGTTTGTCAAGCAATAACAAAGCTGTAGAACTTTTGTGGCTTTCCCCACACCCCAAACCCACACCTGTACCCCCCCCATACACACACACTGTGGGGGGACTGGCTACTGGCACTGTATTAGGTCTAGCACAAGTATGGAAAAAGTCCTTGAGAAATCTGAAATTCCCAGGCTAGGTGTCTACAGCAGCAGTGGCTAAGTGCCAAATCAGAACTAATGGTGGAAATCCACCATTGGATTGCCTTATGATGATGGTGATGATTAATTAAAATCAGCTGCTGGGGCTTTATCAGAGTAGCAGTATTTGAAGAGGATTTGTTTAAAAACAAAAACAAACCTCTTTTCCCCATTCTGAATCCCCCCAAGGTCCTGCACAAGGTCTTTCTTTCCTTCTTTCTGGCTTCTCAATTTGAGATGGTCTGACTTGTTCGGTTTCATGCCTTACAAGGAGCCTCATGGCCAGAGCTGGTAACTAGGTAAACAGGATAAACAGGGCTCTAGGCAGCAAAAAACACTGAAAAGGGCAGAAACATAATCTTCCTTGCAGATTTTTCATATCTGCTGTCCTGGCTGCCCCTAAAAGAAGTTCTTTACTGGCCAAAACTGTTTGTGGAAAACACAGGAGTACACAACATCACAAAGAACAAAAATTAGTGTTAACCCACATTCAGGGCCCATTGGTTTAATGTGGATTGTGAAGCCCTTATTCCTCCTTTAATCCCACCTTGCCCACGCATACGCCTCCAACCAATGCTGCCCCACACTTTCTGCTCCCTAAATCAAGAGGCTCCCCATGCAATTGACGTACGTAGCTCTGCTATTTGGATTTTCAAAGGGCCCTTAGTAGAACAGAAGAGGTGGCAACAGAATGATAGAGGGTCCAAGCTGAAATCCTAATTAGAAGGGCAGTTCAGCAGTGGAACAAGCTATCTAGGGAGCTCACCATGAATCTTCCTTCCTTCAAATATTTAAAAGAATGCTTTCAGCAGACATTTGTCGGGATGCTGTAATACATGGCAGTGTTGTCTTTAGGTCCTTTGAGAACTTCCACTCCATTCTACAATGGTAATGGCTGTGCAATCTGACATACAATTTCTCTTCTCTTCTCTCCCCACACCCTATAGCTACGCAAATTGGTTTGCATTTGGCCAGCGCTATACTATCTACTCTCAGGATCCTTTCCTATTGTGTCTTCCCAGTCTTCCCCAGAAGCTTTGGACTACAAATCCCATCATTCCTGACCGCCAGCCATGATGATGGGGCTGATGGGAGTTGTAGTCTAACAAACCCTGGAGCAAAATAACAACAAACAAACAAACAAACAACAACACCCATGAGTACCTACTGAGGCACGTATATCAAAAGGAATTATGGTGAAAATAAGTGGGAGCAAAATTTGTCCTTGCTCAGGGTGCCATGTTACCAAATTCCACCCCTGCACAAAGTAAAGTCACTAGAACTGAGGAGCAGGGCCGGCCAACTCACGAAGCAAGGTAAGGCGACTGCCTCAGGTGGCAGGATCCACATAGGCAGCAGATGAATGCATCACTCACTGTTCCTGCTTAGTGGATAGAAGATGCTGGTGGTCTCCTTCCACCCTTGTTCCCCAAGTACAGCAGACCTTTATTCCCCTCTTGTTCCTGGTGTAGATCTTCACTCACCGCTTCTTCCCTGACCAGGGGTGAGGTGGGGGGCATAATTTTGTGGTTCGCCTCAGGTGCCGGAATGTCTTGGTCCAACCCTAGTGAGGAGTCTGGTCCACAGCTTGGAGGTTCAACCCTCCAACATTCCACAGATGAAAATAGGGGCATTTCTCACTCCCCCCACAACTGACCCTCCTCGACTCCCCATCCCCCCCCCCATCCCTGGCAGAGCATTTCCACCACCATTACACCAACGGGTCACAGCACACACGCCCTCCACCAAGCTGAAAAAAACCCCTTAATCCCGATTTTATTTTATTTTACACTGGTACCTCGGGTTAAGTACTTAATTCGTTCTGGAGGTACATTCTTAACCTGAAACTGTTCTTAACCTGAAGCACTACTTTAGCTAATGGGGCCTCCTGCTGCTGCCGCGCCACCGGAGCACGATTTCTGTTCTCATCCTGAAGCAATGTTCTTAACCCGAGGTACTATTTCTGGGTTAGCGAAGTCTGTAACCTGAAGCGTATGTAACCTGAAGCGTATGTAACCCGAGGTACCACTGTATTTTATTCTTTGGTAGATTTACAAAAAGAAAAACACATACCAATAAATAAATTTTGGGAATGGGCAAGGTTAGACATGGACACGCAAAGCATTTTATTTTTTAATCAAGACTTCTTGTGCCCTGCTCAGCTCCCCATTTTTTCTTGCCCATCCACCTGCCGTCCACCTGCATCTCAGAGATGGTTCTCAGAGGCCGCGGAGAGGCCACAGGATTGTCCCTCGCTGCCGCCACATTCCAGGATCAAATCAGAAGCCGGGATGGCTTTCGTAATTCCAGGACTGTCCCTGGAAAATAGGGACAACTTGGAGGGTATGCAACTATCGGGTCAGAGGAAGAAAGGAAAAAACAGCTTTACTGGACATGCTTTAAAGCCCTCTGGGAAGCAAGGGTCCTTTTGCCAAGCAAGCAAAAAGAATTGCGGCATCACCACCACCAATCGCGATGATTATAGGTCTCACAGCTGCCTTTGTTATGCTGACTAGGAAGAGGCCAGGTGAACAGTCTGTCTCAAGCTTAGCCAATACAGACACAAAAGCCGCAGGGCTGGACGTGCTGTGGGTTTTTACTGAGCCAGCCGCATGGCTATCCTTCCAGCTGCATTTCTTACTTATTTAAGGTCCTCTGAGGTCGGCATCCTGTTCCCCACAGATACCTCCCCGCAAACTCAACGCAGGAAAGCAGCTTAGGGGAGGGTTAGAGCTATACAGTCTTTGGGACAGAACGGGAAAGGGAAAGGAGAAATTAGGTCTTTTAAATGCTGTTAAGCACTTTGTGGGCCTAATGGTTTAAAAATGGGAAATAACCCTAAAGAAACAGCTCTCAGTTGCTGTCCCCCCACAGCGATGTTGGGCATGCAGCCTTGGAAGTTTTAGACATCGTTATTTTAATTTATTAAAATATGTCTATACTGCTCTCACATAGCAGTGTAGCAGTGTGCTGTATCATTAAAAACACACACAGAGAGACACATTAGAACAATTAAAAGCACACAGAAAGCAAACAGATTCCAGGCCCAAGTAGCTGTTCAAAAATTTTGATAGGTAGTCTATTTTATTACTTCCCACAGTTTTTAAGGGTGCTTTATGGTTTCTAGTAAACATACATTGCTGTACACCCCACTGCTATTTGGTGAGGGAGGCAGTATATAAATACTTTTGTCAATTAATAGGTATTTTGTCAATTAATTGATAGCAAATGAGCTATCAATCAGCAATCAACAAATGTCTGTTTGTTTGTTTGTTTGTTTGTTTGTTTGTTTGTTTGTTTGTTTGTTTCCCGCCCATCTGGCTGGGTTTCCCCAGCCACTCTGGACGGCTCCCAACAGAACATTAAAAACACAACGAAACATCAAACATAAAAAAGCTTCCCTAAACAGGGCTGCCTTCAGATGTCTTCTAAAAGTCAGGTAGTTGTTTATTTCCTTGACATCTGATGGGAGGGCGTTCCACAGGGTGGGTGCCACCACCGAGAAGGCCCTCTGCCTGGTTCCCTGTAACCTCACTTCTCGCAGTAAGGGAACCACCAGAAGGCCCTCTGTGCTGGACATCAGCGTCCGGGCTGTACCGAAATATTTTTATATGCTGGCGCCTGCCCGATCTGTGAGGGGAGACTGTTTCACAGAGCAAGCACGCCTGCAGACAATGCCCTTTACCTGGCTGTTGCCAGGTGGATCTAAGTTGGCCATGGCACCACTGGGAGGGGCTCCTCAGGAGATCTCAGGGTATCGGCAGGTTCATATGGGGAGTATACTCTCTCAGAGAACCAGTTCCCCAAGTTGTTTAGGGCCTTATAAGTCAATGAAAAGAACCTTAAACCAATGGGCAACCATGTGGCAGGGTGCACCAGCAAGCGGCCTAGCCCCAGTATTTTTTTTAAAAAATGTATTATTATTAAAGGTTTTCTTGGTTTACAAAAGTACCGTATGTGCAATGTCTCTCTCTTTTTTTCCCCAAGTAACATTTTTTACAGATCAGTTTCATTTGATGAGACATTAGGAAGAAAAGGGGGAAAGAGGTGGAGGGGGGAAAGGTGAGTGGGGGTGGGGTCGGGTGGTGATGTTTCTATTTTACTTAATATATGTGGGGTTTTGTGTCAGCGTCGCTTGTGCAGGTTCTGCGCTATTCATTTGTGTTCCTTTGGTGGGGAGAGAGGTTGGGGTTGGCCTAGGGCAGGGGTCTGCAACCTGCGGCTCCGGAGCCGCATGTGGCTCTTTTACACCTTTGCCGCGGCTCCGGGGCGGATACTAGCGAGGGGAGGAGGCGCATTGTGCGCCCCGACACTCCCCACTGTGGCGGGCGCTGTACTGGCTTTGACGTCGCATGGGGGCGGTGCGTGCGTTAGTCATGCACCGTCCCGACGTCACCTTTAAAGGGGGGTTTAGACGTCACCTTCCCGCCCGTCCGCCCGCCCGCTACATTGTAAGGGGCATGTACCCTGGTCACTGCATTGAAAGGGGGCATGTACGCTGGTCACTGTTTTGCAGTGGAGTGAAGAACACACACACACACAAAAAGGTAACTTGTTAATTTAACGTTTATTTCTATGAGGAGGAGTAATTCTGAGGGGTCAAACAAAGAAATAATTTTAAAAAATGACAAAAAGGTTATTTTTATAATGACGAGTTTTGCGGCTCCCAGTTTTTTTTCTTCGGAAATGGGTCCAAGTGGCTCTTTTTGTCTTAAAGGTTGCAGACCCCTGGCCTAGGGTGTGGTTGTTCATTTGTGTTGGCTGTGGTGATCTTTGTTTTCACGTGTGAGTAGGGGTGGGTGGGTGTTTTGGATCAGGTTAGCCATATTGATTTGTATGTTGTTGGTGGATTTTTGTCATTGTGTAAATGAGCATTATTGTCTTGGAAGATGTTTAGTAGGGCCAATTCTGGGGTGATTTCTAATACTTGCTTAGTTATTTTACATATTTCTCGTATGGCTGTTGTCCAGAATAGTTGGACTTTGGGACACTCCCACCACATGTGAAGGTATGTCTGTGGAGGTGCACCCTGTCCAGCATTTTGGTGAGGTTCCTGGGCGTATTAGCACTAGTTTTCTTGGTGTTAGGTACCACCTGTAGGTGAGTTTCAGAGTGAGTTCTTTTCTTTTCATTGATATGGATTTAAAGGGGGGTTTAGACCACATTCTGGTCCATTGAGTGGGGTTAATCTCATAGCTTATGTCATCCTCCCATTGTTTTTTGATTGCGTCTAGGGAGTTCATGGGATTTTGGAGTTGTATTATATATATAGCGGATACCACCTCTTTACCGTGTCCCTTTCTTGTTAGGAGGAGGTTCCTAGCCCCAGTATTTGATGCCTCTTGCAGTTTCCCAGCAAAACCTAAGAGATGTCCCGAAAAATAGTGCACTTACGGTGCCATTAATTTATTTATAGTGTTTTTGCAGCTATTGTTTCTTCCTGATTCATATAAGAATTTTGTAAGGTAGGGAAGGGTTACTGGGCACATGGAACTTTCTAAGCCTGACACATCTTAAATTCATTAAATCCTACACAGTCATGTTAGACCGAGCTGCAGATAAATTGTACGCACACCGGAATTCTAGAATAAGCAGTCACTGACATTAAGTTCAACATTTCACTGTCATTCTAAATCCGTCCCACGTTTATGTGTAAGATGCCAATTCAGAAAATTTATTTAAATATTGCCGCCGCCTCACAAGAGAGTCCAGCGGTTCTGAGGACAAGAGCTGTAGTCCACTTCTTTAAGAAGTGCAAAACTGAACCTTAGCCCAGCATTTGCTGTTGTCGTGGCAACAAGACCCGGAAGCAGTTGGCAGGGTCTGAGGTACAGAGGAGACAGAGCAACCGCTGCACCCCAAACTCTGTGAACAAGCAGAATCCCCTTCAGTTTTGACTGGAAAGGGAACACCTGGCCACCACCAGCAGTGCCCCACACACATAGAAATCTAGCATCTCAGGGAGAAGGGTGGCTCAGCAAAATGCATATTTCAGTACAGTAGGATCCAGTTGGCACTACGATCCCTTCATAAATGTAAAATACAGTGGTACCTTGGGTTAAGTACTTAATTCATTCCGGAGGTCTGTTCTTAACCTGAAACTGTTCTTAACTTGAAGCACCACTTTAGCTAATGGGGCCTCCTGCTGCTGCTGCTGCACCGCCGCTGCACGATTTCTGTTCTTATCCTGAAGCAAAGTTCTTAACCCAAGGTACTATTTCTGGGTTAGCGGAGTCTGTAACCTGAAGCGTATGTCACCTGAAGCGTATGTAACCCGAGGTACCACTGTAGTCACAATAATAGTAGTGGAATGCCATTGCAATGGTAATTTTAAATAAAAAAGTCATACACCGGAAGATGGCATTGCACGGTGGCTAAGAACTTTAAATCAACAAGTTGTCTGTTCAACTCTTTATTCTTCCAGGAAATCAACAACACAGCTTTAGGTAGGCCGTGTTTTTTCAGCCTCTACTCCTCAGCCACAATATGGGGATACCCAGGACTTTTTTTTTCAGCCAGAACTCACCAGATCTCAGTTCTGGCACCTCTCAGGTGGGTGCCATTGTCATCATAAGAGAAGTTCATGGTAGGGGACATTTTATCATATGTGGTGGGATTGTAAGGTAATTTTAAAAAATTGGGAAATGATATACAACGAATTGAAGAAAATGTTCCATTTAACACTTGTTTAAAAACCCGAGGCATTTTTGTTGGGGATTGTAGGGAAAGACCTGCCAAAAAAAGTTGAAAAACATCTTCATGTATGCGACAATGGCCGCGAGAGTTCTGGTAGCACAAGGATGGAAGACTGAAGAAACCCCAACTAAAGAATCATGGCAAGAAAAATTGATGGACTATGCAGAACTGGCAAAACTGACTTTAAGGATGAATGGGAACCCTTTACAAAGTATCTGAAGACGCAACAAAGCGAACTGGACTCCTTGGCAGGTTTTGAATAAACATTCACAAACTTTTTATTGATAATAATCAGCTAACTAGTTTGGGGATCTATACAACTTTGTAACATGCAGAAAACAGCATTCTTAGAGAAACCAAAGACTGGAACTGAGGGAAGTCGGGGGGTGGGTGGGTTTTGTGTGGGAGGGGGGAGGGAGGGAAAATGGGGGGGGTACGAGGATGATATATTTTTGGATAATATATCTTGTTATAATTTTGAATATTTTTTTATTTTTTTATTAAGAGAAGTTCGTGGTCAGTTCCGGCACCTCTTTTTCTAGAAAAGTATCACTGGGGGTACCCTTCAGGGCTGCTGAAAGGGTTACTGAGATAATGCTATATGAAGCAAACACTCAAAAGCGTGGTACAAATGCTAGGGGTGGTGATGGCATTGTCTGTGGATAATATATGTGTGAATGGGTGATGGCATTCTACGTACCATGGTCTATCTTGGTGCCCCTGTGTCAGTGAACAAAAGAAATCTCTGCTGAAAGCAGTGGCCGGGATAACTGAAAGAAATCAAGGCGCCACAGACGGAGAAGGAACATGAACAGGCTTAGAAAGCTATGTACGTAGAGCTAAAGCGAAGGGGACTCAGGTCAGCTGCAAAGTAGGCATTGGAAAATGCCAGTGAGATGCAACAGCACAAATGGCTTCAGCGAAGAGAGAGAGAGAGCGAAGACTCAACGGCTGCAAGGAGGAAGCCGTAGGGAACAAACAGAATAAGATGGGTGTTGCCATGGGAACCAGAAAGTGCGTGTTCCAAGGAGCGAAATGGCTGTGGGCAAATAACGAAATGGTAGGCCCTAACGTGGCATGAGAGCAAAGAAGAGCAGAACGAGGGCATCGAACGGCAGCTCTGACTGAAGCGACGACGGGCACTGCATGTTCTTTTCTGAACGCCGAGTGGCAGGTGGCGCTGACCTAGTTTCTCCTGAACTTTGTGTTGCAGAGATTTCTTCTCTTGGTTTCCTTGGAAGGAAGTAGAGACAGTAGGCTCTCCTCATACGCCCTGGGGAACCCATAACTAATCCCAGGCTTTTGACCTCCGATTCCTCCTGCTTTTTCTCTGGGGAAAATGGCCTTGTACTGTTGCTTGGTTGTCTGGCATTCAGTGCATGTATGTCCGATCAATAGAAGGGGAGGAAATGGAGGCAGTGAGAGATTTTACCTTCTTGGGCTCCATGATCACTGCAGATGGTGACAGCAGCCACGAAATTAAAAGACGCCTGCTTCTTGGGAGAAAAGCGATGGCAAACCTAGTCAGCATCTTAAAAAGCAAAGACATCACCTTGCCAACAAAGGTCCGTATTGTTAAAGCTCTGGTTTTCCCAGTAGTGATGTATGGAAGTGAGAGCTGGACCATAAAGAAGGCTGATGGCCGAAGAATTGATGCTTTTGAATTATGGTGCTGGAGGAGACTCTTGAGAGTCCCATGGACTGCAAGAAGATCAAACCTATCCATTCTGAAGGAAATCAGCCCTGAGTGCTCACTGGAAGGACAGATCGTGAAGCTGAGGCTCCAATACTTTGGCCATCTCATGAGAAGAGAAGACACCCTGGAAAAGACCCTGATGTTGGGAAAGATGGAGGGCACAAGGAGAAGGGGATGAGAGAGGACAAGATGGTTGGACAGTGTGCTCGAAGAACTGCGGGAGGCAGTGGAAGAGAGGAGTGCCTGGCGTGCTCTGGTCCATGGGGTCACGAAGAGTTGGACACGACTAAAGACTAAACAACATGTCCAATCACCAGGTGCCTCACCTTTGTCATATATAAATTCCTTTTTACTGTCGCTCATATTGTTACATGTCACCCCGATCTCCGAGCGGTGCAAGATTTCAGAGGTTCCAAGCACTTACCGAGGGTTTGTTGTTCCTTTTGGAAACAAGGCCCAGTGGAGACTGAGGTGTCATTATGATATATGGTTTATTTACTCAAGATATACAACCTGCGCCTGCAATGGAGGGGCTCACAGCATTAACACTTCACTAGGGTCCTGATTCCCCCATTTCTGCAGCCGTGGATTCAAAACGAAATCAAACATAGCTCTGACTCTAGTCTGCTGCGTTTAAAGATTGCCACTTTTTCTCTCAAACTTACATCACAACAACTCTAAAACTCTACTTCAAAGCCTTTTGTCTTTCTAACTAATTCTGAGACGATGGTGAGACCCCTCCCATTTACCCTCTGACACAGAGACACCCCATTTGTCCCCCTAACAAACCATCTTTAGTGGGTCATTACCAGGCTGGCCTCACTATTCCAGCAATTGAATCTGTGTTGGATCCAGGAATTAGGAGGCAGTCCCAGGTGATTTCTTGAACATGGGATGGCAGCCTGACTTGTATTTTAACATGCTAAATTCAGTGTCCATCACCCAGGAATCAGAAGCAGGGTCCAGGCAGCTCACAAACTCACAACAATATTGTACATAGCATTTTTAAAAGAATAGCAATGTAAGCGTAAGAAAGATCGCGCCCCAAAGGAATGTACCATCTCAAATGTGTCAAAGAGGTGACAACAGGAGGAAAGCATAGCCAGGAAGAAAGATGAGAGTCAAGTGTAATAGGCTGGAGATTTGTCAGTGTAAATGCACACGCTGCAGACTATGTTTCATCTGAAGGTGAGGAACAAGTCAAAGGGTTGATGAAAAGCATGGCTTTAGAGAGATTTAGAAGAAGCAAGAGAGATGGTGGTTCTAGTAACATGTGTGGATTTATTGATTGAAGGCAATCTCCTTTTAAACACTTGGAAGAACAGTACACCTTAACATAGCTTTCTCCTCAGTGTTCCACCCTCCCTCCTCTTCACTCTTTGGCTCAGCTTGGATCATAGCTGTCATCCGTCCCTTATTTGGCGGGAAACTCCCTTATCCCAGCGCCGTTTCCCACTGCTGTCCTGGATTGATGACGTCCCTTAAATTTCCTGGGTTTCAAAAGAAGCAGCTCCTCTCCCTCTCTCCCTGCCGGCCAGGCAGGAGGGAGGCTCCAACTGTGTTGCTTGGCTGCATTGCTCACCTAATAAGGAGTCTAAGAATGACTGGGGGGTTGAGCTTGCATGCCTTGTGCCAATCAAATCAGCCGCGGTGCCTGGGGACTCGCTTTTGCTCAGCGCTTCCCAGCGGAGAGGTGACGGTGGTTTTCCTTGCTGCATCCCCTCTGCCGGGTTGCTGCGCTGTGGGAACCACCGCTTGAGGCTTCATTTGGCTGCTGGTTGACTAAAATCCTTTATTTTGGCTGCTGATCCCTTATTTTCTCTAAGTTGACAGCTATGGCTTGGATGCATGAGCTTTGACCCCAGGGTTCTAGTTGGGTGTCACCTGTTGACCAACTGAATACCACCAGAAACAGTTCAAAGCACAGGAAAAACCAGTAGAGTATGTTAAGGGGACAGAAGACTCTTTCCTCCAGACTGTAGGCTGCAAGGTGTCTTGGTGAAGCCGGGCAGGAGACAGAGCAGGGGAGCAGGACCATGGAGCTGGTTAAATCAGATTAGCTGCAGAGCATTCAAGAGCACCAAGCTAGAAGGTTGTCCTCAGTCTGGACACTGAGGTCTTCTGTCAGTTCCCTCACTGTGAGAAGTGAGGTTACAGGGAACCAGGCAGAGGGCCTTCTCGGTAGTGGCACCCTCCCTGTGGAATGCCCTCCCATCAGATGTCAAGGAAATAAACAACTATCTGACTTTTAGAAGACATCTGAAGGCAGCCCTGTTTAGGGAAGTTTTTAATGTTTGAAGTTTTATTCTGTTTTTAGTGTTCTGTTGGGAGCCACCCAGAGTGGCTGGGGAAACCCAGCCAGATGGGCGGGGGATAAATAATAAAATTATTATTATTATTATCCCTCCAAGGAAACTGTTGGTGTTTCAAAAAGCTGCGCTCTTGCCCTATTCCTCAGGCACCGGCAGAGCCGTGGAGTCTCCAGCTCAAAAGTGCTGGGATCTCTTGAGGAGCTGTTCTCAGAGTCAGAAGAGGTGCAGGCAACCACCATAAGCAATGGAAGAGAAGGCAGCAGTCATGGGCAGCAGTCAGAAGAGAATCAGAACCCATGAACCAGGAGTCCAGATTGAAGAGGGATCAAGATCCGAGGGCAAGCCAGAAGGTGGGACTTGAGAACCAGCCAAGAGTCAGGACTGAAGGCCAGCCAGAAAAACAAGACACACCAGAAGTCAGGTAGACATCATTGCTCAAGAAAAGTTCCATTGAGAACAGCAAGGGCAAACTTTACCTTTGTACAATCTATGCTCACACAGCCCTCCCTACCCTCCATCCTGGAAAACAAGAGGTTAAAGGGCACATTCCAGCCAAGCACTTGGAATGTGAATCCAGGCCATTGAGGGGTGTGTCCTAAAAAGAGGAGGCGTGGCCTGTGGAGAGGGCCTACCGTGTATAAGACAATATTTTTTCCTTAGAAATAATAGGCAAAAATGGTGGGTCGTCTTATACACGGATACCAGAGGGGGGACGGACGATTGGTGGCAACATGCAGCAGGAGATTGTCAGCAGCGATTGGCGTGTGATTAGTTGCTGCAGCAGCAAGGCCTGCTGACGAATGGCTGCGGCTGCAGCAATTGGGCGGGCTATTTACGGCAGCGGCGAGTTGTGCATGCAATCAGCTGCATCAAGCGTGCAGGTGGGCTTTTGGCTGCGTACATTCATACGATTGGTGGCCGCGGCGATGCATGCGATTTGCATTGGTGGGCAGGCTGTAGAGCGATTGGTGCCGGTGACACCCCCCCCCGAAAAGCTCAACAACTCTAAGCAGTCTCCCCCCCAAAAAAAGAAAGCTCAACAACTTTGGGCAATTCCCCCACCACCCAAAAATTATTTTTTGCTGCGGTCCCAAAAAAATAGGGGTCGTCTTATACACGGGGGCGTGTTATACATGGAAAAATACGGTATATTAAAAATAGAGGAAAGTATCTGACTTTAGAAATCAGAAATGTAAGCATTATAAATGAAGCAAGTATTACTTTTCTTATTGTGCACTTTCTACCAAACCAGGGACTAGCAAGTCATAGGTTCTAGGAACCCAAAGATTTTGTATCTCACTGTCATTATTATCATCCGCAGAACTCATAGATGATTTTGTACTCCTTCTTCGTGTCCTTCAACTACAATGGTTCAGTCCTCAGTTATGAATATTCATGACTCTAATAGCTTAAAACATGGGTTCTTAACCTATGGTCCATGGGTGGCTGGGGGCACAAAACTGGGACCTTTTTTTCTTTTCTTTTCTTTTCTTTTTACCCCAATGCAATACAACTAATTGTATGCAAAATCCTGTATGAATGTGCTCATGTAGATTTCCCCCCATAGGAAGTGGGTTTAGTTTTCATCAGATTCTCAAAGTGGCCTGTGTCCCAAGCAAATATAAGAACCGCTGAATTAAAATATTTCACGTATACTTTCCATATCGCTAGGAACACTCTTTTATCTAAAAACTATCAGCACTAAACATACAGAAAGACCTGGAAACTTACAGACCAGTTCAGTCCTTGCTTACTCGGATGTAAGTCTCACTTTGTGCTATGGGACATTTACAGATGAGAGTGCCTACTACTGCAACATCAGTCTTTAAGTAAGTGTTCTTGCTTAATATGTTTGCATACGTACAGAGAAAGAGACAAAAAGACTGCCTCTAAGCAGACACAATTCTACAGTGCAAAAAAAAGCATGTAGGTTATGGTTTAATGGTGTAATAAAGGCTCCATTTATTTGCAAGCCAATATGTCTTAATTGTATGTGGCCATGGGCTACTCTACATGCCTGTTCAAGAAATATATGAATGCCTGAATGGGATAGTTGATTTACATCAGTCATTTAAGTTGGCTTAATTTTAATCACCATGTATTGTGTTTCAGCTGAGTTCAGGTGTTTACGATTGCTCTGCGGTGGATAATTGCACATCATCATTTGGTGCAATGGTCACATAGGTGAGTTGGCCATAAAATGCAGTTGATCCACACGCATGCTATCTGTGCCACACGCAAATGCTACTGAGATGTGCTTTTCACATTACAGCAGCCCTGGATCCATCCCAGGGGGCAGCTGCAACGTTTAAGGGCTTGTAACCAGGTGGTGAGGACGAAATGTGAGAGTTGCTGCTCATACAAAATTGGCACTGCGGGGTAAAATGTGGCCCCCATGTTGGTGCTGTTACACCACCTGACGCAGGGCAAATGACAGAAAGCGAATTTATATTTTCCAGTCAATGTAAGATTGCATTACATTACACTGTGTTATAGGTTATTCATGAAAATGTTTTCCAGGTCCAGGTCTGACAGCTTTATTTTTTATTTTTTTTTGCACTGGTGCAGGCATGAAACCCCGCTCTTTGCCACTGGTGCAGCCGCAGAAAACCCAAATTGCTGTATGCTCTGATTCAGTAGTAAAGAGCAGGTTTTCCTGGGGAAAGTGGTGCGCAAACAGTGCTCTGAGACAGGCCTGGAAAGCCCAGACCTTGGTGCCTATAATGTATGAGGCAAAAATGTGGCTGAGCCCTAAGTTACTACAGATCCTGACTGATCCCTCCGTGAAATTATTTCTCCCAGTAATCACAGAGAAGAAAACTGAAGCTCTTATACTGTACTATACTATACTTCTGTAAAGCGCTTTGTGAATTGACGGCACTTTATCAAGAAGCAAAACAGCCCTCCTCTTCAGATATATAGGATAGAGGCGTAGTTGTGTTAGCCTCTTGTGCAAAAACCACGAGTGCTCTGGCACCTTAAAGCCCAGCATTTATTGTCACATAAAACTTTTGCTACAAGGAAAGCCTTTAAGGTGCCACAAGACTCTTGTTGCTTCCACACAAATATATAGCTACACGAGAAATAGATGGCAGAAAAAAAGAATCCCTTTTTCTTTGTAGTGCCAAGAAGCAGCCCAATAAAAACCCCGGTATCTTTTTCCTTCCCTAGCCCACAACCAAGGTCATCTACTCTCCTTGCGCATGTGAACATTTATCTTGTGACGAACGGGATCTTTTTAGGCTCAGACACACACAGCCCATTAATGCGTCTTGCATTTCTCCCCCCCCCCCCGCCCCGTCCTTGTTGGAATCAACCTTGGTCTGAAAGGCATGCTTTTAAATCTTATTTCTTAAACAAAACAAAAACCAAAAAAACTGTTGCAGGTCTGCAGATTTCTTCGCCTCCCGCATCCCTCCCCCCCCCCCCCCCCGACAGCCACCTTGGTGTTTTACAGGTCTCTCGTTCACACGCACCTGCAATGATCCTGAATTATACTATGGCGAGGGGGAGGCGGGGGCTGCTGGAGGGTGGAGGAGGCTTGCTGCAAAAGAAGCAGCCATCGCTCCTCCATCCTCCAAGAACCACATCATGCCAGTTTCTTTCCCCCCCCCCCCCATCCCCATTCTCCTTTCCCCCTCCAACCAGTAGGGACCCAGGTTGCCACCACGTGAGCATCCGCCTGGCCCGGCCCTCCTCCTCTTCTTGCGCATACAGAATAGTAGGCGGGCTTTAACCCGGGTTTTTTTTTTTTCCTCTCCGCCTCCCCCCCCCCCCCAATGTCAGATCCGCTGCAGAAGTGCGGGGCAGCCTGCAAGGGAGAAGGAGGCGCCGCACGCAGCTGACGGGGGCTCCCCAAAAGCCTGCAGCCGCGAGGGGGCGAGCGGAAGGTCTGCGCCCTCGCCTCGCCGGAGTGGGGCTGGGGGGTCGCCTTGGCTGCGGAGGGGGGATCGGTCTCCATCTCCTCCCCCAGCGGTGCGCACGAACGGCTTCGCTCCACTATTAGCCTCGCCTGCGCCGGATCCCCGGCCGGAGAAAGGACCGAAGCGGAGGGTTTTCCTGCTTGCAAAGCAGCCGAGGGAAAAACGGGTGCCCTAGGAGAGGAAAGTCAGACGGTGGGTAGGAATTAATTGCAAAATAAACGCATGCGGCAGAGGCACCATCTCACCTCGCAGTGGGGGGAAAACTGGGTGGAAGAAGACACCCCCCTCCCCAAAGAGCAAGCCCGGCTGGATCCCATTGTGTGTGTGTGTGCGCGCTCGCGTGGTTTAGTCGATCGGAGCTGAAGGTTATTGTGGAAGGAAGCGGCCTCCTGCAGCAGCAACAGCAGCAGCGTGTCGTCGGGAGTGGGCGGAGGGAGCCGGGCTGGCGGCGCTTTCCAACGTGGGATTCCATGGCTCTGGCGGCGGAGCTCTGGTGACCCGGGGAGAAGCGGATCGACTGCGGCAATGCTGCCAGCAGCAGCAGCAGCACCGACGGCTCTGCTGAGAGGAGGCGCCTGAGCAGCTGCGGCGGAGGCGAGGGCAGGCGGCAGGATCCGGCCACATCCACCCTTTTCGGTTTCCTCCCGCCGCCCCTCCAAACGGATTCGCCTCCCCAAACCTCTGCCCACCGTTTGCGCTCCGCTCGCCACCCGAGGGGAGGCGAGGCGTGCGCGGCTTGGCTTGCCCAGCTCGGGCAGGTAGCGGGTCTCTGCGTCCTCCTTTTGCCCTCCTTCCCCCCGACGCCCCCCGCGGCCAAAGCCCTTGGGAGCATGGCTACCCTGCTGCGGAAAATCGGGCTCATCCGGATCCACAACAGGGACACAGAGGATCCCAAGCATCACCACCACCACCATCACCACCACCGTCGCGGCAGCATCCAGCAAGGCTCCTCGCTGCGGGGCAAAAGCAACCAGAAGAATAAGCAGCAGCAGCAGCAGCAGCTGCAAGGCACGCCGGCCAGCGGCTGCGGGAGCCCCGGCAAAGAGAGCTGCAGCAGCAGCCGAGGCAGCAGCCCTGCGCGCAACAAGCCCAAGAAGGCGCTGGAAGTGGCCAAGCAGCAGCAACAGGCGAGCCCCGACGGCGCGCCCGAGAAAGCGCAGCAACAGCAGCAGCGCGACGCCAAGGAGGCTGGCTCGGGCAAGGACCCGGCGTCGGGGGGCAGTGTCGGGCGCTCCAGCACCCCGGCCTTGGTGCCGCCGTCGCTGGTGCCAGCCAGCCGGCAGGCGCACTGCACGCAAGTGCGCACCCGACGGCTGATGAAGGAGCTGCAGGACATCGCTCGCTTGAGCGACCGCTTCATCTCGGTGGAGCTGGTGGACGAGAGCCTCTTCGACTGGAACGTCAAGCTGCACCAGGTGGACAAGGACTCGGTGCTGTGGCAGGACATGAAGGAGACCAACACCGAGTACATCTTGCTCAACCTCACCTTCCCGGACAACTTCCCCTTCGCGCCGCCCTTCATGCGGGTGCTCAGCCCACGTCTGGAGAACGGCTACGTCCTGGACGGCGGCGCCATCTGCATGGAGCTCCTCACCCCCCGAGGCTGGTCCAGCGCCTACACCGTCGAAGCCGTCATGCGCCAGTTTGCCGCCAGCCTTGTCAAAGGGCAGGTAAGGAAGGAAGGGGCTCCTGGAGGTGGTGGGGAGTCTTGGGTGGGGGCTCTCTAGGGCGAGAAGCAGTGGGTCCTGGCCCACTGAGAGGCCTTGGGTGGCACCCAGCCTGGCTGTGGATGAAACACCCCTGAACCTCTCCCCCCTGCTAACATTTGGCCGGCTGGTCCCTTTCTCTTGCTGAGCCTTGGCTTTGAAGGGGTGTTCTGGAGCAAAGGCCTAGGCTTGGCTCAAATCCATCTCCTCCTGCGCTGCCATTTTGCTGCACTGCATTAGCCACGTGGCTGAATACCAAACCGCACATGATGTGGGCGATCTGCGACTTCCCAACTTTCGCCTCTTAAATATTAAAGGAGGCGTAAGGCGCTAAAAAATTTCTCAGAGGAGCACCACTTATCCAAGTCCCTCATGTCTTGTTCAGTTGTTTCTTCTTAAAAGGACGTTCAGTCACAACTATCCCATGCTGTGTGCCTTATCCAAGAGATCCCTTACAAAAGAGGTAGCCAATGCTCCCCAGATGTTGGAATTCCAACGCCCAGCAGCCCTTTGGTCCCAGAGTTTTAGTCCTGCAACACCTGGACAGCAGCAGATTGGTTATTTCACACCTTATAGTGTCTCAGAGGATGCGGGAGTGCACCTGTGGGACGATGCTCAGTTGTGCCCCAGCATCCTCTTCTGCAATACTGGTGAGGATACTGGGATGCCCATCTTGGGCCACACACTGCTTCAAGAGCACTTACGAAAAATATATCTGGACCTCAAACAAGCCCTGCCCAACACCCCGCTCCCCAAAAGGGTGTGTAGAAAACCTTTTGCCAAACTCTATCACTGGTGGGGGGGGGCAGGCAGGCATCCTAACCACTTTCTCAAAGATGGGGGAGATGGTTTTGGTCCCCAAATCTTTCTGTAAATGGAAGAGGATAGCTGCTCTGTAGTATTTGGGGGCTGAGTAGGAGAGATTCGTATTCTAAGAGGCTCTGTAGAATCCAGCGGTCAGCAACCCAACACGGTGTAAGCGACCCTTTGCCAGGTGACAGAAGGTGCCCAGGAGTGCCCCACAAAAGGTGACTTTGGGGGGCAGACATGCAAAGCCAAGATTTGTAAAATTCAGAATTATCCGGAGAGGGTGAGTAAAAGCGAGTTATTCTCCCTCTCCCAGAACTGGAACTTTTGAGTCATCCAGTGACAAATTGACTGGCAGAAGAATTTTGTCATATAGAACAGTAACGTAGGCTGTCCCTTGCTACAAGATGACACGATGGCAACTACGGTACATCTGTTGGCTAAAAAGGGAAATACAGCGCATTGATGGAGACCAGTGACTAAGAGTCTGATTCTGGGAGCAATTAATTCCAGGACTGGCTGGTCAAGTCAAGTGCTCACACAAATGGAGGCACAGTGTGTTCTTTGCTCTGATCCAGAAAAGCATTTTTGATGTTTTAAAGCGGTCTCACAGCCTGACACAGCTATCTATATTGTGGTGCTGCGTGGAGATGGTGATGTTATGAAATGAAGCCTATGGCTTCAAAGGAGTACCTCTGCAGCCCCGCTTAAGATTGTACGGATATGTGAGACAAAGCAAGGAGCACCACAGTTCTTGTGTATAATAAACCCCAAGCTCTTGAGGTGTCTGCTGAAATGAATGGGTATCAGCTGTAGCCTAAGCTAAATAAAGCTGCCATCTTGCCAGATCTATGCTGCCTCCCCAATCCAGCCTTCTGGCTCTTTGTAATCTTGACTAAATATGCAGGAGACCCCTTTTATATATATTTGTCTCCCTGTCTATGTATAATCACATATATGTTTCATATATGTGCAACCCAATCCTATGCATATACATTTGGATGCGTTTAGTGGGATTTACACCCAAGTAAGCAGGGTTAGGATCGCAACCAAAGTCAGATATACGGTCTTCAAAACAGAGACAGCAACAATTCCACTGCTCTGTTGTTTCATGAAAAATGTTTTTGGGATGTGGTGAGAGGGGATTTTGGTAAGAAAATCCACTCACTCATTTATTTCTTTTTTAAAAAAAGTTGCTGTAATGGGTGTACCTGCCTTGGCTAGCTCCCAATGAATGGCCTCAGGATCTTAATGTGCTTTGAACCCCTTCCTCCCCTGAAAACGTGTGCTGTGGTCACGGACCAATGCAAAATTTGTATTGCTTTTAAATGTTTTCCTTTCGTCATATGTCATCCTGATGTTCTGCGAGACGGCGGTATATAAATCCGTCTATAAATATATATTTTTATTAATCGCTCTGTCATAAATTAAATTTGGTATTGACTAATGGTTACAAACCCTTATTTCCAGGTAATGGTTTTAAATAACTGCGTATTGCAATGCACTTATGCAGGTTGTCGATCCTTCTTGTGCCTCTTCCCGCTTTCCAAAGATCAGTATCACTAAGCAAGACAGAGAGGACAATGCCCTTTGGAACATCCTTAGGTGTTTGGGTTGCAGTCTGGTGGGAAGTTCTGTGCAAACCCCACTGAAATGAAGGCATTGTGCAGCTCTTGTTCATTTCGGTGGGCTTTGAGCATGATAGTATCCTGCTGGAATCCACCTTTCTTTTTTCTTTTTAATAGCTCCAGCGTAGGCATTGGATATGTTCTTCTTCAGTGTTAACCTCCAAAGACTCCTCCCACCCCCAACTGCAGAATGTACATATACCTAGATAAATTAAAACAGATTTGAAAACTAAGTAAAAAAAATCAACACACACACCCCAACTTTAAAAAATAAATAAATAATAATAGCTTGGTTGAAGTTAACTCTGAATACCAGCATGTTAAACCAATACTTACAGCCTCTTAGAACTGAATTGTATATATAGGGGGGTTATCTGAACAAGTCATACTCCAGAGTAAACCCATTGAAAGCAATGGAACAGGAGTCCATTTATTTCAATGGGTCTTCTCCGTTTGACTTAGTCGGATGTCACCCACTGAGTGGATCATGGGGAAAATATGTTTTGAGGATAGAAATGACATAATTGTGGCACAATAGGACATATACTGTATTCTTAGTATGGGTTTGAGACAGGTGGCCTTGGCTTCGCCAGTTATCACAGATATTGGGATCCAGCTCTTGGTTCCAAGAGATGCCATCCCATATATTACTAAGGGCAGACTACGTCCACCTGGGTGATCTTGTATAATCCTATTTTTTTTACTAGCTGAGCTTTTCAGTTTGTTTCATTCTCGAATTATGAATCCTTGTTTAGAAGTTTTTAGGGCAGCCTTGAGAACTAAGTGGCTGTTATAACTGAAAAGGTTATGTAAGGTTTGGGCTTTATATATCCACTTTGTTTCTTTGGAATATCTATATCTCACCTTTTGAGTGAATTATCCTCAAGCTGGCTTACAACAAACTGCAGCAGTGCACACCTGTGTAAACAGCCCAAGCCCACACAACCCAACATCATCTCTTAGTCCCCCTGGTCAACTGATGGGGCCAGTGTGTGCTTCCTTCGACTGCAGTTCCAGGGCAACTGGCAGGCAGGGGTTGAAGAATCTCACTGCACCTGCTTCTTCTGTGATGGATGGATGGGAGCAAGTTGGTGCCCACCTCTTGCCGTGATGTTCTTCTAGAAGGCAGGGCATGAAAACTTCCAGTGGCCCAGTCCCTTGGCCATTGTCAGACACCAGAGAGTGCCAGTGTGGTGTAGTGGTTAAGAGCGGTAGACTCATAATCTGGTGAACCAGGTTCGATTCCCCGCTCCTCCACATGCAGCTGCTGGGTGACCTTGGGCCAGTCACACTTCTCTGAAGTCTCTCGGCCCCACTCACCTCACAGAGTGTTTGTTCTGGGGGAGGAAGGGAAAGGAGAATGTTAGCCGCTTTGAGACTCCTTCGGGTAGTGATAAAGCGGGATATCAAATCCAAACTCTTCTTCTTTTTAGTGCACTTGGACCTATGTATTCTTTAACGTACAAAAATGTCCCATGGAACTCAAGGGAGATTACATGCAGAGGATTGTACTAATTAAATTGCTTACGCATAGTAAAGGTAAAGGGACCCCTGACCGTTAGGTCCAGTCGTGACCGACTCGGGGTTGCGGCGCTCATCTCGCTTTATTGGCCGAGGGAGCCGGCGTACAGCTTCCGGGTCATGTGGCCAGCATGACTAAGCCGCTTCTGGCGAACCAGAGCAGCGCACGGAAACGCCGTTTACCTTCCCGCCAGAGCAGCACCTATTTATCTACTTGCACTTTGATGTGCTTTCGAACTGCTAAGTTGGCAGGAGCAGGGACCGATCAATGGGAGCTCACCCCGTCGCGGGGATTCGAACCGCCGACCTTCTGATCAGCAAGTCCTAGGCTCTGTGGTTTAACCCACAGCGCCACCTGCGTCCCTGCTTATGCATACTAATAGTATATTCAGTTTTACTAAAATGACTTTAAATGTTGAACAGCCTTTTCACATTTATAACAGGCCATTCAGCGTGCCGTGTGATTGACTTCTACTTAACATTCCTAATGCACTGCTGCTGAATACACTTAAGGAACATTTATCCATTTAATAGGCAGGTGTATTTACATGTATCATTTCCCAAAATTCATAAAAATACCAAGTTCGTTTATTCAGCTATAGATGAACACGTCAATACATAATAGTATACTTTGTAGATAGTCTACATGCTCTCTTTGGATATAACCTATTTTAGTAATTATATTAACTGGTTGGTATGTATCATTGCTTAGGAAATGCATGACATACCAGTGGGATGGGAAATTTGATTTAAATTAATGATTTAAATTGTAGGGTGTGTGTTTTTTAACTCAACAAGAGAAAGGCCAATATAAATCACTGGTTTAATTCAAGTTTCTCATTATACTTCAAACCTTCCCTAAACAATTACCCATATTCCCTCAATTCTAATGAACCCACCTTGCCTTCTTAAAGTATAAGCAGCCCCTCCTAAGTTAAATGTCTACCAAAAGACAATGAAATTGTCTGTGCCATTAGGCTCAAAGCAGTTTTCAGTGAGAAAACATTTTTTTACCCTGTGAAGAATGCACAAAATGGACATTTTGGATATCAGCTTGATGGACACTTCATTTTATTATACACAGGGAATGAGGAAACCAGTTTGATCTGCTTTTGCCCTGCTTTACCAGAAAGCCATGAGGAAACTAAATATTATATAGATGCAATTTCAGGGGGAATCAATGGTTTTGTGACATTTGCCATAATTATTTTCTGCCAAAAGTATCTCCCTCCTCAGCTTTCCCCTCTGCTCCCCCAAAACCTCCTTGTAATTGTACGGCGATTTTCTCCTGGAAATACTTCTCGTAAATATCTGTCCATTTGGGGATTAGGGGATGAGGAGAGGTGGTTGCACGTTTAATGAAACCATATTGCTTCATGTTTCAGGGCTAGATCATGGAGCCTCTTTCCCATCCATTAGTCATATGATCCTTTTTGCCGCTGATATGAGTAATTCATGTTACTTCAAGCCTAATGAGAACAATTGTCAGCGCTGGGTCTTTTTTGCATTCTTGCAATTAAAGTAACAGGCTTTTACTTAATTGCTTTATGTGACTCAGTCATGTCTTCGAGAAAGGAGCATAGGATCGTGTCGTACTGAGCAAGCTTTTGAGTTCCCCAGAACGCTTCAACAGATTAGTTGTCAGGAAAGCCTGCTACGGATGGATGGGGCAGGTGGGAGTCCCCATTTAGTGCTGATCCAAAAACGAAATGTGGGAGGCAGGAGCAGACGATTCAATTAGCTGCCGCAGTGAAGAGGAGGACCAGGTCCAGGGGTTCTTGCCTTGCCAGGTGTGCCCATATACGAAGTCAGCATCAACTATTCTAATGCAGTCAACCTGCACCATATTAAACTTATCAACACTGAAACAAATCATTATTTCAGCATTTGTTCCTGAACGCAGTCTATTGCTTCAACCCCTCCTTATCACATGAGTGTCTGTGTGAGAGAGAAAGTGTGTGCTGGCGAATAAGAAATACAGAACTGTGATATAATTGCTACGGAGAAATACATTTTTAAGGGAAGGTTAAATTGCAATCCTAAATATACTTTGTAGGGAGTAAGCCTCACTTAGTATTGTGGGACTCCTAATTATTCACAATGCACTGTTTTCACTGGAAGTCTATAATTTTAATTCTATAATCTAGAATATTAATTCCTATACTTGTTATTTAAAAAATATATGATGCTCATGTGTTGTTGAAGAGCAAAGGGGAAATGCAGAGGTGAATGTTTGTCAACAGTTTCATAATGCTTTTTTGTAATTAAAAATGTGAAGGCAATCGCACAGGGAAAATGAGAGGGTAGTATTAATAGTAGAGTGTTGTCAATGTCTGTTTGATAATCTGAGCAACTGCTGTCCAGTAGCAGTCAGATTCAGCCCCATGTAATACGAGTTGCATTATATAACCTGGATGATTCTGTTGCATAAGGCAGATGGTACCGACGCTCTGGCTAGGAGGAACACTTGAGATTTCTGGTCCTGTTTGCAGAGCTAGTCTTTCTTAACACTTAGTTTAAGAAGGGCACTTGCACGGAGAGGGAACCTATTTCCATCTGTTTGGGAAATACAATCACTGAATTTGTGAAACCCTTAACAACTGGCATTATACTCATTGTGTGGCACTTGGTAAGATTCCCAGTGTTTCATCAGAAGAGCTTCTGTCAGTTTAATCAGGCAATGTTAAGATAGTGCTTTAAATGGAAATAAGAAAGAGCCCTGTTGGATCAGACGGGGACTCCCTCTAGTTTGCAACAATGCATTGCGGGAGATTGAACTAAATGGCCCTTGTGGGCCCTTCCAACTCCTCCATGATTCTGTGAATGGCCCCAAATTGATCTCCCCTGGGCAGCCCATAGAAGGAGAAGCAGGAGCAAAGCACATGTTAATGGATCACAACAATTATTGGGATTAGTAGTAGATTCCTTAGTGGTGCCTGTCTTACCGTGTGGAAAACGTCTAGCAAAAAAGCACCTGAGCTCCAAAAACTTATTTACTTAGCATTAACTATTATTTAAGGGATGCGGGTGGCGCTGTGGGTTAAACCACAGAGACTAGGACGTGCCGATCAGAAGGTTGGCGGTTCGAATCCCTGCGACAGGGTGAGCTGCCGTTGCTCGGTCCCTGCTCCTGCCCACCTAGCAGTTTGAAAGCACGTCAAAGTGCAAGTAGATAAATAGGTACCGCTCTGGCAGGAAGGTAAACGGCGTTTCCGTGCACTGCTCTGGTTCGCCAGAAGCGGCTTAGTCATGCTGGCCACATGACCCGGAAGCTGTCTGCGGACAAACGCCGGCTCCCTCGGCCAATAAAGCGAGATGAGCGCCGTAACCCCAGAGTCGGTCACAAGTGGACCTAATGGTCAGGGGTCCCTTTACCTTTAACTATTATTTATCTCAGTAATAAGACACAGGAGACGTAGGGTTGTTTCCAGCTAAGTTCTACTCAGAGACCCATTGAATATATTGAGCCCAAGTTAGTTATGTTCATTAACATAGACAGGTCTACTCAGAGTAGGATTAGCTTTGGCCGCAACCCTGAGTGGCAATTCCATGCTCCCTGGAAAGGCAGCTGAGGGGCTATAAGTTTCTTTAACTTCCTCCTCCTCCACCAGGGCGGGGAGAGTGAGGTAGCTGCCAGAGGCCTTCCTGATGCACAGAGGAAAACTCTGCCACTGACTGATGCATATTAACTCTATAACGACAATTAAAATGCAGCAGCTCCGCAGGGACTCCCACAAAAGCTTGAGCAAAAAAGTGTGCTGAAAAACTCATCCTCATTGGTGCCCAACTGCACCTGAGAAGGGAAGCATAGAAACATAGACTTGTAGGGTAGGAAGGGAATTTGAGGGTCATCAAGTCCAAACTTCCTTCAACACATGGTCCTCCATTCTATTTGAAACAGTACAAAGCCCTGCATAGCTTTGCAAGTGTGCTAGTGGTTTTATTGCTGCACCACTTGGAGGGCCAGGGAATAACATAAATGGGGCGCCACTGCTGAGGATGCAGGTAGATGCTGCACAGTCGAGAAGGCCTTTCCCAAAGATCTCAAAATATGGCTGAGAAAGCCCTGCTGTGATCCATCTTTTACTTCATGTCATGATTCTGATGTTGGCTGTGAATCATCAGACTAATGAGATGGGACCGTGGATTGGAAAACGTGTTTCTGGGAACCTTGGAAGCTCATTGAGGCTCTTCAGTGAGGAAACTCACCAGTGGAAGACAGCTTGGCCATAATTAGCTTCTCTTCCCACAGAATGTGCAGCTTCAAAGTACCTTTAGATCTCTTCTAGGCCATGCTCTCAATTGACATGGGTCAACAGTGAAACCCTATGGACCTGGCCATTAGGGAGAAACACAGAAAGCTGTCTTACATATGAATCAGACCATTGATTGACCTAGCTCAGGCCTTCAGGCAGAGGTCGTTCCCAGCCCTACCTAGTGATGCCACAGACTGAACCTCCACTGAGCTTTGGCCTTTCCCTAAAGAAAGACATTGGTTGGTGAACCACCAACCTTTGGGTTTACAGTTACGCACGTTAACTAGTTATGCCCAATTGCTTCCCTTTATGAACTGAATGTGATCCTTGGAATGTGACCTGGAATTATTGACAGTGCACAAGGCAGCCATGGCAAAACAAGTTGATCTGGAAAAGGCTCCCTGAAGGTAGAAAACTTTAGACTAAGACATGTGGACATAAACCATTACAAAACATGGCGTCCCGCCGGGGCTGTGGGGCTATTGAATACAAATGTTTGTGGATCAAGGCTGTGGGCATATTTGGGCAGGCCTGTGGGCACACTTGGACTTTTGAGTGAGGGGCATGGACAACACCCTTCTGGTCACTTCTCTCCCCCAGACCCACCTCCACTCCCAAAAGACAGAAAGAGAGAAAGTACATGCACATACAATTTGCATTTCCAAGGAATCTGGGTAAAAGCTGGATCCAGTGCAGTTAACTGAGCCTTGTGAAACACAAAGAGCTGAAAGATGAAGTGTTTTCCCCAACTGTATGTACTTTTCAATACAAAGGGTATTGAGAAAAGGGTAACCACTCTTACCGCAAGATGACTAGGGGGCAATGAGTGGGGGAGGCACTCAGAGGCTTTGGGGGTGCCAGGGGAACACCTCAAGTGGACCGCCCATAGGATCTGTGTCGGTGACCCCTTAGCTGCAATCTCCAAACCACTGTCCATTATTCCTAAACTCATTTTTGGAAAGTGGTGTGTGCTCTGAACATGAAAACACGGGCCATGCAGATGTGGTGAGCCTATTAAGAACACGAGAAGTGCCCTGATGAATTGGGGGAAAGCTGCCTAGTTCAGCATCTTGTTTCCTCATCTGTTGGGATTCAGGCACATGCTAATGCTCATCTTGGAGGTAAAAAGGTAAAGGTACCCCTGACCATTAGGTCCAGTTGCGGACGACTCTGGGGTTGCGCGCTCATCTCACTCTATAGGCTGAGGGAGCCGGCGTTTGTCCGCAGACAGCTTCCAGGTCATGTGGCCAGCATGACTAAGCCACTTCTGACGAACCAGAGCAGCGCACGGAACCGCCGTTTACCTTCCTGCTGGAGCGGTACCTATTTATCTGCTTGCACTTTGACGTGCTTTCAAACTGCTAGGTGGGCAGAAGCTGGAACCAAACAACGGGAGCTCACCCCGTCGCGGGGATTCGAACCGCCAACCTTCCGATCGGCAAGCCCAAGAGATTCAGTGGCTTAGACCACAGCGCCACCCGCGCAAACAGGACTGATAGCCATTTATAGCCTTTCCCCCTGTGAATTTGTCCCTTTTAGGGCCACCTAACTTGGCGACTGTGATGAGTCACCCTACTTTATAGGTGGGGAACCTGCCTTCTATTCATTTTTGCCGATTCACTGATGCATGCGGAGCGAGGGGTTCCTAATTTACTCCCACCATTGTCCATAAATTCAAAACCTAACTGCCATATATTTATATTATCCTGTTTCCTAAAGCCTTCATCTACAATCCTGTAGCTGTGGTATTTGAGACATGGCCTAAAACCAGCTAGGCACACTTTTATAAGTAAAAGTGTATAAAAGTAAAAAAAGGTGTTATTTACTTATCAGAAACTAAAAATGTAAAATAAGGCAAATTCAGCTGGGTCCTGTTTCTTACTTATGTTTGCTGCAGTGAGGTTACAGTATCTTCAAATAACAGTTACAGAAGTTTGGGTATGGCTGTCTAGTAAAGTGTAGCTCCTAACCCATTTAATTGATATTCCACTTTCGCCCGTAAATCTCGCCACCAGGCACCGTAGACTTCAGCCGGTTTCCTCTGAGCCAGACTTGCAGACAGTTTTCACTCTGGTCAGCTCCAGAAGCTCCTTGCTTGAATCCCTCTCACTTGCTTAATGCCTTTATATGGCCTCACCGCCATAAGCCAGTGATTCAGCTCTTTTGAGACAGACTATATTTCCTTTATATAATTTTTATTAAATTTTCTCTTTTACCATTTCAAATAAACATTTTACATTCTTTAAAATATCAATGACTTCCCTTCTTCTCTTTCCATGCTTCATTTTGCATATCTTACATCCCTGCATATTTTACAAAAATTATCCCAATCGGTTTTCCATTATTACATCCGTCAAAAATTATTTACACTGTTGAATTGATTTTAATCCTGCCAGCGTTTTCAACTGTACAACAGTTATTTTCCATATACTCAATAAACGTTTTCCAGTCTTCTTTAAACGTATGTTCTTCTTGCTCTCTTCTTCTATAAGTTAAGTCTGAAAGTTGTGTATATTCTTTCAACTTAAGTTGCCAGTCTTCTTTAGTTGGGACCTCGCTCACTTTCCATTTTCGGGCTAACAAAGCATGGGCCACAGTTGTTGCATACATAAATAGCCTTTTCTGACACCTGGGAATTTCAGTCTAAATTATCCCCAAAGGAAAGCACTCTGGGGGTTTTTTTGTGGGGGGAAGTAATTTGAAACATTTTTTTCAATTCATTATAAATCATTTCCCAATGAGACAAACCAAATTTTCAGTTTTCTCTAGGCTCTTAATAGTCCCTTGCCTGTCTTCCACCTGCTTCTGCCTCCTCTCTCAGCTTTTTCTTCTTGGCTGTCTCACTCTTCTGTCTTGTTCATTCTTGTCTTCTTCATTCTTGTCTTTTTCTTTCTCTCCCCCCCCCCCGCAAGACTAGTAGAATAGCTTCATTTATTTTGCAGCCAGCCTGTCCTTCAGCCAGTCAGATTTGAGTGGAATCCAACCCCATCAAATCACTTTTCCTGTCCAGTGAGTGATCAATAATTTCTACCCATTAAGCCCATCAGAAGTGTGGTTTTACAGTTCTGTCCCATAGTATTTAAAAGGACCCAGTTTCTCCTCAAACCAGCCTTTTGTAACTTAAATAGCAGCCGAATGTCAACCACCTTTTTTTGGGGGGGGGGAATGTAGCCTACGTTTACTTTATAATGGGGTGTTTGAATGAGATTGGCATCAGTGCCTGAACAGCCAAGCACTCTTTACCTAGAAATAATTTTTTCCACTTTAATCTCCCAAATGATTCCTATCAAGTGAAAAGCCATTGAAACATTTTTTGCATCTGCAAGTCAAGAAAATGCTGTTGAGAATTCTTGGATAAAGTGATGCATATCTCTGGGGTTCGGGAAAGGATTTAAGTCATTCAGCCAGCCTATCCAAACAACTCTTAAGAGTTTATATTTCGTATCTCTCAATTGAAAAGTCAGTCACATTTCCAGCACATTCTGGTGTGATTAACACAAAAGAACCCAGAATGGGACTTTGTGGATAGGAGCTGAATTGATTCCCAATGGTTGGAGCTATCAGGGGCAGAGAGCAAATTAAACCAGCAGTGTCTGCAAGTACTCCCTTTCCCCTTTTTTCCCTACAAGTGAATAATAATAATAATAATAATAATAATAATAATAATAATAATACTAATTTAATATTTATACCCCGCCCATCTGGCTGGGTTTCCCCAGCCACTCTGGGCGGCTTCCAACAAAATATTAAAATACAATAGTGCGTCAAACATTAAAAGCTTCCCTAAACAGGGCTGCCATCAGATGTCTTCTAAAAGTCTGGTGGTAGTTGTTCTCTTTGACATCTGGTTGGAGAGCGTTTCACAGGGTGGGCGCCACTACCGAGAAGGCCCTCTGCCTGGTTCCCTGCAATTTGGCTTATCGCAGCGAGGGAACCGCCAGAAGGCCCTCGGAGCTGGACCTCAGTGTCCGGGCTGAACAATGGGGGTGGAGAGGCTCCTTCAGATATACTGGACTGAGGCCGTTTAGGGCTTTAAAGGTCAGCACGAACACTTTGAATTGTGCTCAGAAATGTACTGGGAGCCAATGTAGGTCTTTCAAGACCGGTGTTATGTGGTCTCGGGAGCTGCTCCCAGTCACCAGTCTAACTGCCGCATTCTGGATTAGTTGTAGTTTCCGGGTCACCTTCAAAGGTAGCCCCACGTAGAGCACATTGCAGTAGTCCAAGTGGGAGATAACTAGAGCATGCACCACTCTGGCGAGACAGTCTGCGGGCAGGTAGGGTCTTAGCCTGCATACCAGATGGATCTGGTAAACAGCTGCCCTGGATACAGAATTGACCTGCGCCTCCATGGACAGCTGTGAGTCCAAAATGACTCCCAGGCTGCGCACCTGGTCCTTCAGGGGCACAGTTACCCCATTTAGGACCAGGGAGTCCTCCACACCTGCCTGCCTCCTGTCCCCCAAAACAGTACTTCTGTCTTGTCAGGATTCAACCTCAATCTGTTGGCCGCCATCCATCCTCCAGCCGCTTCCAGACACGTTTGTCATACATTCTTGTATGAAAAAGAACACTTGTTGCAGTGAGGGGGAAACGCGTCTTTCCCCTCGGACTATGGGTGTCTCTGCCTTAACTGACCACAATCCTCCAGTGGGGTGCAATGGACCCCTCTTGTAGTAATGCAAGTATTGCCTACCCACAGACACCATCCATCATAAAAATGGGGCCATTTTCACCAATTTAACTGCCAATAAGGGGCCACTCGGTGATTTCAGTGAGGTATAACTCAGTCAACCCCAGGGGTCACCCATCCCTTGGGAGCCAGTGGGCGCATTTCGAATCTCTAGACAGTGTCGTGAGTGCCAGTCACAAAATGGCTCTTGTGAGGTGTTGGGCATAAAACAAAATGGCGGCTGCAAAGGCTGGGCCAGTGACTATAGGAATTGAGCAGAAAGAACTCTCTCACGCATTGCAAATTTTGAGGGGATCTTTTACTGAGGCCTATTATGGGTACCATATGAGGTACTGCCAGATTTTGTATGCTGGTGCCTGCAGGCTCTATAGATGTGTCCCCTGATCTAGTCTATGAAAGGAATAAGAATGAACAAAGATAGAATTCTCCAGTACGTGTGTTTTATCACCATAGATAGCTCCATCAGTATAGCATGAGACTCTTAATCTCAGGGCTTGAGCCCCATATTGGGCAAAAGTTTTTATTAGTTTTTTTTTAACATATCATTTTCAACAGTAATTAAACATACTTTTACATCTTATTCAGATTTTTGACTTCCATCAATCCTGTCTGAAAATTTTCCAAACTAATCTCTCAGTATTCATTTCTTATCTTCCCTATTACATTTCAAACTCATAACCAATATCTCTTATCTTTTTCTACTTTGTAACACTTCGTATATTTCTCCTTACAAAACTTCTTGTAGTCCTACTAGCGTAATTTGTTGATTACAGTTGCTCTTCAAATAATTCATATACTTCTTCCAATCTTCTGTAAATCTCTAGTCCCGCAGGTTTCGAATCCTTCCTGTCATTTTGTCCAATTCTGCATAGTCCATTAATTCCGTCTACCATTCTTCTTTCGTCGGAATTTCTTCTTGTTTCCATTTCTGGGCTAACAATACTCTTGCCGCAGTTGTTGCATATAAAACAATTTAACATCTTGCCTATTAATGTCCTGATCTATAATACCAAGTAAAAATGCTTCTGGTTTTTAAAAAAATGTATATTTCAACATCTTTTTCATCTCATTATATATCATTTCCCAGAAGTTCTTTACTTTTTTGCATTTCCACCACATATGATAAAATGTTCCTTCTTTTTCTTTACATTTCCAACATTTATTATTTGTCTTATACATTTTAGCTAATTTCACTGGTGTAATATACCATCTATACATCATTTTCATCATATTCTCTTTCAAAGCATTACAGGCTGTAAATTTTATCCTTTCATTCCACAACCTTTCCCATTCTTCCTACCAAAGAACTCTTAACTTAGCTTTATTCACACGCATGTGCTCAATGTCTCTCTCACCAATACCGTTTAGACATCCAAAGATTTAAAATTGGCTAGATGGTACACATTCCTTGCAAGTACTTTTGTTGCTGCTATTTAACAGGGATAAGTGGCTATGGAACTTAGGGCTCATTCACACTTCTCTGGGTTCTGTGATTTCTTCCATTTGTCCCATGATTTCTGGGCACGGCTCCAAGAGGTTTTCCTTCTGTCCCGCCGCTTTCCCCGGGAAAACCCTGCTGTTTGCTGTTGAATCTGAACAAACGTCAGTCCGCAGAAAACCCAATTGATGTTTGCTCCGATTCAGAAGTAAACGTAAGTGCGAATTAGCCTTTACTTTGCCACATACATAAATAATGTAAGATGAGATTATTACAAATGGGAATTGTTAAAGTGGGGACAGGATTTTTTCTTTATATTGCTTACTAGGAGGCTGTATCACACACCCTTAAGGTTTTTGGAATTCAAGGTTGTAATAAATCCATTGCTCTGCAATCAGCAAGACTTATTTGTGGGATGTGAAACACAGGAGCAGTCAATTACAACATTCCTAGAGTGTACATGTTTAGACATGGGGAGGGATGTTTGTCCAGCCAGCAGGTAAACTTCCTGGTTCCTTCTGGGCTGGGACAGACTTCCTCTGCATGTGACTAGAGGTGGGTGTGGCCTCACCTGTGCAGGTAATGATAAAAGCACAGGGCAGGGGCAGCCATCCCTCCCGTGCCTCTCTGCCATCCTCATCTTCGAACAAGCAACATCTCTCCTGAGTGGAAGATGCCCTCTTGGCTCCCAGCCAAGAGAGGAGAAAGGGACTACCTTCTTATAAGATAGAATCCAAATGTACCGTATTTTTCGCTCTATAAGACGCACCAGACCACAAGACGCACCTAGTTTTGGGAGGAGGAAAACATGAAAAAAAAAATATTCTGAATCTCAGAAGCCAGAACAGCAAGAGGGATCGCTGCACAGTGAAAGCAGCAATCCCTCTTGCTGTTCTGGCTTCTGGGATAGCTGCGCAGCCTGCATTCGCTCCATAAGACACACACACATTTCCCCTTACTTTTTAGGAGGGAAAAAGTGAGTCTTATAGAGCAAAAAATACGGTATATTACTTCACTATCTTAAGTCTGCCTTCTGGGATCTGATTGTGAACAGAATGTGAGTAAACTCTTTTTATGCTTTTGTAAAGGACTGTGTCGTGTCTTCTATTTTAAGAGGGGAAAAGGGGAAATTACCAAAGTGATTATTATAGAGGCTTAAGCGAGCCTGAGCAAACGCTGCCGTTGCAAACGGGGAATGTTTTACTCTGCTGATATTTTGGGAACTTGTTAACACAAGTTGGATAAGGATATAATCACACAATATATCCTCTCTTGCATCCCTGAACATTCCCACATACCAGTAATTTACATCACAAGCATGTATCCAGAGACCCCAGTTCTCATGTTCTGAATGTGCTCTGTCCTTAAGTTATGATTCAGTAGCTCCCCTGTGGATTGTCGCTCTCCTTATGTGAAACTGGTTGGACTCTGGGCTGTTGCTGGGTTTGCTCAGTAAGAAAACCACCACTAAGCTGGTGCTTTGAAGCTGATTCTAGAAACATGTTCTTCCCATTGTATCTGTGCCTTTCTCGCCTTTTTTTGTGGCAGCTTAGAAAAAGCAAATTCCGTGTTAGGGATCATTGGGGAAGGGATTAAAAATAAAACTGCCAATATAATAATACCATTATACAAGTCTGTGGTGCTATCAGGTTTGGAATGCTTTGCACAGTTCTGGTCACTGTGGGTAAAGGGATATTGTAGAGTTAGAGGGGGGGAAAGCTTTAGAAAAGGGAAACAAAAATTAGCAAGGAGATGGAGCCGCTCACCTATGTATTTCTTTTAAATGGCTGGTGCACTTCCTGTTGTGCTTGCTTTTACTTAATTTGTGGGTTGAACAAGACCTTAAATCTGTGAAATTTCCGTTCTGAGTTTTGAATCACTTGATGGTTGTGTAAGAAGCTGATTGATAGAAAATCAATGTGCTGTTTCACGTTGCAAAAGATGCTGCGTTTTTTCCAGAATTATAACCTAGCTAGTGTCAAGGAGACGACATGCTGCATTTTCAGATTTTTATATCCCCGGGTGCACTTGTATCACACTCAATTATGTGAGCAAAGTGGGATTTACTTCTGAGTAAACGTGAATAGGATTAGGCTGAATATACAGGATTATATCCCTCAATAAAGTCAGGAGGATGTAGCCACAGTACTAGGTAAAAACAGTAATGTTGGTTTAAGGGTACTGGGAACTATATATTTTTTAATTTTTTAAAAAAAGATATTTATTGAAGTTTTACAAAAAAAAGGAAATTACAGGGGAAAAAGAGTACAAGAAATAGGAAAATACATAGAAAAAAAGAAGAATAAAAATACAGAAAAAGTAGAAGGGGAAAAAAAGAATAGTTAAAAAACAAATCAATTTTTCATATCTTGCATTTCATTTACTTATTTCCCTGACCTCCTCACACCTCCCTTTTTTGTATTCCCGTTCACATAGTTAATTCAGCAAATCCTTACCCTCTTTCTTTTATCTTAACTCAATATCTCAACATATTATAACTTTATATTTTCATCTATAGCTCTGTGAGGGTGAAACCACAGTTCCCAAGATTCTTGGGAGGGGTGCTTTAGTGCATGGTGTGTATAGAGCAGGCATGTCCAACAGGTTTGTCGTGAGCTACCGGTAGATCACTGGACATCTGTGGTAGATCACCGGTAGATCACTGGCTCCCCCTCAAAGATGCTCAACAAATTTGGCTCCCCTTAAAAAAGCTCAATAACTGTGCCCTGCACCCCTAAAAATGGGACTTTCCTTCCTTAAAAAAAGCTCATCAACTTTGACCTGAAACCCCCAAAAAGGGATAGATCACTGCCAGTTTTTAACTCTGTGAGTAGATTGCCGTCTCTTGGAAGTTGGCCCCCCTGGTACAGAGCACAGAAAGGAAAACAAGACCAAAATAACTTGGTAGGACAAAATTTGTCTCTTAGCTTGTGCCTCTCAGGCAAGGGCAACCTATGCATTGGCAAGGTAAAGCCATTTGCTTTGGGCAGTGAATCTGACCCCCGACCCCAATGTTGCACCGCTGCCAGCACTTCATTCATGCCGCCAGCCTTGCCACTGCAGCCACCTTGTGGCAGCACGGCTGTAGCCACAGGTGAGGGTACCGTTAGGGCAATGGGGCTGGCAGCAGCACAGTTGCATGGGTGGAGGCAGTGGGGTGAGGACCCAGATCTGCAGGGGGAGGTGGCATCAGGGCACCTTACCTACGGCAGCAAAAAATCTTGGGCCACTCCTTCTCTCGGGACTAATTCCAAGAGATGGGTGCACTTGTTCAGTGGATTCAGAAACGTGGAAGTAATCTTGCTGTGTAGCTTTGATCCCAGAAGATCCCACTTACACACTGCCTGCTAGGGCTTGGTTTGACAAGATTTTTGAACTGCTTGTTATAGATAGAAATCCATACAGATAAGCATTTATGTTCACCCAAATTTTAATTTTGGTTTCCTAGCAAATGTGTTCCCATTTATTACCTGTGTAAGCTTAAAGGAGGAGAAAAAGATGGAGATGACCAGCAATTTTGAGCTGTTTATTCTATGAGGATGATAATAGTAGTAGTGCAAAATGATGTAGATATAATAATGAATTCATTCATGATCAATAGTCATTTGTAAAAGTCATGGTGTTAGTGGGCGCATTATAAATTGCAAAGAAGAACCTCTCTTAAGTTGCATCTGAACTTCTTCTCTTTCCCCTGTTGAGCCTAGGAAATGGACGTAGGCAGAATTATCTTGGTTGTTAGTGAACTTGTAAAAAAAGTAATCATAGAGTTGGAGATAGTGAAAGAAATGCAACAACAGTAGCTGCCTATTGGGGACACAGGTGGCGCTGTGGTCTAAACCACTGAGCCTCTTGGGCTTGCTGATCAGAAGGTCTGCAGTTCGAATCCCTGTGACGGGGTGAGCTCCCACTGCTCGGTCCCAGCTCCTGTCAACCTAGCAGTTCAAAAGCACACCAGTGCAAGTAGATAAATAGGTACCACTCCGATGGGAAGGTAAATGGCGTTTCCATGCGCTGCTCTGGTTTCAGTGTTCCATCGTGCCAGAAGCGGCTTAGTCATGCTGGCCACATGACCCGGGAAAACTGTCTGCGGACAAATGCCAGCTCCCTCAGCCTGTAAAGCGAGACGAGCGCTGCAACCCCAGAGTCGTCTGCGACTGGACTTAACTGTCAGGGGTCCTTTACCTTTAGCTGCCTGTTGAGTATGTCATGGAAGTCCAGCCCTGGAGGTACGAGAGCATGAACGGCAAAAAGGAAACAGGGCTGAAGAGAAAGGAGAATGGGGTTGAACAGTTAAAGAAACAAATGGGGCAATTGATCAACCCCATGAGTAGGAGTGACCAGGTGAGACAGACCTCTGCAAGTGTGAGAGCTTTCTTCTCCCTACCCTGCTAAAATGCACTGCCCTTCAGAAACTCACTTTTATCTGGCTTTATCTGCAATCGGCGCTTAGCTGATTTCAGTTCCCTGCTACGGGCGGATACTGAATACTCAAAAGAGATTGACTGACATTTTTTAAAATAAAACTAATGCTGCAGTCCTAAGCACATTTAACAAGGGAGCAAGAACTCTGTAGGGTTTGTTTCCAGAATAAACCCAGTTAGGACTGCTGTGAAATTATACGTGCTGGAATATGGTGCTGCTGTTTCCCTAAATGATGAGCTGCTTCAAGAGCAATGCTTGGCTTCTTTTGGAAGATCGCCCAAACTAGTGGCATGCTTGTAACACATCTGGGTTTTTTACATACATAGACAAACTTGAATATGTTGTTGTTGTTTAGTCATTTAGTCATGTCCGCCTCTTCGTGGCCCCATGGACCAGAGCACGCCAGGCACTCCTGTCTTCCACTGCCTCCCGCAGTTTGGTCAAACTCATGCTGCTAGCTTCGAGAACACTATCCAACCATCTCGTCCTCTGTCGTCCCCTTCTCCTTGTGCCCTCCATCTTTCCCAGTATCAGGGTCTTTTCCTGCCTTGCCGTGGCAAAGGGGCTTGAATAACTCAGAGAAGCTATGAACTATGCCGAGCAGGGCACCCAAGATGAACAGGTCATAGTGGAGAGTTTTGACCAAACGTGATCCACCTGGAGGAGGAACCGGCAAGCCACTCCAGTATCCCTGCCAAGAAAACTCCATGGACAAAGACAACAAACTTGAATATAGGTGGAGGCAAACAGCATAGGCCAACTTTAGGTAGCGAGTTATATCCATTATCCCCAGAAAGGGGGATTTGTGACCCTAAAGATTCCTTCCATTCTTCAACTCAGCCCCTAACTACTTCAGTCTGCCTGCTTCAATCTGGGTCTCCTGGAAGAGCAGAAGATGTATCGCCTCCTGAAGATTTAGATGGGTTTCACATTCAGGGCCGTCTTTATCCAGGGGCGCGGGGCACCCAGGCGCCAAATTCGGGGGGCGCTAAATGTATACCTCCTGTCCCTCTTGATTGGCGGCAGTGAAAAGCAATGGAGCGAAAGTCCCCGCCCCCCTCCTCTGTTACTCTGTAGCATCAAATATTCCTGACGAGCCAGGAAACAAAAGCAGTTTTATCCGTTGTGTCATTGTTACAGGTGAGCGATTTCCCCCCCTAAAAAAAAGTCAACAACTTTGGTTTCCCCCCTCCCAAAAAAGCTCAATAAAAGTTAATTTGGGGGCAGATAAACTAAATTTGGGGGCACTGGGCGGATCTTTGCACCCCGGCGGTGCATCTGCTAAAGACAGCCTGTTTACATTCCACACTTTTCTCCAATATAGCAGGGGTAGATGGGGAACTTGTGGTTCTCAAGATGTTGGACTCCCACCGGTTCCAGCCAGCATGGCCAATGGTTAGGGATTATGGGGATTGCATGAGAGGTTCCCCAATCCTGCCCTAAAGAGCCGTTCATTGCGCATCTTGGGTCATTAGCGAACAATTTGATCAATAGCAGATATACAAAACAGAGACATACTTGGTCAGCATTCATAACAGTAGGCTTAAAAGATAAATCCCCAAGAAGCAAACGTTATTCTATAGAATGAAGCCGGACTAGGAAAAATAGGGAAATTTGGTATTTTATTTCTAGATTCATTTGTCTTTTTCTTTTATGTGAAATTTATTTCATTGTTGATTTTCCCTGCATGTTTATAAATTGCTTAATAACAGAACAGTCTCCAAGTGTTTGCTGTTAACTGTGAAATGTATGCAGAAAATCCCATTCATATTCTCCGACATAAATTATATAATGCAAAATCCACTTTGCAGATTTCACAGATATAAAATTTAATAGACTCAAACTTCTGCGAAGAAGATCCTGCTTTCTTGGTTGCTCAGCTGGGTGCAAAATACTATCTTCGCCTATCAGCAGGGTGCAAACAAACCACTATATTTTTCCAATGGCTCAGTTGGGCGCAAACAAATTCTATCATCCAGTAGCCCTGGACGCCGGAAGCAAACAACTTACATAAAGTGTGAAGGAAGGGAGGAAACCAGCACATTAAAGAAGGCTAGGATAAAGTCTTTGCAATCCTGAGAATTCCTTCTGCCCTGTGGAACAGTTTGTTGTACATATGCAGGACGGATGTGCAAGAACTTCGCAAGAGGAAAAGCAGGTTGCGTCCAGAAAATCTGTACCATGTGAAGACACTTGCTTCAGGCAGCTAATTGTTGTTGTCATTTAGTCGTGTCTGACTCTTCGTGACCCCATGGACCAGAGCACGCCAGGCACTCCTGTCTTCCACTGCCTCCCACAGTTTGGTCAAACTCATGCTGGTAACTTCGAGAACACTATCCAACCATCTCGTCCTCTGTCGTCCCCTTCTCCTTGCGCCCTCCATCTTTCCCAACATCAGGGTCTTTTCCAGGGAATCTTCTCTTCTCATGAGGTGGCCAAAGTATTAGAGCCTCAGCTTCAGAATCTGTCCTTCCAGTGAGCACTCAGGGCTGATTTCCTTAGGAATGGAGAGGTTTGATCTCCTTGCAGTCCATGGGACTCTCAAGAGTCTCCTCCAGCACCATCATTCAAAAGTATCAATTCTTCGGCGATCAGCTTTCTTTATGGTCCAGCTCTCACTTCCATACATGTCTACTGGGAAAACTATAGTTTTAACTATACGGACCTTTGTTGGCAAGGTGATGTCTCTGCTTTTTAAGATGCTGTCTAGGCCTGTCATTGCCCTTCTCCCAAGAAGCAGGTGTCTTTTAATTTCGTGACTGCTGTCACCATCTGTAGTGATCATGGAGCCCAAGAAAGTAAAATCTCTCACTGCCTCCATTTCTTCCCCTTCTATTTGCCAGGAGGTGATGGGACCAGTGGCAATTATCTTAATTTTTTTGATGTTGAACTTCAGACCATATTTTGCACTCTCCTCTTTCACCCTCATAAAAAGGTTATTTAATTCCTCCTCACTTTCTGCCATCAAGGTTGTGTCATCTGCATATCTGAGGTTGTTGATATTTCTTCCGGCAATCTTAATTCCGGCTTGGGATTCATCCAGCCTTTCACATGATAAATTCTGCATATAAGTTAAATAAGCAGGGAGACAATATACAGCCTTGTCATACTCCTTTCCCAATTTTGAACCAATCAGTTGTTCCATATCCAGTTCTAACTGTAGCTTCTTGTCCCACATAGAGATTTCTCAGGAGACAGATGAGGTGATCAGGCACTCCCATTTCTTTAAGAACTTGCCATAGTTTACTGTGGTCGACACAGTCAAAGGCTTTTTCATAGTCAATGAAGCAGAAGTAGATAATCACGCAGCTAATAGTGGACACGATTTGTGAAAAGGTTTGCACATCCAGTTTTCTCCCCATTCATTCATTGCTCCCTTGATTGTTATCTAGTCAGAGACTGAGCTTACTTTATTAACAGATTCCAGAGAAAGGTTTGGTCTGTCTTTTTAAATGGGGGAGCATTCAAACATGCAACCCACACGTTCTCACTGAAGCAGTGCAGTCCAAGAACTTCTTTGCCCACATGACTCTTCTGATTGTGGAAACTGAGTCTGTTAGACCTGACTTGCCCACTAATTCCTACCTGCAAAGTGGCTTTCCAAGTCCTGAGTTGCTATTTGGCTTGATTTAATTACATTTTAGGTGCTGAGGATAGGAAGGAACACTTTTAGTTATTTTCTTTTTCTAAAAAAAGTTTTCATAATACCCCCCTTTTTTAAAAGCAGAAAAGCAAAACAAAAAAACCCAGTTGCTAATGTGTTGCTTTCCGATCCGTGTAATCAGGGGTGGTTTATTGTCTGTTTAAATGGCAACAGTGGAGACTTACCAGCAGGCACCGCAGATTTCTTAATTCCGCCTCTGACCTCAAGCTTCAAAACAAAATTTCCCCGTTGCCAGTTTCCGTGTTTATCTATTAAACGACAGACGTGGTTTTGACAAAGCCAGAGTAAACCCTGGTAAGCCTTCGCTCCATTGTAACTATTTCCCAGCAAATAACGCTGTGGGAAAAATGGAATGTATTTCAGAGATGTGCTTAGTATTGGTCTTGCTCTTGTTAGAGCACTGGTTATTAATATATCTGCATACAACAGCAGCCAAAGACCTGTTATTTGCTTAACGGAAAGCATACGAAACGTAAGGGAAGTTATTGTGATGGTCAGATTAGCAGCCGGGAGCAAACGACATGTGATTCATCCGTCACACCTGGCGTTCATCTGTCTGCCCCACCCATGTTAAAACATGGGGTTTCCGCTTTGTGAATCTCTGCATGTGGGGATGAGTGCCTTTTCTATTCCTTGATACTTTGGGGACAAGAGGGTTGGAGTGATGCAGCCCAAGACACAAGACACAGTATTCACATGCAGCACAGAAACTAGGGTTGAGAAGAGCCTGCAGTGGTCATACTTTGTCGCAAGAGCTCCCACCATTTCATGTTCACCTGTGTGGGGTGTTTTGCCTTGGCAGCCCCAGCCGTTGGAGTAGACCAGTGGTCCTCAAACTTGTTTTCTATGGGCCGCACTTTCAGAATAAAAATTGGCTCGCACCACACCGAGAAAACATTGCAAAACAAAAAGAAAACAACTCCTGGTGCGCTTGATTTATCACATAGAACACAGCTACTTTATAATAGGAACATGGGACGTCCATAAAGTATAAAATAATGCAGCTACATAAGAACATGAGTCCTTCTCAAAACAGAATTATAAGCGAGCCTCTTATATATGTACCATATAAACTCAATGAGAGGCGAGCGCTTGCTCTTGCTGGCTATTCTCATTTATATTATGTCTAATTTGAAACCATAAAACCCCCTCTCATCTCCTTGTTAACGCAAAAAGCCTTTCTCTTTCATGATCTTTCATACTTGTCAAGATTTTTTTTGAAAATATATCTATCCGTATTCTGCAAATTTTGTGTGTGTGAGTGTAGATAGATGATAGGTAGAAAGATAGATAAAATAGATTAGATGATAGATAGATAGATAGATGATAGATAGATAGATAGATGATAGATAGATAGATAGATAGATAGATAGATAGATAGATAGATAGATGATAGATAGATGATAGATAGATAGATGATATAGATGATAGATAGATAGATAGATAGATAGATAGATAGATAGATAGATACATACATACATACATACATACAGTGGTACCTCGCAAGACGAACGCCTCGCAAGACGAAAAACCCGCTAGACGAAAGGGTTTTCCGTTTTGGAGGCGCTTTGCAAGACGAATTTCCCTATGGGCT
>JAXCMG010000078.1:2378099-2408540 GCA_034642415.1 Podarcis siculus | reverse complement strand
ACTCGATGGCCCTTGTGGTCTCTTCCAACTCTATGATTCTATGAAATATTTCACACTACTGCACAATGCAGAAGGTGGAGGAGTCTGAAGTGACAGTGAAGTAAGGCTGTCTTAAACAAAGGCTTTGCTATGCTGTTGCAAGTAATACACTTGGCAAATTTCTAGTTTTGACCAAATACCTAAAGATGTTCTGTTTTCTGAAACTCTAGAAAGTATTTTTTAAATATTGGATGTGAGCCGGGCCACAGGGAGGCCTGTTCCCAAAGCTGTGTGCTACACCAGCCTGCCTATTGTCCGCAAAGAAAGGCGTCACATACACTGTGATACATGCAAAGGCCTCCACACAATGGGGAACTTGGTTTTTGTGGGTTTCCTGATTGCACATAAGCCTTCATGCATGCAGCTGTACATGTGAAGGCTCTTTTTTGCACATGTCCATGTCAACACGGAAATGGTGGGGTGCGCTACAGCGGGGGGGGGGCTAGTGGGGGCAGTCCTACTCCCACATCATGCATTGAGTCAATGCATGAGTCTGAATGCATGGAGCTGGTGTTATCACACTGTCCCAGCCGTTATTTTCTGGCGCATCAGTGCGAACTGCTACAGCCCTTGCCAGATTTCATGATTTAGCTTCCAGGTCTCCAGAAAATAAATCCACCACCAAGTGAGTGAGCAGATGCACCTTGTCTCTAGTCCACACATACGTGCAGTGGCGTAGCGTGGGGGGTGCAGGGTGGGCCGTCCGCACCGGGCGCAACATCTGGGGGGCCACACTCGCACTCGCAGCTCTCTGCCCCTACTAAAATCCACGGGTTAGGGGGCGCAAATTACTTGCTTTGCCCCGGGTGCTGACAACCCACGCTACGCCACTGCATACGTGTGCAAATGTTTGTGCACAAGCACAGTGGCACCATACAGCACCCAAACTGCCGTTTTGAATGCTAGCAAGGCTAATTTTGAACCAGCCTTGTCACTTTCATTGATCATATAGTCCCGAGACAAAAATTCCAAACGGAACTTTTCCAGCAAACTTCTGGGGGAGCGGGAGAAAAAACAAAATGAGGACGGGGAGAAAAGCACAACGATTTGGGGGGTGGCTGGTGGGGCGGGGCTTTTCAGATTGGTAGAGCGTTTTCCCTCAGAAGAATCAGTGGATCCCTTCTGCGCTTGTGTTATTCTTTCATGCAGCCTAAAGAGATTATCTTATAGCAAGTTTGAGGATTATAAGCCAAAGGACTTCACCCGGTCCACCATCAATCTGATGCCAACTCAAGTTTTGGGGGGAAGAAGAGCTGGCCTTCAATACTGTCTCTGGCCACAGACTTGACCATCCTAGCAGACCGTCCTCTTTCCACGCTGCTTGATAGCAACCTGCATTGGCAGAGTTATTTCTGCAGGTTTCCTCTTACAAAACAGCTTCCTTCTACCCTTCTCTGTAGGGATGCGGGTGGTGCTGTGGGTTAAACCACAGAGCCTAGGACTTGCCGATCAGAAGGTCGGTGGTTCGAATCCCCGTGACGGGGTGAGCTCCCGTTGCTCGGTCCCTGCTCCTGCCAACCTAGCAGTTCAAAAGCACCTCAAAGTGCAAGTAGATAAATAGGTACTGCTCTGGCGGGAAGGTAAACGGTGTTTCCGTGCGCTGCTCTGGTTCTCCAGAAGCGGCTTAGTCATGCTGGCCACATGACCCAGAAGCTGTACGCCAGCTCCCTCGGCCAATAAAGCAAGATGAGCGCCACAACCCCAGAGTCGGTCACGGCTGGACCTAATGGTCAGGGGTCCCTTTACCTTTACCCTTCTCTGTATTGGTACAGTTGTAGAACAGTATGGCAACCCTATCAGCGGGGGCCACCTGGCTTACTAGCAGTGCATTTGAAAAGGATCTAGGGGTTTTGGTGGACCACAAGCTTAACATGAGCCAACAGTGTGGTGCAGCAGCAAAAAAAGCTTATGCTATTCTAGGCTGCACCAACAGAAATATAGTGTCCTGGTCAAGGGAAGTAATAGTACCACTCTCTTCTGCCTTAGTCAGACCACACTTGGAATACTGTGTCCGGTTCTGGGCACCACATTTTAAGGAGGGTGTTGACAAGCTGGAACATGTGCAGAGGTGGGCAACCAAGATGATCAAGCGTCTGGAAACTAAGCCTTATGAGGAACGCCTGGGGGGCTGGGAATGTTTAGCTTGCAAAAGAGGAGACTGAGAGGAGATGTGATAGCCATCTTCAAATATCTTAAGGGCTGTCACATGGAGGAAGAAGCAAGCTTGTTTTCTCCTGCTCTGGAGGGTAGGACCCGAACAATGGTTTCAAGTTGCAAGAAAGGAGATTCCGACTAAACATTCGAAAAAACTTTCTGGCAGCAAGAGCTGTTCAGCAGCGGAACAAACTCCCACGACAGGTGGATAACTCTCCTTCCTTGGAGGTTTTTGAGCAGAGGTTGGATGGTCATCTGTCATGGATGCTTTAGCTGAGATTCCTGCATTGCAGGGGGTTGGACTAGATGCCCCTTGAGGTCCCTTCCAACTCGAAGATTCTATGATTCTATGTATTCTTCTGTTTTCACACATGTGCGGGAGCCTGTGCACTAGACCTATAAGAAGTGTGTCTATGCAGCTAAGGATGGTTACACTTGAGAATTAACAAAATGAGAGATGGCTGCCAAATAAAGCTCTTCCTGCCTACAGAATCATTGGTACATAGATTTGGGTTGATGATGCCTTCTGTCCTGGTATGGTTCTGCTCTAACTTTTCCACAAATATCCTCATCATAGGATGTTTCCCCAAACTTCGAGAGGCCATCATCTCAACTGACTGGGCTCCATTTCACATGACATTTATCGCCCGACCTTTTAGATGGATTCTGAAATGTTGAATGGGCTTCAGGTAGGATGTCAACCAAATAAGAAGTCCTGTTGATTAACCAATGTTTAAAATATAAACACAGTTACCTGTTTTGTCAACACAAATCCTCAAACTAGGTGCCTTTATGAAATATCTAAGGATATTGCCGTTTTATAAACAAAAGCTCCACTCAGAAGGTAAGGCCATCTTCCATGCTTCCTCTTTAGTTAACTGCTATAGTGCTTCTTCTGAACCTAAAGAACATCAAAATGTGTGTCTTCAATTCACCACCACCCCTGATTACAATTTATCCTCACTGATGAAAATTGGTCCCCTACCAGCTAATCAATTACTTCCTAATTGATTAATCTACCACTGAAATCTTGCAGCCATAGTTTAGCAAGTAATTGGACTGCTTTTCCCGGTAGCAATTAGAAGCTGAAATAGCAGTATGCTGAGAAGGTGTGATGTCGCACTCAATGGGGTGTGTAGACACATGCAAAAGGAGTTTGGGTGTATGAGGGTCTGGCTCCCTGAGGCGAAGGACAATTTTGTTGTTTAGTCGTTTAGTCGTGTCCAACTCTTCATGACCCCATGGATCAGAGCATGCCAGGCACGCCTGTCTTCCACTGCCTCCCGCAGCTTGGTCAAACTCATGTTCGTAGCTTCGAGAACACCGTCCAACCATCTCGTCCTCTGTCGTTCCCTTCTCCTTGTGCCCTCCATCTTTCCCAACATCAGGGTCTTTTCCAGGGAGTTTTCTCCTCTCATGAGGTGGCCAAAGTATTGGAGCCTCAGCTTCAGGATCTGTCCTTCCAGCCCTGCCTCAGGGCTGATTTCCTTAAAAATGGATAGGTTTGATCTTTTTGCAGTACACGGGACTCTCAAGAGTCTCCTCCAGACCATAATTCAAAGGCATCAATTCTTCGGCGATCAGCCTTCTTTATGGTCCAGCTCTCACTTCCATACATCACTACTGGGAAAACCATAGCTTTAACTATACAGACCTTTGTCAGCAAGGTGATGTCTCTGCTTTTTAAGATACTGTCTAGGTTTGTCATTGCTTTTCTCCCAAGAAGCAGGCGTCTTTTAATTTCGTGACTGCTGTCACCATCTGCAGTGATCATGGAACCCAAGAAAGTAAAATCTCTCACTGCCTCCATTTCTTCCCCTTCTATTTGCCAGGAGGTGCTGGGACCAGTGGCCATGATCTTAGTTTTTTTTTTTATGTTGAGCTTCAGACCGTATTTTGCACTCTCCTCTTTCACCTTCATTAAAAGGTTCTTTAATTCCTCCTCACTTTCTGCCATCAATGTTGTGTCATCAGCGTATCTGAAGTTGTTGATATTTCTTCCGGCAATCTTAATTCCGGATTGGGATTCATCCAGTCCAGCCATTCGCATGATGAATTCTGCATATAAGTTAAATAATCAGGGAGACAATGTACATCCTTGTTGTACTCCTTTCCCAATTTTGAACCAATCAGTTGTTCCATATCCAGTTTAACTGTAGCTTCTTGTCCCACATAGAGATTTCTCAGGAGACAGATGAGGTGATCAGGCACTCCCATTTCTTTAAGAACTTGCCATAGTTTGCTGTGGTCGACACAGTCAAATGCTTTTGTGCTGTCAATGAAGCAGAAGTAGATGTTTTTCTGGAACTCTCTAGCTTTCTCCATAATCCAGCGCATGTTTGCAATTTGGTCTCTGGTTCCTCTGCCTCTTTGAAATCCAGCTTGAACTTCTGGGAGTTCTCGGTCCACATACTGCTTAAGCCTGCCTTGTAGAATTTTAAGCATAACCTTGCTTGCGTGTGAAATGAGCGCAATTGTTGGAGCATTCTTTGGCAATGCCCTTCTTTGGGAATGGGATGTAGACTGATCTTCTCCAATCCTCTGGCCACTGCTGAGTTTTCCAAACTTGCTGGCATATTGAGTGTCCCCCCCAAAAACACACACCCATTCCATGTATATATGCCAACTGGTCTGTGCCCTCTGGGGTCTCCTGGGCTCTACACGACCCAGTCACATGAAGAGCAGGCTTTCCCCATCCCCTCCCATTATAGCATTTGATTCCCACTTCAGCCATCTGGTAAGGTTAATTTGATTCCCCTGCTTGTTCCCAATGTTCACTCATTCCTTCTTTCCTACTTGCGGGGGCAGGGCACCATTTTGTGGTTCGTGTCGGGTGCCCAAATGCCTTGGACCAGCTCTTGCAGAGAGGACAACGGCTAGGGGGCTACACCACCCCATTTAACATGCCACCAGAAGCATATGAAAACCATTTATGTATGTAACCTCGCAGCAGAGTTCAGTAATTGCCCTTGGGTATATTCAAGAATAAATCACTTGTAATTTAAAACCTCACAATAGCCCAGATTGAGGTACTCAGGGAGAATAATCGTATGTGGTCTGGGACTGGGGGGGGGGGGGGGGGAGAATCTGCCTCTTCCACCTTCCCTAAAATAAACCCCATGAGCATCTTAGTGACTTTGCCCTCTGTCTGATGAACACCCAGTTACCACCTTTTCCTTGGCCTAGAAACATGGAATGATAGGGGAAAGGTTACCCGTTTTGCAAGCTTTGCCACTTTGTTCTGTTGAATGCATAAACTGGGAGTAGCAGCAGCAGCAAGATATAAGCAGAAAATCCCGAATCTTTTATTCTTGCTGGCATCTGCCTTCTGCCTTTATTTATTATGATAGCTCTGCTTAACGGCATTGCAATAATACCATCTGAGGACTCCTAGGGCGAAGCCCCTACGGAAATGACAAGCGGCAGTAAATTGCAATGCCACAAGAAACAAAAGGGGAAACTTCCCAATGTGAACATTTCAAATGTTCAAAAGCTTCGCCCTTAGGACTCCAGAGTTTCCTGCTAGTCCTTTTGGCATTCGTTTGGCAGTTCCTGCAAAAGCCTTGTTTTAAAAAATAAAGCCAGGCATGAGGTATGCTTTGATTTTATTATGCTGAAAAACGGCCTATAGTTTGGCAAAAACGAAGCCTTTGAAATGTATCGTAAGCACTCCCTATTTAAAAAAATAATAATCAATGAAATGTAATGTTTCCAATTCTAATTAAGTGTCTGCGTGATTTAGAAGCCTCTCCCCCCTTCAAATTTCATTTGCATTAAAAAGATTTGTGGAGTTGTTTAGTAATGAGCCCCTTCTCCCGCAGTTTCTGGAATACAATAAAAACTTAATTGAGCACCACTCATCTCTTAACAGAACAGGATTAAATACATCTCTCTAGAAATGAAAGTGGAGAATGCCAAAATACATAAATCACAGGGTAGTGTAACAGAAGAAATGAGAGGTATGTTTCTGGGCTTGACCTTAAATTCCAGCACTTTGACCTTCTTGTGTGGAACATGTAAAATCTCAGGGTGAAGACCAAGAATTGAGGGGCCAGGCAACTTCGTGCCGGCTTGGAAGTTTTTTGCTCTGCCTACCGCAGGAAAGGGGAACCATTTTCAGACCCAAGACATTTTGGCAGACCCCAAAATGGTGCCCCCCTCCCTGCCACGGAAGGTGTGAGGGAAGATCTACATCAGGAACAAGGGAGAGAGAAATATTGGCATTGAGACTGCTGCCCCTTGTGGATTCTGCTGCCTGAGACAGTTGCCTCACCTTGCCTCATGGATGGGCCGGTCTTGAGGCCAAGGGCCTCATTCCTTTCTAAGAAGAGTTTGGATTTGATGTCCCGCTTTATCACTACCCGAAGGAGTCTCAAAGTGGCTAACAATCTCCTTTTCCCTTCCTCCCCCCACAACAAACACTCTGTGAGGTGAGTGGGGCTGAGAGACTTCAGAGAAGTTTGACTGGCCCAAGGCCACCCAGCAGCTGCATGTGGAGGAGCGGAGACGCGAAGCCGGTTCACCAGATTACAAGACTACCGCTCTTAACCACTACACCACACTGGCTCTCTACATGCCAGAAGAGCACAGGGCCAGAGGCAAAAGTAGGCACAGCAACAAAGGCAAATTTGAACTTTCCGTGGTAGGCTAGTTTTGACACACACTTGCAGAGCCCTTTTCCTATCTTCCAACCAGGTAAGCAAGAAGCATTTTCAAGGACACTGGCCAACTGAGCAAAAACGCTCAAGGAGAGTACAATGTTCCTTATTCCAGTGGTGGATTTTGGGGTCTCACATTTCAGTGGCGCCATGTGCAATGCCAAAATTCGGCGCACCCCGCCTCTCACCTTCCATAGTTGTGGTGCCCCCGAGGCTCTGTGCCCAGCGCGACCGAATCAGTCGTGCTCCTCTGAAATTCCCTCTGCCCATTCGTTGCCTCTCTGCTGCAGGCATGTCCTCCCATTGTCTCTTCAGCCTGAGCCAACTGATTCAGCTGTCTTGAGCAAATCTTCAGCCAACAAGCCATTCCACCTACTTCCAAGCTCTTCTTTCTTCCGTCTACCCTCCTTTCCTCCGCTGTCTCCTTCTCCATCTTCTGGCTGACTCCACAAACACCAACAATTGCAACTGTTCTACAAAAGCTGCTCTCCGTTTAACAGACCCCCCCTCCTCAACTGACCAGCTCCTGACCATATATAAACTATCCCTGGCCTCTTTAGTCCTGCCCCCGTCAAGTCATGCTGCCTAGCTCAAATGGCTATACCTGCACCCACCAAATGAAATGTGCACACAATTTATCCTCATTTTGCACATGGATAATTTTCACTCACAGCTGTCAGCTAAGGCCCCATGCAAAAGTTAAACTAATTTTCTCCTGACCAGAAAGAAAACTTCCCACACCAAATACTCTACACTCTGATGTTACCATCGAAACGTCAGAACCACCTTATGCAATACCCATTGGAACTTAATTCAAATTAACAGAATCTCTTCACAAACGAAGATTCAGGTGAAAAGAATCAGCTTTTTGGGTCAGGTAAGGATAAGAGCTTTTTGGGTCAGGTAAGGATAAGTATAGGGACGTGGGTGGCGCTGTGGGTAAAACCCTCAGCACCTAGGGCTTGCCGATCGAAAGGTCGGCGGTTCGAATCCCCGCGGCGGGGTGCACTCCCGCTGCTTGGTCCCAGCGCCTGCCAACCTAGCAGTTCAAAAGCACCCCCGGGTGCAAGTAGATAAATAGGGACCGCTTACTGGCGGGAAGGTAAACGGCGTTTCCGTGTGCTGCGCTGGCTCGCCAGATGCAGCTTTGTCACGCTGGCCATGTGACCCGGAAGTGTCTCCGGACAGCGCTGGCCCCCGGCCTCTTGAGTGAGATGGGCGCACAACCCCAGAGTCTGTCAAGACTGGCCCGTACGGGCAGGGGTACCTTTACCTTTACTTAAGGATAAGAGACAGGTGGTAAAGCCTAGCCCCTGGGCATACAGAGTTTTTCCAGCATGCTATATTGCATAATAATTCGTATCATTAGAACTAACCTGTCCCCGTAGTCGCTTGTTATAAACCGGAATGCCATATACCGGAGCGTTGAAATGCTGCTGGAGCTGCTGTCAAGTGAAGTTGGCAAGAACGGAGTTATTGTTCTAAGAGGCCAGGGTGAGAATTAAACGTGATGAATGTCCCACCACACGGTTTCTCCAGCTGTTGCTTCAAGGCCCACAGCAACAGTAGGTTGTATCTTAAGCTACACCAGTGACGCCACCACAATTTAACATTTGTATACATGTGCAAGCTTTGTTGTTGCTGTGACTTTGGGGGGAAAAGGACATGGAAGGATGGGGAGAGACGGAATGCAGCTCTGAGGGAACCAATCTGAGAGGGTAATATTCTCCCAATATTCTTTCAAGGGGTGTATGGTGCGTTAGGGGAAGGGGAGTATATCTGGTGGAGGCCACATTGTGCTTCTTCTGGGATAGGTTATCCCCCTTTGGTCCCCCACCCTGCACTCAGCTCTCACCTGTGGCTCCTTGAAGCTGTCAGCATGTGACGGTAGTCCCACACCAGGAATGGCTTACACTGGCCGAATAAACCAGGTGAGGGCAGCCAATGGGTCTCCAAACCTCAGTAAGTTAGGGACTTCCTCTGCATGTGAAGACAAACTCCAGCAGATCAGACCAATAGTGGGTCCAGTGGTCAAGAAGGCAGTTCTGCACATGCTGTAGAGAGGTATGGAAAAGGTAAAGGGACCCCTGACCATTAGGTCCAGTCGTGACCGACTCTGGGGTTGCGGCGCTCATCTCGCTTTACTGGCCGAGGAAGTCGGCGTACAGCTTCCAGGTCATGTGGCCAGCATGACTAAGCCGCTTCTGGCGAACTAGAGCAGCGCATGGAAATGCCGCTTACCTTCCCTCCGGAGCGGTACCTATTTATCTACTTGCACTTTTTGATATGCTTTCGAACTGCTAGGTTGGCAGGAGCAGGGACCGAGCAACAGGAGCTCACCCTGTCGCAGGGATTTGAACCACCGACTTTCTGATCGGCCAGCCCAAGGCTCAGTGGTTTAACCCACAGCGCCATCCGCGTCCCTGCTGTAGAGAGGAGTGATGGGTAAATGGGGCTCATCAGCCTGGGAAGAGAGCCCATTTAGGAGAAGGAAAACTGACTCTAAACCTCCAGGAACTGCTGCAGCCAAGCTGGTGCCAAACATCTTGCTCTGATTTCCTTTGGACCACATCAGCCCAGGACCTACATACACACTGCCCAGGCTTGCGTCTTGGGAAGGTCACTGCTAACAAAGCAATTTGTGTCTCAAAACAGACACATGCCAACGCATTCTCATCAAGGGTAAAGGCCCATTCTTGAATATATATTAAAGATATGCTGGGGGGGGGGGGACACAACATGAATATTTTAAGAGCATTTTATGTGATTCATTTTTAATACAGTGGTACCTCGGGTTAAGTTCCGGAGGTCCGTTCTTAACCTGAAACTGTTCTTAACCTGAGGTACCACTTTAGCTAATGGGGCCTCCTGCTGCCTCCAATCTTAAAAAAAAGAAGCCCCAAACCTGGTCAGACTTTCTACTCTCTGAGAAGAGAAAGACGAGTGGAGGTTGGGGCACAAGACACAAAGACTGGAGGGACAACCATGTTGTGCGGACGCCATATGCCAAGGAAGTGAATGGCAACTGCATCCTAAGTGCCTTGAAGCATCCCTGGCACAATGTTCTCATGTGCAACCCAGGTAAGCGATGCCCACCCCCAATTGTACCCATGAGAGAGGAGGAAGGAAAAAAGGCAGAGAGAAGGAAAACAGAGAAAGAAGACGGATGTAGAGGAAAGTTTAAAATTTAAAGGCAGGTCCTGAGTCTGGGAAGACTAAAGGCTACTGTCTATCTCTCAACCCTCTGATTCCTATTTGTATTGTAAATTCCGCATAACACCATTTCAGTATGTATACTACCTTATTAATTTAAGTATTAGTGATCTGCCGAGGGAACAGATTTGAGGACTTTCAATCTGGCCAATCTGTCATTTGCTCATTAATATGTATTTTTATTTACTTCAGTGCCTGGCATTTCCCCTATACTATCATGTTTAGATGTTTAATTTCAGCCTAGTCTTGTGGATTTTCAAAATCCCTGCTTGAAATAAAACATGTCACTCACAAAGGCTGCGAAAGTCCCACAATAAAAGTTAGAACGAGATGATTATTGGCTGAGGGGCTCAGAGAAGCTCTTAAGTGAATTCTTCCTGGGCATTCTTCTTAGAAATGGATTCAGGGCTTATATGATCATTGACTGTTTTGCTTGAAGCTGCTCAAGAAAACAAAATAGATCATTTACAAGCCTCCGGATAATGAGTAAGAAGAGAGGCGGTTTTCTTTGGTACACCTGGTGATGGGACTCCTGGGATGTGCAGAGTTGGTACCAACCTGCACAAACGGAAAGCGATTTGCAGGATTTGTGGGTGAAGTGGCCAGAATCTAAAACAGGGCAGACCTTTTTCAGGCCTCTAGTCTACTTCGTACATCCAGTGAGATCAGGCTGCCCAGAGAAAGATAAATATTTTCTCTTTTCCAGACCCCTTGCTGCCCCACTGGAGACATGAGGGGGCAGGGAAGGCCTGACCCACCCAGAGAAGGGCACAAAAAAACACAGAACCTCAGTGCAAATTTGCACACTCAGTTACACCACTGGATCCTCAAAGGAACTGGAAGAAAGGAACTGCAAAGAAGACCCCATTTATTTTAGACCAATGGTTCTCAAAGGGTGTGACAGGGGAGAGTAGCAAGTGCGGGAGGAAGATTCAAGCACAATCAAATGACATTTAAACACTTCAGAGTAGTATAGTATCATAATTATTATTTTGCAGAATATGGATAAATATCTTTTCAAAACGAGAGCAAGAGCATCAAGTGATACGGAGGACAATATTAGTTATGTCTTCCAGTGTACAGTATTTCTTAGCAATAAAAAAATAGGCGTGGCACAAGCACATTTTTATTCTGTGCGACCCAGAGGAAAAAATTGAGAACTACCGTTTTAGATGGACACTGACAGTACCAGTAAATTCTGGACATGGGCAGTGTATTCAAGGTCGCTGGGTATTTGAGAAGCACAACTCATCTTCTTGAGACTTGGGACTTTCAGGTTTTTTTCCCTTTTTAAATAATGCAAGTTTCTAGTCCCTTTGCAAGAATCATGCCTTGTGAAATCTGAGAAGCTGAAGTAGCTTAATAAAGCTATGTAGACATTAGCAGCTTGAAACACATCATGGTTGTGCTGGGCATGGTAGACCAGAAAGTGTCAAAGAAAGACAGAACTTTGTTTATGTATGCTAGCACAGCAGCAAGAATACTCATCGCAAAGAACTGGAAGACACAAGATTTACCCAAGTTGGAGGAATGGCAGACGCAGTTGATGGACTACATGGAACTAGCTGAAATGACCGGCAGAATCCGAGATTTGGATGAAGAATCAGTTGAGGCGGATTGGAAAAAATTTAAAGACTATTTGCAAAAATACTATAAGTTGTATGAATCCTAAGATAGTGCATGCTATTGGAAATGTTATGCTTTAGCAAATATGATTAAGCAAATGGTAAAATAAGTGACAAATGAGAAAAGAAGATAAAGTGAACCAAACATATTATGTTTATTTTAAAGGTATCAAAATTGAGATACAATATATTAAATACGGATACATAATAATTGAAAGTTGTAACAAGGTTTGAAATAAGGTAACAAATTGCTGATATTGTTATTACAAAGAATGCAGATCTGGAAGGTGTGGGGAAGTCCAATGGGGATTTACTGAAAGTGGAACTTTTACATATCTATAACCCTATTAAGGCTTTTTCTTTTTCTTTTGTTAAAAAAATCAAAAAAATTGTTTCTTGTACTTTGTTTCTTCGGTATTGTTTGGAATGTATAAAACTATGAAAAGAAACGCAATAAAAAATATTTAAAAAAAAAAAGAAACACATCATGGTTGTTAATTTCTGCTGCATTACAAGTTGCATTTTTATGCTGCAATACACACCAGAAGGGGAGGAGGTTTTCTTCACCCGATGCACATTACTTGGTTTGTTTCTCTGCAGCTGCAAACCTCCAAACTCCTATTTACTGAAGCTGTCATCTGCACATGTGCAGAGGCTTTTGCAACTTCAGCTTTGTTGTTGTTTAGTCGTTTAGTCGTGTCCGATTCTTCGTGACCCCCTGGACCAGAGCACGCCAGGCACTTCTGTCTTCCACTGCCTCCCACAGTTTGGTCAAACTCATGCTGGTAGCTTCGAGAACACTGTCCAACCATCTCGTCTTCGGTCGTCCCCTTCTCCTTGTGCCCTCCATCTTTCCCAGCATCAGGGTCTTTTCCAGGGAGTCTTCTCTTCTCATGAGGTGGCCAAAGTATTAGAGCCTCAGCTTCAGGATCTGTCCTTCCAGTGAGCACTCAGGGCTGATTTCCTTCAGAATGGAGAGGTTTGATCTTCTTGCAGTCCATGGGACTCTCAAGAGTCTCCTCCAGCACCAGAATTCAAAAGCATCCATTCTTCGGCGATCAGCCTTCTTTATGGTCCAGCTCTCACTTCCATACATCACTACTGGGAAAACCATAGCTTTTACTATACGGACCTTTGTTGGCAAGGTGATGTCTCTACTTTTTAAGATGCTGTCTAGGTTTGTCATTGCTTTAATGGCAGCCAAATCAGATGGGAGCTGGTTTGAAGGAAAATGCACCACACAGCAGTATTTCTTGAGGAACTAAAGGATATTGATTATGGTCAATGCCACAGGTACTCAGGTTTGAGCACCAACCATAGGAGAGCACTGGAGCCAGAGTAAAATGTAACGTGTACACAGTCTAACACTTCCTGTAAATCTCATTTCCCCCCACTGACACAGCCTTCTGCTACCTGGTACCCTCCAGAAGCCCCAGAATGGGGAGGGCTAGACCAGCAGAAGCAGACTAAAACATGAGCAAAATAAGCAAAAATATGCACAGTTGCTTTAATTTGAATAATTGATATAAATGTCAGAATTCAGTGTTTCCTGGAGCAGAATATGGGTTACTGTTGGTACAGAATTTCGATCTTGCTTTTTTAAGTGCTGGTTTGTTCTCTACCAGCCTGCTGAAGAAGCCACAGCAGAGCCCCAAGATATTTGCCTACGGTGGTACAAGAAATCTGCAAGGACATCCAAGAGCAGAACAGACGTCTCCTGTCTCCCAATGATGTTTGATGTTTCCTACCTGCAAAGATCAGCGTCTCGCACCTGTTAGAAAGCCCTTTTTTTATTCTCTATTCTTTGCCTTCAGGCTACAGAGACGGAAGATTTTGGGACCTGCCAGTCACCATAGCAGGCTTAAGAGCAGGCTTTCTCTCTCTCTCTCTTTTCGTGGTTTAGGTGCTTTTGCAACTGTCAGAAAGCTGCTTTCATCCCTTCAGCAAAGTTTGGGCAGCCTGTTCTGCATCACAGCCCCCGTCCTGCTAAGCTCCACTGCTCCCCTGCAAGCACAAAGGCAGCCTAATTAAGCAGACTTATTCTGCAGGCTCATCCAGCTTCTTCACCCAAGGTCAAAAGGATAGCAATTGGTTGCACTCTGCCCTCACTGATGCTAGGCAAGAAACAGGAGCTCTTTCAAGCAAGCTTCAATAGCACAGTCATGCATAGGGATTTCTTTTGAACTGCAGTAACTTTGACGTCCTTATCAACATTAGAATTTAGCAAGGCTGCTTTTGTCAGCCCTGGCCAGCCGTTAAGTGTTCCTGGAGGGCCAGGAAAGGGTCTGGAAGGCTGGTGGCAGTCTAGAAATACACACCCATTCCCCTGAAAGTGAACTTTCCAGGAAGACCCACTGCTCCACTCTTGATATCCACACATTTCTGCATTGGCAAGGCCCAGGCTCTTCAGAGAGCCAAATTTGGCCCTGGGCTCTCCAGTAGTTGCCCATCTCCATCATATAGCTTCCCACGCTGTCAGGAATTGGCAGAATGCTGATGTGTGCGCTCTGGGGGAAGAGGGTGTCAGGGAACTGCCATCGGAGAGACAGGAGGTGGAAGGGCTCACTGAGGTGGAGACAGACTTAGCAGCTGGAGAGGGAACCAGCAGGGGGAGAGGAGGAGCTCCGAGGGAAAGTGAGTCGGAGGGATGGCTCAGGGACACTTCCAGCGAAAACAGTGGGGAGGTTTCCAGACCTCCTATAGGGACACCCACTCCTCGCCGGAAACTGTCACGCCGAGAGTCCCGAAGACGTGTTTCCGTTAAGGAGCTTTTATGCTGGAAGAGATTCCGTAAGCGCCCACTTTCGGATTCTGCTAGCGACTGACAGAGCCATGTTTGAGGGGCTCCGACTCAGGCAGAGGTTTGCAGACTTGGCCAAACTCCGAGGGACTAGGATTTTACGCACAAGCAGCTCATCATCCCTTCACAGAGGGGCTGGAGTCTAACTTGGGAAAGGGGGTCAGTGGTTTGTGGGGACCTGTCCGGGTCAGGAGGCAAGAGTTGGAAACAAGGCATGCTCCTGCACCACTGTCTCCCAGAACCAGGAGAGGATTGAAGAGGGATGAGGGGAGGCAGTTTCTACTCCAGTTGTGTGTGCAGGGGGAGTGGTCCCCTGTTGCTGCAATTGCTCCACACAGTGCTGACCTGGGAATAGCTGCCTGGATGCTCGCTTGGTGTGTATGGGTATTCAGAGCCTAGAAACAACCAAAGTGTTATCTTTGACAATAAGGAGTTAAACTATTTGTGGTGTGCCTTCTTTTGGCTAGAGAATGCCCCTGACATCCTCCTCCACACACACACACCCTTCCTCAAGTCAGTTTGTATTTTAATGAACAAAATCAGTTTAGGAATTTCCATATTTGATTCTTTCACCCTTTTATTCTTCATGCCTCAGTAACTAAAGGGGCTCCCACGGAGACTGCCGTTGTTAAAATGGGGTGATGGATCAGAGAAAAATACTGATGAATGCTAGTTGAAAACTCAGATTTCTTCCACAGATGGGGACTGAGGAGGCTCTGAGGCACAATGGCAAAGGGCATGTGCTACATACGGAAGATCCTAGATGCAATTTCAGGTAGGGCTGGAAAGTCAGTAGCAATCTGTGTGGGCAGTATGGAGCTAGCTGGAAAACAAGGAGGTAACAAACTCCTTGCCCGCGCCAGTGAGGAGTGCAGAACCACCATCACCCATCCACACCCGACACCCTCACAATTCTGTTCCTGGAAGGCTTTTTCCTTAGCTGAGATATGATGCCAGACTTGCAACTTTGCAAACAGCACTTGGGGAGAGGGGCTGCAGAATTCAGCACCGACGGTCAGGAGGGACGTCTGGTGTTATTCAAAGTGGACCCCCCCCAAAAAAACCTGTGGTATTAACACCAGGGCCCCAAAGGGGAGGGTAAAATAAAACTAGCTGTTTCAGCCCAATATGGTGTTCAGGCTTTCTGCACGCACCACAGGGTGTCAAAGTGAAGCCTTACTAACGTGACCATTTACCAGATATTTGAGGTATGGACCTTCCAGTTCCGCCCCCCACCCCAATTCCATAGGTATCCTCCCCTTTCATTCTGCAGCTGCAGCAGAGTGTAGAAGGAACTGATTTTTGAATTGCCATTCAATGATGTTTGTTTTTAGAAAGGTTTTCATTGTTTTCCTCTTGTTTTCACCGAGGTCTTGAGGACCACCAGAAAGGAACCACCAGCTGCCCTGGCCACTTTACAGAAGAATGCATCAATCCCAAGCTTGGTTCCAGGAGTCCTTTGGAGCCATTTGCTCTGAAAGTGCTTTCTGCACCAAGGCCTGCTCACTTATTCTGCCACTCAGCGATCTGGATTATCTAAATCAGTACCTTTCCGTTTTTTCATCCCAACCTACAGCATGAGACTGACTTAATACTGTAAACCGCCCGGTGATCTTTGGATGAAGGGTGGCATATAAATTTAATAAATAATAATACTTTTTAAACTCTCTCACCCCAGCTTTCCCTTCCTTTGTTTTCTCCAGACTCTTTATCTCTTATAAATTGGACCCTCCAAACTACCTTTTATCCAAAGCTAGCATACAGCTATGGCACAGTTGTAGCCTCAAGCCAGTTTTCTCTGCTTCTGACCCACAAACGCTTTAATTTTATCACCATTTATAAATAGATGTTCTGTTAGTAAGAAGGGAAGATCCAAGGCTACACTGTGACCTTTCATCAAGCAGAAATTGCTTTGCTAAATAAAGCTGAGGAGTGTGGATCTTGCCACATTGCTTGTCTGGATGGGAGATGCAAGAGAATACATATTAGGGTGCTGTATTCAGCAGTAATTTCAGATTAAAGTTTGAGGTCTGTCGTGCAAAGTTAACGAGACACGGACATGTGCATCCTCTTGTTTTTGCATGGTTAGCTACCAACTAAGACCAATTTTATCTCATCAGCCAACTCACACTGGACTTGGTTTTCTCAAAAGGGCAGGAAAGAGGCTGAATCGAGGGCAGGGTATTTATAGCACTCATCACGGCCAGAGATTTCAGTTGTCAGCAGCTTTTCCCTTCTGCAGAGGTGGGAGAACTACCTGCAGAGGCTGATGGATCGCACTGATTTTCAGATGGCACTAGGGGGCTTTGTGGCTGACGCTCTTGTCGAAGTCCAGGTTGCTCTGCCAGAGGACCTGGCAACTGACATGGTCATTCCAGAACAGTATTCAGGTGGCTCCTGTATGCTGAGAATACAGCTTGAATGCGGAAAGCTTGAATACAAGCAAACATTAGTACATGCTGATAGTCTACTCAGTGGTAGTGAAGGCTGCAAAGACGACTTTCTTAACTAAATGCCAGGCCGCTGAACTTTTCCAGGTGGTTCAGAGTCTTTTATCTCCTGGCCCAAACAAGTCTGTGGAACCCCCAGCAGCCTGCTGTGACTCATTTGCACGGTATTTTGAGGATAAAATCTCTTGCATCTGCCAGGCCTGGGATTCCACTGTTGCAGCCAATCCATCTCACAAGGCATCCAGACCACTGTCTGGTTCACTGTTATTGGACGAGTTTCGGTTGGCAGGGTTCAAAGATGTGGACAATGCACTTGGAATGGTGTGTGAGCAACCACTTGCGTACTTGACCCTTGCCCTCCATGACAGGTAAGATGTAGCAGGGACAAATGGTTGGACCGGGGTGTGTGTGATTAATGGCAGTAAGACAACGTCTTAAGAAATATTCCCCAGGCCCAGAATGTCTTAATAATGTAGACCGGTCAAACATCTCCTTTACAGGAAATGTTCCAGAGCAGGCGGTCACTGAACAAATCCAGGCACTATTGGCCAAGACTGATTTTCCGGATCTATTTAAATTGGGCACTGTCCTGTTACTATTTGCTACCATCTCCTCCTTTTTCTGGGTGCCTTCAACTTCAGCATTGGTTTTTCAAGCACTTGTAACATGTCTCCTCCCACTGAAATGCAGCTCACATCAGCACCAATTTTTAAAAGCTTTAAAAAAAGGAGTGAGGAAATATGCTGCAGAAAGTGGGATCTGAAGTAGGAATCTGGTACTAAATCACGTCTTGAGTCTGGAGAAGTTGGTGACTACTTTCTTACAGGGTGGCTTTGCCATAAGAGACGTATTTTGGAGCCATCTCTTCCACACGCACATACTCCCTTCTGTGGCTGGGGTTTCTTCTGCATACAGTGATGGTGCTTTAAAAACTGTTTGATCACACTAGTGGAATTGGAGAAGTTGTGAGCCATCATTTTAAAATGGCATCTTTTACACTGCCCTTCAAATTCGCCTGAAAACTCAACCTCTGGTTTTTTGGTTCTTCCCCAAATTCTTGGTTTTAAGGCTAAAATATTCAGCCAAAGTACGTCCATAAAACATCGTGTACACGGATAAACACACAGCACAGACAGTTCTCTAGACCCATGCAACAAAGGAATTGAGTGGTAAGACCAAAACACATTAGGTATTGTGTCTGCGATGTCCTTGCTCTTGCGATACAACCTTCCTGCCAAGGACTGGCATCTTAAGTGTTCTGCCATTATTCCTGGATTACCCTGTGCTGCCCCCTGCTGCTCCGCCTTAGTTATTAAAATGTTATCAGCACATTACTAGTGGAGCTATGCCACACGGCTTGCTGTATTGCATTTACTCAGCTGATACTGGAAACCAGCCATTCATTTCTGGAATGCAGAATGAGCTGCAAGGATACCAGACTTTTGCTTTACCAGTGTTTTTAAACTTGTTACATTCAGCGATAAAGCAGATGTACCTAAAGCAGAGAAGTCAAAGTGCAAATCTGATTCAGCAAATATGAAGTGAGATTCCTATTAAATTAATCCTCATTGCTTGCTGCTTCATGTTAGAAATAGTAACCAGAATTAGAGAAGTACAATATCCCCCAAGCCCAAAAGGCCAGCTGAGCTAATGACACTAAGAGTTATGCAGGTACCTTCTTCACGTTGGAAATATAGCCCAGTGGAAAACACCACAAATATAAGGAATTATATGGTGTCAACATCTGGCCTTTGATTTCAATTTTCATGTGAGCACATTTCAAGTACACAGGGATAATAAGGAAGTTATAAGGTGTGCATAAAAGCTGACAGTTGTGTTCAACAGGTTCTACTGCAAGTAACAAAGAAAATTCATAACCCAATTTTACAAGTTATAGCCACTTAGCAGTAAATTTAATATTGATGTTGACAGGTGTCATTTTAGCAGTGCAGTCCACTGCCAGCAACAGACCCACCAAAATTATAAGCATCATGGAATTTACATGGTACAAGAAGTAAATATGAAAACCATTTATATTTTAAAAATAAAAGGTAAGGAAACTCTTGTAAAATGATTCCCATACAACACCCCCCCATAAAACCTGAAATACCCTCTTATTAAAAATGTGTTTGCAGATGCATAGCCAGAGCATAAATATCTAGAACAATGCACATGGACAGTCAATGAAAGTTATCCCATTAGACATTTTTATCACTAAGGTCAACATTATCTTTGCTTTCTATATTTTTGGTGCTCTCATTTTTGACACTGGAAGAAAGGCTTTCTGCTACCTCAGCTTCTATGGGTTCCATTGCAGGTTGCCCATTCAGTTCATCTTTAATTTGTTCAGGTAACTGACTGTTTTCCTTAGGTTTGCATCCCAAGTCCATTTCTTCCAGCACCTGCCCTGCGGTGTCTATGGCTGTTTTACCTTCTGCATCTTCTTCTTCTTCTGTTTTACGTTCTACGTCTTCTTCTTTTCTCTTTGCTTTGAACACCTCAACCCCCATCATTCTCAGGTAATGCAACCTCTCATTCTTGGCCACAAAGGCACGAAGGGAAGTCTTGCCCAGCCAGCCACAAAGCACAATTGAACACTGAAGACTATCTGTCTTGCTGCAAAAACAAGAGATCATCAGCATTAAAAATATACATATATTGAAAATTAATTCAATGACACAAACAGTTTCTGTAGGCTACTGCTTTCTCGGTTAATTGTAAATTCCGCTGCCACGTCAACGAGATATATCAGTAGTTTTAAACAATACTGCTGGCTGGTTTTTAAAGTACTTTAATCAGAGCGGTGGCACAGCTCAGTGGTAGACCACATGTTTTGCCATGGAGATGATCACAGGTCAAAATCTCAGCACTTCCAGTTAAACAGGATCTATGGCAACAACAATGGGGAAAGTCTCTCCCTGGGATCTTGGAGAACATCTGCCAGTCAGAGCAAGGTATATAGAGCTAGATGGTCCAGTGGCCTGACCCGGTACAATGTGTGTTATTTTAAATGTAGTCCCCCTCCCCCGCTTGCATGCTCCTTTAATTAATTGCCTTCAAGGCTAAAAGGGGAGGATGAAAATAAATAAATTGAAGGAAACAGCTAAGGAGGTTGAAAGCTGAAGGAAAAGACTGCCAAGAGGTAAAGTCAGACGTGAAATTAAGAAGAGCGATGAAAGAGCTCCTGCCCTGGGTAAGGGCATGGAATGAAGTGGGAAAGAGCCTCCAGGACGAGGCTGTATTGTAAAGGTTTGGTCAAATATACGATATACGATACGATATATGATATCTTTATTGTCATTGTCCCTTGCGGAACAATGAAATTGAAAAACTACATAAAACTACATAAAACTACCACAAAACTACATAAAACTATATAAAAACTACATAAAACTACATAAAATACTCAAAAACCCCTAAAAACTCTAAAACCCCATTTTAAAATACACTATACTACAAAGACCCCTTATGCTGCGTTTAGAACCAGAATTGCATTAGCGTAGAAACTGTTTTTCAGGCGGCTAGTCCTGGCCTTTATAACCCTATACCTTCTTCCAGAAGGCAGAAGCTGAAAGAGATCATTTCCACGGTGCGTACTATCCTGTGCTATCTCTGCCGCTTTCTTATGGCACCTGGCAGCATAGATTTGATCTAAGGTGGGAAGAGTGCACCCAATTATTCTCTCTGCAGTCTTTACAACCCTGGATAGCATTGTTTTTTCCCTGGCCGTGCAGCTCCCAAACCACACGCACAGACCATAAGTTAGTACGCTCTCCACAGTGCAATGGTAGAATGCCATCAACAGGTCCTTTGAGAGATTGTTTTTCCGGAGGATTCTCAGAAAATATAACCTCTGCTGTGCTCTCTTCACCAGGTCTTTGCTGTTCTCTCCCCAGGTTAGGTCGTCTCTCAACTCCATTCCCAGAAATCGAAACACTGAGACCTGTTCCACGCACTTCCCCTCAATAATAAGTGGCTGAATATTCATCAAATACTCCTTGCCTTCCTAGGTAGTGGGAGCATCAACCCCACTGCATTACTAGACGCCTCATTGGGAAATCACATAGTCTGTTATATTTCAACTTTTTAAAAAGATTTAGGTGTTTGCTGATGGTTTTGTAAAGTTCTTTAGAGAAACAGGAAAACAGAGAAGGCAGATGACCAGGTCCCTCCCTTCTGTCCTTTAAAGCAGAGCTTTCCAAACTCTTCATTTCACAACACAGTAATTCAGTTTTATTAGCAAACTGGAGATTACACTAACCCCTTTCCAGCCCCGGGATGGGGAGCGTTCGCAAGACCACCTACGCACTGCAGCCAACACACCAACGTGTTGCAACACATGTGGAAAGCTCTGCTTTAAAGGTACAATAGCTCTGAGATGTGGCCTTCACAGGTTTTATTAGAGTTAAGAACACAGGGGCATAAAAGCTTCAGTTTCCCCAAAGCCCAGTTAGCTGCTGCCATATGGAAGCAGCTGCTGTTTGTTGCATGCTTTTATTTCCACCAATTTCAATGGAATGGAAGTTAACCTGAAATTAGTCAAACTTAGAAGTGTGTCTGTATGTGCACATGTGCGCACACACACAAGCACACACAATGAAACAGCGCAGTTACTTACGTTGGATCTGGCTCATACTGCAGGACTATGCTCCCCATAGCTGCAAAGAAGAGCATATGCTTTATTAGACAACATCAGGACCTGCTCCAATCTCACCCCATGCCACCATCTATTTAATGGGAGCAGAGTGAGGCAGGCAGCCAAAGACAACATCTGGATTCAACCAGTCAGATTCAAGTTAACATGTGACTATGGTGTCCCTCTGTCTTCAATGGGAACTGAGTGCAACTAACTTAGCGAAGCTGATTGCGTTGGCCACTATGTCTGTGCCTGAGGGCTACCACCTTGCTGAAGCTAAGCAGGCCTGGATCCAGTTAGGGGCTGGATGGGTGACCAATCACATGCTTGGGAATCACTGCCATGGGTTCCATAATGGAAAAAAGGCCATAAACCTAAGAAAAGTACAAATAAAGGAAACAGAATGGGCTTGATCCAGACCAAGCGTAAGTCCTACTACACGCCTGAAGCTTGTATACTCTTGATATTCAGTCTGTGTTGATTGATAAGTAACTGGTTATTAGAAAGCTCTGTTCTTCAAAGTTAAAATTAGGAAGTAACTATTACAATTACTATTATTACTATTACTACTACTCTCAGGTGGCGCTGTGGGTTAAACCACAGAGCCTAGGACTTGCCGATCAGAAGGTCGGCAGTTTGAATCCCCGCGACGGGGTGAGCTCCCGTTGCTCAGTCCCTGCTCCTGCCAACCTAGAAGTTTGAAAGCATGTCAAAGTGCAAGTAGATAAATAGGTACCGCTCCGGTGGGAAGGTAAATGGCGTTTCCGTGCAGTGCTCAGCTTAGTCATGCTGGCCACATGACCCGGAAGCTGTACGCCAGCTCCCTCGGCCAGTAAAGCGAGATGAGCGCCACAACCCCAAAGTCGTCCGTGACTGGACCTTATTACTACTATTAGGGAGTAACTATTACTACTATCACTATGGAGCTCAGGGTAAGCTGGACAGCAGTCGGAGCTTAATAGTTAGTATATTTCCTTCGGCACATGATGCTTTTTACCACTGTGAGAAAAGAATGAACCAGGATTGGAAATCCTCAGAAGTGAATACTTACCCATTCCTTTGACTTGATCGCGCACCTCATTACTAAGTTTACTTAAGAATGGGTTTTCTTCTGTCAGCAGCACTTTAACATCTTCTATGCTGGCATTTACAATCCTTGCATTAATGAAGGGATAGAGTGTATATATCCCCTGGATGTAAAATAGAAAACCTATTTTTAAAATGCAGTCCTTGCTTTCTTATGCGAATAGGCTTGGTCATTTTACTGGTCCAACACAACAACAACACAAGAACCCACCAGCACCAATAAACACCCCCTTTAAATGCATGTTTTTAGTATTTTGATCTAAATAAAAAATAGTCAATTCATTCTTCCTCCCTCCACCCCCAAATCAGTTCACTGTTGTGAAAGAAAACTTGCACTGAACTGATAATCTCTTGCAGGTCAATTCAATGTTAAAACAAATGAAAGCAGAATATCCCCCCAAACTTTCAGCCCCTGCAGTATCAGGGAGGTAATGCACATTTGTCAGGTTCCAATATTATGGGATAGGAAAAAATACAAGGGGAAGTCTATACTATACATGTGGAGACCTACAATGGGACTACAGAAATGTTCATAAGCCTGTCAGGAAAAAAACCTTTACGACAGAAAATCCATCCTCAAAAGGGACAAAAATGCACAATGCACCCAACAACAGATTAATAAATTTAAGCACAAGAGAGTTCGATCCAGAGTCTTCTCCCAAGTGAAGGCAAACAAGCAAAAACCAAAACCATTTTTGGAAGCAACCGTGCTTTTGCCTTTAAGTACTAGAAGCAGCTTACATCCCACCAGTGGACAACTTACACTCAAAGGGAAATATATGCACTTATCCCTTTGGTATTTTAAGCTTTTAATTGTCACTAGCTGTAGCCCTTGCGTTTCACAGCCACTTAGCTGAACAGATCACAATTTTTTTCTCTATACATACACAGGTGTGAGAGAGGTCTGCCAATTAAGTGTCATGAACCTCATGCAATGAAGTTGGCTGCAAAAGCAAACACCGAAATAAACCTGTCTTTAACCAGAAAAAGACTCTTTGTTCCAAGGCATAGCATAAATAAAATACTTTCACAGCATAACCGTAGTGCGTTCATTGTTACCTCTTGCGCTAATCTGAAGGCACAGCCAAACTGTTCCCCATCGCTATTGCGGGACCACACTTTTATCCCTGTGTTAATAACCTAAAAACAGGGTTGAAAAGAAAGCAAGATACAGTATTAACATATTTAAGCATTCCAACATGGAATAGTGCATTGGAAGTGGCTTGGCAGGCATCAGTATCGGTAAAAGGATGGAGCCTGCTGGCTGCTTTGGCTTCCTCTTTAGCCCCACGCAACCTCTCCCTGCCGGGAGAAGCTGCGCGGGGCTAAAGAAGCCATAGCCCCGTGCAGCCTCTCCCTGCCAGAGGGGCTGTGCGCGGCTATCCCTGAAGCCTGGAGAGCGAGAGGGGTCAGTGCGCACCGACACCTCTCGCTCTCCAGCCTTCAGTGAAAGCAACACGAAGCCTCCGGAGCGTGGAGGGAGCGCTCCCTCTGCGCTTCAGAGGCTTAGCGTTGCTATCGCTGAAGCCAAGGAGCCTGCATTCGCTCCATAGGATGCCCACACATTTCCCCTCAATTTTGGGAGGGGGGAAAGTGCGTCCTATAGAGCGAAAAATGCGGTAGGCGTCTTACATGGTCATATTTCACAAAATATGTAGAAAGACAAAGAAGGGGATAATTGATTCCTAACAAGGACCCCGAGTTGGGAAGAGTTTACCTCAGCCTTTCATAAAGGGGCAGTAACTGGGAGCTTATATGGATGTTTAGGTGCCCAAGTCGGGGGGGGGGGGCAAGAGGATGAGGGGAACTAGAAACAAGTGACTTCCCTCACCAGCCTGAGGAATCTGCTTCCTTTCTTCATTTTCCTCAGCAATGGGACATTCTAGGCACAATTTACACTTTTAAAGCACTCTTTTCTCCTATGGTTGTCAACGTGGCATTTCCGGTCTTGAAAAAAGCTAGTTGCTGCATTTGCTTATTCACTGACACTAGAGCTGTTAGGGAAAGACTGTGCTCCACCTGGACCAAGTTAAATGTCATGGCGGGAGACAGCTTTGACAGACAGAAAGAGAAGTGCAGCCATGATGGATCATCACACAAAAGGCCAAACTGGTCCAGCATTCTTCTCGTACTGGCCAAACAGATGCCCACAGGAAAGACAGGAGTGAATAGCATTCTGCAGCTTCTGACCCCAGCAACCAGAAGTCAAAGTTATCACCATCCCTATCCCCCAGGTCTAAACCACAGAGCCTAGGGCTTGCCGATTGGAAGGTCGGTGGTTCGAATCCCCGCAACGGGGTGAGCTCCCGTTGTTCGGTCCCAGCTCCTGCCAACCTAGCAGTTCAAAAGCACACAGTGCAAGTAGATAAATAGGTACCACTCCAGTGGGAAGGTAAACGGCGTTTCCGTGCACTGCTCTGGTTTCGCCAGAAGCGGCTTAGTCATGCTGGCCACATGACCTGGAAAAACTGTCTGCGGACCAACGTCGGCTCCCTCGGCTAGTAAAGCAAGATGAGCGCCGCAACCCCAGAGTCGTTCGCAACTGGACTTAACTGTCAGGGGTCCTTTACCTTTACCTTTTTACCCCCAGGACTATTGTTTATTTCAACTTTCTTACTAAGAAATACAGGTCAAACCTTCAGCTTTTCACTGTTGTTCAGGAGCACATTCCTTATTTCCTTGGAAACCATGTATAACTGCCTTTTCTTCCCTTCCTGAGTACGAGTTAACAAATTCATCTTGGGAAAGGAAGGATCCAATGCATAAAAGGTTCTAATAAACAAACAAACAAACAAACAAACAAACAAACAAACAAACGTATTCAAGTTTTATTATTCTGTAGTTCTTATTATATTGTTGATGTTTAAACTGTATTTTTGGTATGTTAACAGCCATAAATAGACATAAATATTGACCTTCATAGCACCTATGAACCTGTAACTTGAGAAGCTGAATTGATTATTATTATTTAACTCAACATATGAAGGCTTAAAGCAAGTTAATATCGGGCCAATAATATACATAGACCACACATCAGTGATATTTGAATACGTTTGCAACAATTCTGCTGAAATATATACTGGATGGAGACTGAATAATCCTTTCATGCAGAATAAGGCAACTTCTTGAGGATTTGAGGCATAATTTCTTTTTCCAAACGAACAGAACAGAAGAAATGGATTAATAGTTTAGAAAAGATTTAATGTGTGCATGAGAGGAATATAAATAAGGCAGCTTCTCTTCAAAAGAAAAAAGGCGATATGCAGAGAGAGTAATAAAAAACCAAGATGTTAGAAAAAGTACTGTGCATAAAAGATGCAAAAACGTAAGCTAAAAATAGCCAGGAACTAAGTTGAAATTATTAGACGCTCACGACAACAGCAAAACCTTTGCTATACTGTGTGAGACAGCAAGTTTTCCTACAGCTAGGTGTATAATGCAATCCCAAGTTGTCCAGCTTTTTTGCTGTGCTCTTTTTAAAGACGTGTTGTCTGCACATCGAACCACAAGAGTGAGTTCTTGTAGGCTTTAGCTTGATCAAAGGGAACCTCTGGCCCACAAGCCTAAATTGGTTTGTGGTGGAAAGGCTTATTTGGGCTAATACATTTAGCACACCGAATCCCGAGTGTGTCTGTGCTTTGTCCAAGTAGACAGAAAGTAAAATCATGTCAATAGAACCCTTGACGTGAAAATAGAAAAGATGGACTGACTGACATGTCACACCATAAATTTAACTTTGAACTGCTGGCTGCTCAATGAAACGTCTATGATAATTTGTATTATTTAAAAAATTTATTAATATAAAATGGAGAAGTGGGGATCACGAAAGGAACCTGCAGATTTAAAAAAGGGCTTGGTCGTTTCATTTCTTCTCATGATCCTGTTGTCTGGATCCAAAAACCAGTGACTGTAGGAGAAAATGCAACAGCAGTATTCTGTGAAATCTTCTGGAAGCCAGCAGTATAGCTCCACGACATTACCAAGAGGTTATTGTACAGGATGTGAAATGTGGTGAATAAGGAAAATAAATGCAGGTTGTTATGTAGCATATACTTTTGTTGTATGAAAAATGAAACATATTTTCTTACTGAATTGGTGAAAACAGTGAATCGTCTTCAGAAAGAAACACAAACGGATCTTCTTTAAATCCAAAAAGCTTCATTTTTTTAGATGGTGGAGGCCTGGAAGTAACAGATTTATTCAGGGTCAACAGTTTTTGGATGGGCTGGCAAAAATTCTGGTCAACAGGTTTCCCCTTCTGCTCCACCAAAGAAGCTTCCCACCAGCACTAGGAGTGCCTGCCATTTTTGGGTGGACAGTTTTGGCTGCTCAGAGAAGGCTGGTTTGGCAGTGAGGGATGCCAGTGCCAGCATCCCCCCCCAATCCCTCTCAACTTTAGAGCTGGAAAGGGAGCAGAGATCGCCACACAACTGCTGAGATTATCTCTACCCACCTCTGCAGTTTTTAAGTAGAGAGGAGGGCCAAACTCTCCAGGTCGAAACCTGGATATATCCAAGTTGAGCAGTACAGGAAGAATTTTAACAGATTTCTGTACAGTGGTACCTCAGGTTACATACGCTTCAGGTTACATACGCTTCAGGTTACAGACCCTTCAGGTTACAGACTCCACTAACCCAGAAATAGTACCTCAGGTTAAGAACTTTGCTTCAGGATGAGAACAGAAATCATACAGCGGTGGCGCAGCGGCAGCAGGAGGCCCCATTAGCTAAAGTGGTGCTTCAGGTTAAGAACAGTTTCAGGTTAAGTATGGACCTCCGGAACGAATTAAGTACTTAACCTGAGGTACCACTGTATTTTGCTTAGAGTGAGAACTGCCAGAAATATATTTTAAAAGACTGGTTCAACAGCAGTTCTAGAATCCTCTCCCAGGAAAGCTCAATCGGTAGAGCATGAGACTCTTAATATCAGAGCCATGAGTTTGAGCGCCACGCTGGGCAAGATTCCTGCACTGAGGGGGGCTGGCCTAGATGATGCTCACTGTCCATTGATTCTATGATATTCACTAATGCAGAAAAGCATAACCATGTAATACTACTACTCTAGTATGTGGAAGTTCAGTGTTCCAAGTATTCCATTTATACTCTCAGCCATCCTTAAAACAGCACAGAAAACTAGTCCACTACAGTGGTACCTCGGGTTACATACGCTTCAGGTTACAGACTCCGCTAACCCAGAAATAGTACCTCGGGTTAAGAACTTTGCTTCAGGATGAGAACAGAAATTGTTCAGCAGCGGGGCAGCGGCAGCAGGAGGCCCCATTAGCTAAAGTGGTGCTTCAGGTTAAGAACAGTTTCAGGTTAAGAACAGACCTCCGGAACGAATTAAGTACTTAACCTGAGGTACCACTGTATTACCCTTACAACACTATCTGAAGAAGTGAGCATGCACACGAAAGCTCATACCAAGAACAAACTTAGTTGGTCTTTAAGGTGCCACTGGAAGGAATTTTTTTACATTATAACACAGAGTGGTTGGGGTTGGGAGGAATATTGCTTACAGCCAACTAGTAAATTCATGGCAGAGACAAAATTTAAACAAGGCTTTTCCACCTTGTAATTCTATCTTATTATTACGTTACACCAACTTTCCAAAACAAGTACTTCCATATCAGTCATCACAGGGATGTCACAATCAAAACCATGCATATGAAGTGGCCCTCACGGGTTGGTTTTGCTAAGGGCAAGAAAACAACGTGTTGAGAAGGCTGAGCGGAGATCGTATCTCAATAAGGCTGCCTTTGTGGTTCTATGATCTCAAGAGCTTCTAGCTGGAGAGGAAATCCTGGGGCAGTTTCAGCTTCCCTACATGCTGGGAGAACCAGCAAAAGATACAGACAAATGGCTTGGCTTGACTATCTTTAACAATGGCAAGCTTCATTTTACTGTTTTTGGGGGACAGGAGGCGGGCAGGTGTGGAGGATTCCCTGGTCCTGAATGGGGTAACTGTGCCCCTGAAGGACCAGGTGCGCAGCCTGGGAGTCATTCTGGACTCACAGCTGTCCATGGAGGCACAGGTCAAATCTGTGTCCAGGGCAGCTGTTTACCAGCTCCATCTGGTACGTAGGCTGAGACCCTATCTGCCCGCGGACTATCTCGCCAGAGTGGTGCATGCTCTGGTTATCTCCCGCTTGGACTACTGCAATGCGCTCTACGTGGGGCTACCTTTGAAGGTGACTCGGAATGCGGCAGCTAGACTGGTGACTGGGGGCGGCCGCCGAGACCATATAACACCGGTCTTGAAAGACCTACATTGGCTCCCAGTACGTTTCCGAGCACAATTCAAAGTGTTGGCGCTGACCTTTAAAGCCCTAAACGGCCTCGGTCCAGTATACCTGAAGGAGCGTCTCCACCCCCATCGTTCTGCCCGGACGCTGACGTCCAGCGCCGAAGGCCTTCTGGTGGTTCCCTCATTGCGAGAAGCAAAGCTACAGGGAACCAGGCAGAGGGCCTTCTCGGTAGTGGCGCCCGCCCTGTGGAACGCCCTTCCAGCAGATGTCAAAGCGATAAACAACTACATGACATTCAGAAGACATCTTAAGGCAGCCCTGTTCAGGGAAGTTTTTAACATGTGATATTTTAGTGTATTTTTGATTTCTATGGAAGCCGCCCAGAGTGGCTGGGGAGGCCCAGCCAGATGGGCGGGGTATAAATAATAAATTATTATTATTATTATTATAACCAGCAAAAGCAACGATACAGACAAATGGCTTGGCTTGACTATCTTTAACAATGGCAAGCTTCATTTTAGTTTCTTACCCACACACTCCATCCTTCTTGCTTTCAGTAGTCTCAGTTACAAAGGAGTCTCCATCCTTTGCTTCTACAGCCACATGGTCTTCAGCAGTTTCTAAAGAACCCTGCTCTGCAGCTGCAGAAACTGTGCAGATTGTCTTCTCTGCCAGCCGGTGCTGCAGCTATTCCAAAACAGAAGGAATAGGTCTTGATGCATTAAAAAAAAAGGTCTCAAATCTTACAACATACACCATTTCCCCTTACCACTGTTTAAATCATATCTGTTCAAGACCCAAAGTGCAGGAGCGAGAGAATTATGCTTTTCATAATGCACTGAAATTCAGAGTTACAAACCATGTACAGTACTTTATGTTTTATTCTATTTGATAGCAACAACAGATCCGCTTCCCTGTTGAGTGGGACACCAAGTTACACTGATAAACTTCACTTCCATCTTTGGTAACTATTTTTGTTCTTTCTTATGTTTTTTTTAAAGCTGTGCCGTGTGTTTTTTAGTATTACAGAATTACAGATGAGCTTTGAGCTACATGTGTCTGCATGCATGTGTCTTATGTAAATTGTCGTTTTACTGGCCTTACAAGATGTAATCCCTATTTAAAAAAAGTGAGACACAAGCACTGTGCATTCTGTTCCCAAGGTGTTTCTTAGCAGCCTCCTACTCAAGCTGGTGATGCTGAGTTCCCAGAAATGTTATTTGTTGTTGTGGTGGTTTAGTCGTGACCGACTCTTCGTGACCCCATGGACCAGAGCACGCCAGGCACTCCTGTCTTCCACTGCCTCCCGCAGTTTGGTCAGACTCATGTTTGTAGCTTCGAGAACACTGTCCAACCATCTCATCCTCCGTCGTCACCTTCTCCTTGTGCCCTCCATCTTTCCCAACATCAGGGTCTTTTCCAGGGAGTCTTCTCTTCTCATGAGGTGGCCAAAGTATTGGAGCCTCAGCTTCACGATCTGTCCTTTCAGTGAGCACTCAGGGCTGATTTCCTTCAGAATGGAGAGGTTTGATC
>JAXCMG010000078.1:2360138-2377699 GCA_034642415.1 Podarcis siculus | reverse complement strand
AGGGATGATGGGAATTGTAGTCCCAAACATCTGGAGGGCCGGAGTTTGCCTATGCCTGGTATGACTGATTCATGCATGGTGCTACAGAAGAGTGAGTAATTTTCTTTTGCTTTGTTGTTCATCATGCTATTTTAAAAGGTGAAATTTATACTTGCTAGTTGATTTTCATTTGTAATATTTTACTTCCTGATGTTTACCATATGTTCAAAAGTTGATCTGTTTATTTGTTTACTATGAACATACGTTGCATTTTTGTAGCTGATTTTTATTTGTAATGTTCATTTTCATGCCAAAGAGGATACTCTTTGGTTGTTGTGGTTTATAGAATGCAGAAAATCTGTTATTTTTCTCTATTTGCTAATTAAATGTTTTTAACCTATGCTGTAAACTGCTTATAGTTTCATTTCAATGCAAACTGTCCAAACAAACAACAAACATTAAAAAATCCAGAAAGTTGAAGTGCTGTGTCCACCAATGTATATTTTCATATTATGTTTGTGTTCAAACACACCCCTGTGTAATGTATTGGAACAACATAATTTTGCCCCGAACCCAGCATTTCTCAACTCGGCACCAGATTAGGAGAGTTCTCAGTCTCAGGTATCCTTCTCTCTTTCCCTCGAGAGACTCGAGGTTACTGTCTGGGTAGGTGAAAGTTAACTTCTTGGAAGCCAAGAAGAGCCATAAAAACAGTAAGAGCTTTCTCCTGACAGGGAAGTGGGAGTTGAAGAACGAACTGCTACAGAACAGTAGTGCTCTTTTGCTTCAGCATATGTTCATTTCCTACTCAACATAGGATTAGGAGAAGACAAGCCCAAGAATCTGTGCCAGGAGACAGAGGACATACCGTATTTTTTGCTCTATAAGACTCACTTTTCCCCTCCTAAAAAGGGGAAATGTGTGTGCGTCTTACGGAGCGAATGCAGGCTGCGCAGCTATCCCAGAAGCCAGAACAGCAAGAGGGATTGCTGTTTTCACTGCGCCGTGATCCCTCTTGCTGTTCTGGCTTCTGAGATTCAGAATATATTTTTTTCTTGTTTTCCTCCTCCAAAAACTAGGTGCATCTTGTGGTCTGGTGCGTCTTATAGAGCGAAAAATACGGTATATCTTTAGGGCCCCTATTCTTTCAGACAGAGAGACGTTTATTGGAACCCTGGAGAGCTTCACATAGATCACAAGCTGCGTAGGTCTGACTTACAGAAAGAAGAAATACAGTGGTACCTCGGTTTAAGAACAGCCCTGTTTACGAACTATTCGGTATAAGAACTCCGCAAAACCGGAAGTAGTGTTCCGGTTAGCGAACTTTACCTTGGTCTACGAACGGAAGCCAAACAGTGGAAGGGCACCGGCGGTGGGACGCCTCATTAGGGAAAGCACACCTCGGTTTAAGAATGGCTTTGGTTTTCTGTAAATTCAACCAGAATTTACAGAATATCTGAAAAATATATGTGATGTACAGACAACGCTTGTTGGTTTTAAAGAGACTCTGTGAGATAGTAAGAAATATTGTAAAAAAGAGAGCAAGAGGAAAAGGAGTGTTAAAAGGCAATATTGTGTTCAGAAACGCGTTAACAAAATAGAATTTTTACGAAAGATTGACAGAGAAACTGAGGGAAGTCAAAAACTGAAGAATGTGTGCTAAAATATTTAATGATTGTATAAAATTGTTTGGAAAATTGAATAAAAATTATTTAAAAAAAAAAAAAGAATGGCTTTGGTTTAAGAACGGACTTCCGGAACGGATTTTGTAAACTGAGGTACCACTGTAGTTCAGTGATTGAGGACATTCTTTGCACATAGAAAGATCCAAGCACCTCACACCTCCAGTTAAAAAGCATCTCAAGTAGTATGACTGGGAAATACCTGTGTTTCAGATCTTGAAAAGCTACTGGTAGTCAGGGTAGATAATGGTCAAATGGTCTGATCCGGCGCAACACAGCTTCATATACAGTAGTACCTCGTTTTGCGACTGGGATCCATTCCGGAGCCCCGGTTGCTGGCTGAAAAGGACGCTGGACGAAGCACTGCATCTGCGCACGCACATGGAGCGGTTTCTGCTTCTGCGCATGCGTGAGTGGCAAACCCAGAAGTAACCCGTTCTGGTACTTCCGGGTTTGCCACGGACGTTCAATGGAACGGGCGCTCGATGAGGTACCATTGTACCCATAAACACATGACTACTCATTTGATTTTAGAACAGAATGCTTTTCTCTATTAAAGTTTGATTTGGATTCTATTACAATACACATTTCTATTAAAAAATACCTTCCACTGTGTAACCCCAGGCATCCTTTTCAGACCAGGCAATTCAGAAGAGACGTCAGCAAGTTCTAAGGCACCTTTGAACAAACAAGGTTACTGTAAATAAGAAATAGCTAGGAATGTTACGCAGTGCCAACTCTGAGAAACTATCCCAAGCCACGAAAAACAACATGTTTTGAAGCGACACAATTCTTTGTATGATCTGCAAACAATGAAGGTTGGCAATTGCATTTCTCTAACTCTGCCCACATTGTCTCCACAGGACTGCTGTAAGAAGCATTACCTATTCATTTCAGCCAATGAATGAAGCATAAGAGAGAGCGTGGGGGTGCATGGAGACGAACACAACAATTCTAACCAGGTCTACTCTGCAGTAAGCCCTATTAAATTCAATGGGGCATACTCCCATGTGAGTGGGATTAGGATTGTACCCAAGTGAGTCATATTATGTAGTCATACCAAACTGTAGAATGCATTTACTGAATGCACAGCACAAATATAGTCACTAGGTCTGTGCACCAGATTTGGCTGAGGCCCGAGCCAAGCTGACTCAGAGGAACCCAGATGTGATCAACCCCCAGAATGCCCTGAGTTGGGTGTCCATGAGCAATCCAGGACTGTCAGGGGGTGAAGCATCCAGCAAGAAAGAGGCAGGTGTGAGCAGGAAGGAGGACACTGTGTAAAAAGGCCTTGAGTGGGAGGGACCAAACTTAGGATGCCAAATTCTGGAATGCAAATCAGGTTCACAAGCAGAAGAACCTTAAAAGGGGTGTCAGAGTTGCATTTGAGAACGGCAGGTTTATATTCAAACTGCACACTTCATTAGACTCCACTTCATGAAGTACAGGATCCTGATCAAGGGAAGTAATAGTACCACCCTATTCTGCCTTGGCCAGACCACACCTGGAGTACTGTGTCCAGTTCTGGGCGCCACAATTTAAGGAGGATATGGACAAGCTGGAAGGTGTGCAGATGATCAAGGGTCTGGAAACCTGGCCTTATGAGGAATGGTTGAGGGAGTTGGGTTATGTTCAGCCTGGAAAACAGCAGACCAAGAGGAGATATGACAAATATCTAAAGGACTGTCACATGGAGAAAGCTCTTCTCCAGCTTCGGAGGTTAGGACCTGAACCAACGGATTCCAGTTACAAGAAAGGAGATTCCAACTAAACAGGAGGAAAAACTTTCAGACAATAAGAGCTGTCCCAACTGACTCCCTGGGGAAATGGTGGACTCTCCTTCCTCGCAAGTTTTTAAGCAGAGGTTGGGTTGCCATCTGTCAGGGATGCTTTAGTTGAGATTCCTGCATTGCAGGGGGGTGGACTAGATGACCCTTGAGGTCCCTTCCAACTCTACAATCCTATGATTCTGTGACACTGGGCACATACTCCCTGCCTTCTTGGATAGTGGGGGTAGTCAACCGCCACTACCAGATGCCTCCTTCAACCCAAACTGAGTACAGTTTATACCAATTGAGTATAGTTTAACACCTGATTCCACTATTATTGTCTGTTCTCACTATACAACCAAGAGATACACACACCTTCACTTTTTTCCAGCAGAGAGGCAATGACAGCTTCATTTTCAACAGGATTCAATGAGCAGGTAGAATACACCATCCTGCCTCCTTCTGCCAGCTGCTCAACTCCACGGGTTGCAATCCTTAACTGCAATCTGCAAATTGACGAACGGTTTAGCATCTCATCATCCTTTCCCAAGACAGCTGGTCCTGAGATTTCAAGTTGACTTTGACAGCTAAATAATCCAAACATTGCTTTCAACATGTTTTGTCACACTGAAAGAGCTCAATTGTTCCCGCCCATTCAACAAGTCAATCAATTGCTGTATCATATACAAAGCCATTTATACGTATGTAGAATACACCATTTATTAAGTCTTTTGAGTGTATGGAATGAGGACTCAACTAAGATGCAACCAAAGGATGTCATACACTTTGTGTAGAAAAATTAAGGATGCAACCTGAACTGGTGCTGGTGTTGGATATTTGACAGTCAAAAACGGTTTGCCCAAATAGCCAGTTAACTAATGGTAAAGTGTTTTTAAGAACATTAACACTGTGAAAACAAAAGTAACAATCTACATGTCTGACCTGTATCCTAAAAAGAAAATCGTAATTACAGCTCTTATTGTGAAACAATGGCACAGTTTTTAAAACTGTTAATTATTTAGCTTTATAACCTTTTTTACTGTTCCCTTCAACTAACTGACCTTTCAGCTAATGTGTTTTGTTGCTGGGTGAGGATTTGAGCCTGAGTCTCCTTGACCATAGCATGACAGTATACCTATTATTATTATTATTATTTACTCTGCATTTGTTTAGCCATTAAAATGCCACAAGACATGTTGTTTTTTCCTGCAAATGGGAACATGGTCAATCATCCTCAAACGTCAACACGCTGGCATTCTTAGAATACCTGATTAGTCAATAGATAACTGCTGACCAATCCCTTACCTACTAGCTATTCTTGGAAATGTACTGAACACACTGAACTACAATCTGAAATGCCATGCAAAGGTGGAAATGTGCTAACCCAGATAAACAACAAAGGAGCAGACTGAAAAGACCATTACTCTCTACAATCCTTTTTTATAACTGGCATGGACGTACGTAAGTCAGTATGCTATATTCTAAAATGTATGATCAGCCCTGAAAGAGTTAATGCCTGGTTGGCCAAAGCTTCCTTCTTACTGTGAAGGGTTTGGTTGGGAAAGCAGCAGAGAGAATATAAATGGGGGAATGTAAGACTATGAATCTGGAATGTGTCCAGATTAAAACATCTAAAGTATTATCAATGGCGAAGTATTTGTTAATTAAAGTTTATATTGTCCTCACATCTGTTATTCTTTTCTCCATTTTGCAACATTTTAAAAATATCAAATATCAAATTTTGCAACATTTTAAAAATATCAAATATCAAATTTTTTAAAACAAAGTTGAAGGAAAAACAACTTGCTTTTATATATTTTAGTGGTATTCAACCAATTTTTACCCAGAGTAGACCCACTGAAATTAACAGGCATGACTAGGTTAGATCTACTCTGTGAGGAAAACTTAGTTGAATACTTCCTCTGGGTTTATACATTTATCTTACTCATTCAAGCAAAGAGTTTGCTCCTGTGCCTGACTAGGCATAAAACCTATATGCTTGCAATGTGTGTGAACCAATTTTTATCTTTACAGTAAACTAGTTTCAAATACCTTGGAGGGTGGGGAGATTAAAATACAAGGAAATTAATATATTTTGGGAAAATGCAAAGTTATTACTTGTAATCTTATTTTTATTCTACTGAAGTTCATAAAGGATGTGATATTAGAAATAAAATTGTTTCTTACCCATGTAGCTGCAAGCTGTTTTGAGTAGTCCACTTTTTCCATACATCAATGTTTTTTCTCATGGTACCATCTCCACTGCAAGAGACATTCACACATGAATTCCAATGAAACCAGTAAGCTACATTCTGAGTCAGTAACACACCTCGTGTGTATTGAAAATCAGAAATAATTGCATCATTGACTATTATTATTTATTAATCGCTTTCTAAAACACTGTCCCAAGGTAATTTACGCATAAGGTAATTATAAACAGTGAAAAATAGAAAAACAACTAACTAAAACTAAGCCAAAACTAAACTAAAACAGTAACAAGTGGGTGGTCATGGTAAAGAACATTTATCCACCTAGGAAAGCTTATTGGAGCAAATATGTCTTCAGTTGTTTCTGGAAAGTGCAGGTAGCAGGTACTGATGGTATTTTGACAGGAATACTATTCCTCAAAATAGAGGCACACTAAAAGCTCTGCTCTGAGCTACTATAGAGGTGGTTTCTGAGAGCTTTGAAACTTGCTGGAGAAACTGTCCCGCAGATGGCAGCTGTCTCCTGGGTATAGAAGGGTTCAGGCAGTCTCTTAAATAACCTGATATTGAACTGTATAGGGATGGATATATTAATACGAACACCTTGAACTCGGCCTGGTAGCAGATTGGCTGTCAGTACAAACCCCACAATCAGGGTGTTATATGCTGGTAGCAGTTTGCCCCCCAAGAAACCTAGTCACCATATCCTGTAGCAGCTGCAGCCTTTGCACCATTCCAAGAGTAGCCCCATATAGACTGGCTTATTGCAGTAATCCAGCCATGAGGTTACCAATGCATGAACTATTGTGGTCAGGCTGTAATTTCTCCTGAAACACATGGTGTGAAACTGATGATATCAGCCACTAGGTTCTATCAGCACCAGAAAATCAAGAGACTAGATTTGGCAAAAAGTGATCCACACTTTTGTAGTCTATTCTTTCAGTTACTCCTTTCCCTGTTTGTTTGTTTGTTTGTTTGTTTGTTTGTTTGTGTGTGTGTTTGTTTGTTTGTTTTTAAGCACAGCTGTTGTTAGTAAGACATTGGTTCAGTTTTTGAGATCTCTGCTATTTCAAAGCAGATGCATACTTCAAAGAAAAACTGAGCAGCATGCAAAAAACAAACATGACACTGATAAAAGGCACAACTAAAAATAATATTAAGGCTGAGAAAACTTCACTATGCTTTAATTTTAGAATCTTATGAATTATTTTGTATTCCACACTTCTTCCAATGAGCACAAAGTGGCATGCATGAGCACTTTTGCTTCCCACATTTAGTAGCAATCTTGGGATATACAGTGGTACCTCGGGTTAAGTACTTAATTCGTTCTGGAGGTCGGTACTTAACCTGAAACTGTTCTTAACCTGAAGCACCACTTTAGCTAATGGGGCCTCCTGCTGCTGCCGCGCCGCAGGAGCACGATTTCTGTTCTCATCCTGAAGCAAAGTTCTTAACCTGAAGCACTATTTCTGGGTTAGTGGAGTCTGTAACCTGAAGCATATGGAACCCGAGGTACCACTGTAATAATTTTCCCAAGGTTTCCCACAGAGCTTTACAGTGCAAGAGATTTGGACTCTCAGATACAAATCCTATCTCCCTATACAAAACATCACACCCTGCTTATCTTGATGTGATGCAAAGGACACACTAGTATTAAAAAGTCATAAGCACTACAACACTAGCAACATTAAAAATAAATGTAGCATACCTGCAAGGGACATCACATAATATCCTATCGTAAAAGAGGATCTCCTTCTTTCCATTAGTGGTGATCTGTAAATTAGGGATGCTGGAAGCATCGTGATTTACAACCATGATGCAAGGGCTGTTTAACCTCTTTGCTTGATGAACCAGTAAATAGCAGCGCTTGTTGTCAACATCATTTGCAATTACAAATCCCTCTAAAGGAAAAAAAATGAACTCTTTAGGTTAAAGGTGGAATTTTGGAGGGGGGCAAGCAAATGAATTTTTCTGCAGTTTATTAGACCAGGTGCTCAAAAGAATATTAAGAAAACGTTATAAGCAAAAGCATAATTTATGAGAAATTTCTTTAGAATAATCATCAATATAAAGTACAAGAGAGGGGGTGTCAATTGATGTTAACATTTTATAGGACATTTGTCTGATCTAATAAGCACATGATGTGATAAGTTACGTTTTGAGCATTATTTTAAGTTATATAAAAAGAGAAGCCTGTTATAGATTTGTTTTTAAGTGGTTTTAATAAAACAAGAAAAGCATTCTAAGAAATTTTCAGTTATGAAACCGCTAAGTAGCTTTGCCCAAATAACTCTGATGAAGTCAGGGCAAGGAGGAAGGAATTCTGTAGTGAGAGAGGTAAGAGAAAAGAAGAATGGGAAATTATGTCAACACATAAGGTGTCTGACACACTAGTGGCACTAAAGGTACAGGAAGAGAAGATGAAGACGGATAGATGACAAAAACAGGATGGATCTGCGAAAGCAGAGGGACAGGAAGAGGCCGACACAAAATGATGAAACGCAACTAGCCAAAACAAAAGAAGAAGAAACCCATTTTTGATCCAGACAAAGAACAGGGAAAGGGTGCTTCTTGGGTGATGGCTTAAAGGTTCCAGTGTGGCCAAGTAAGAGAAATACTACACAAACACATATACCTCAATACTAACAAAATGTGTGTCAAAGGGGTGTTTCCACTGAGGAAGGTGAAATGGTGGAATCCACAGGTAAGATCCAACTGCTGACAGCAGCCATATTGAGGTTCCAGAACCAGGTCCCTATTCTATGCAGGGCCTATACTGTTTGGCACCATGGGGCTTTAAGCCCTCTCCCATTCATGAATCTTTCTGGCAAACCTTCAAAAACATTACTTGAAGGTCCGCCTCTTGGATTGAATTGCATATTACGTGTGAGCAAACAGGGCACTAATGGCCACAATCCAATGCTAACCCTGAAAGGTACAGCCTTGACTGTAAATGATTTTTGTTTCTCAACAAAAAATGGGGCAGGGATCTCTATATACCACTCCGTCTCACTTACCTGGAAAGGGAACATTCATGTCTGCGTGCAGCATTTCAATAAGCTGGGCAGTTTTGGACCCTGGTGCAGCACACAGATCTAGAATCTACCAAGAGCAAAACAATGCACAAATAAAAGAGCTCATTAATATACGTACAAAAAATTATATTACATATAAGCATCTCCCCACTTACACACGTTCAACTCATGTGCAACGGCATATACGCAAAGCACTGGGAAATGGTTAAATAAATCAATTTAAACTGCACAAAAAGAGTGTTGAAACGGCTAGCAATCCCAGGGGCCTTTGCAACTGCAATCCCAGAAGCCTTTGGATCAACCTTTGAAGCCTGTGGAGAGTTGGAGTTTGAAAAAGGAGGCTTGGAGGGAGCGATTGTGGTGGAGTTTGGCTTTTTAGATCGTGTTCCCCAATGTACGCGATTTCGTGTATACATATAGCACCCAGGAAAGTAACTCTCACAGCTGTATTATCTGCTTAGAAGTTGTTACTTCAGTCATATGGGGCAAGGTCTACAGAATTCTTCATTTCAGTAAGACGATTCTAAGCCCTTCACAATACTACAAACATTCCAGTTAAAACTGGGAGATCTAATTAAGACCAGTCCATAGCAACTGAATAGAAGTACATCAATAAGGAATGCATTAATTCAAGTATCTGTCGAAATACCTTTCCAGCTAACTTCATAATCCCTTTCATTCTGAATGTATGCAAATGAAAAAGAATGAAGCAATAAAAGGATAAAACAATTAAGTCACTCGTGCAACTGGCCACTGCCTGTTGGTTTCTATTTCCCTCACTGAGCAGCAAATGCATGTCACAAGACATTGTTTATATTCCACAGTCCGAGTTACTGTTGGGTTCCCACGGGAATGGGAGACTGGATGTGACGTACACTGGTTTCCTGTTTTTCAGTGTTCTCTCGGTTTCTTTGTGTCGAGAGAAGTTGCTTCTCTGCTCTCACAGAGGCAACATGTATGTTTGTGTGTTCTGGGCATAGTTGAGAAATAAAGATTAGCATGTAGCACAAACCTGCTTATCCTCTCGTCTGCGGACTTCGCTCTGCTGGGCTCAAGATAAGACGAGCCTGTACCAGCTTCAGATGGGCCGGAGCTGGTCAAATCTCACACTGCCCTGATGCACAACTGAGTGACCAACTGCCCCTTTTAAGCAACAGCAATGTGTCTTATTGATAGCCTGAAGCCAGGTTTCAAGAAAGCCACTCCCCAGGGTGAATTTGTAATATAAATTTATAATACAAAAAAGAGCATATTAGATGTACTGTGTCAGGCTACTTTTAACAAGATTTCAAGATCCAATAGCAATGCAAGGCCTACCTTATGATGAGACTGGACATCAAGGAGCAGGGGAGGAATCATACTGACAGCTTCTTGACGACTAATGTTCCCCTAGAACAAGAAAATAAAAATTTGTAATCGGTGGCAAATCCAATTTCATGTTTTGAGCATTTTAGATGCAGAAAATGTATATATGAAACCCTAATGTAAGTTTTATTGTTTTATTGTTCTAAGCCTATCTGATTTTGTTCCTAACAAATTCTTAATAGGAGAATTTCATTAACACATTGTCAGAAGTCATATTCATGTGCAACTTACCGTATTTTTCGCCCTATAGGACGCACTTTTCCCCCTCCAAAAATGAAGGGGAAATGTGTGTGCATCCTATGGGGCGAATGCAGGCTTTCGCTGAAGCCTGGAGAGTGAGAGGGGTCGGTGCGCACCGACCCCTCTCGCTCTCCAGGCTTCGCGGACCTCTCCGCAAGCAGCGGGAGCCCAGCGCTGGGCTCCCGCTGCTTGCGGAGAGTTGCCTGCATGCTGAAGCCTGTGCGTGCTGAGCTCAGCGCGTCCAGGCTTCGCGGACCTCTCCGCAAGCAGCGGGAGCCGGCGCTGGGCTCCCCCGGCTTGCAGAGAGCTGTCTGTTTGGGGGCTGGGGTCGGGGGAAGCTCGGGCTTCCCCCGCCCCAGCCCCGCGCCTGGGGGGGAAATAATTCCCCCCCTTTATTTCCCCCCAAAAAAACTAGGTGCGCCTTATGGGACGGTGCGTCCTATAGGGCGAAAAATACGGTACTATTCACTGTGACACAGTAATCTCTAGTTCCCCAAGGGACATGTCAATGGCAAGACAGGGAGTAACAATTCTTCGACGCAAAAGGTCACAGTAAGACACAGTAAAATGAATTAAAACAACAGCAACTTAGGAACATACTTACACATTCTGTTTCACTAACAAGAAAATGATGGAATTTTTCTAGTTGTGGGGATTTTCGCAGGACCTTTCTGCTTAGGTTTGTATGCCACGCCAACTCTTCTGGATACCTAATGAAATATAGTTTTTATAAGAACTATCACCAGCATATTTGAAATGAAATAATGGAGCATGCCATTCCATTGCATATATATATATATGCAATATTTAAATGTTATTTTTTTGAAAAACAAAATAAACTAAACTAAATATAGAACATAAAGAAGCAGTATTGCAGCAGGTTGACAACATGGACATTATCACTGGACCTATTCCAAAACACTACAAAAATACCCATTCTGGAAATCTGTTCAGACCATTATCTCTGATATGTTAGGATATCATATACCTTTGGAACCTAAAATATTTCTGCTTGGTTATCTAAAACACGTAAATTTTGAAGAAGATTAAGAAATAATGTTCAACCTACTAACTGCTGCTAAGATTAGAATAGCTAAAAATTAGGGGGAAAGTATCTCCTACAACATCTGAATGGATTGAGAAATTTGGTCCATACTAAGTATGATTACGCTAACTCAGGGGTCTGCAACCCACGGCTCCAGAGCCGCATGTGGCTCTTTTATACCTTTGCCGCGGCTCCAGGGCGGATACTAGCGAGGGGAGGAGGCGCATTGTGTGCCCCGACACTCCCCACTGTGGCGGGCGCTGTACTGGCTGTGACGTCGCATGGGGGCGGTGCGTGCGTTAGTCACGCACCGTCCCGACGTCACCTTCCCGCCCGCCCGCTACATTGTAAGGTGCATGTACGCTGGTCACTGCATTGAAAGGGGGCATGTACGCTGGTCACTGTTTTGAAGGGGAGTGAAGAACACACACACAAAAAAAGGTAACTTGTTAATTTAACATTTATTTCTATGAGGAGGAGTAATTCTGAGGGGTCAAACAAAGAAATAATAAAAAAGTGACAAAAAAGTCATTTTTATAATGACGAGTTTTGCGGCTCCCAGGTTTTTTTTTCTTCGGAAACGGGTCCAAGTGGCTCTTTTTGTCTTAAAGGTTGCAGACCCCTGCGCTAACTTATTATAAAAGAATACATATAAACCAGTCTAACAGGTTTATGCAATTGCATTTTTAACTATATTTGCACAAATTTAACTTGTGTATGAAGCATGTAGAAACTGGATAATACTAGATGTAATAAGGTTAGTCAATGAGGTAAAATAAGCATGCTACACACAAAAACACATTGATGTCAGCAATGGACTTTAAAAGGGAACAAAGGCAGGATACTCTCAAGCCCTGATATATGTGTTTTAGCTACTTTATTATTTTAGTATATATATTTTAGTCCTAGAAGCAATATTTATGGTCCGCACACTCTTTCAAAGCATTTGCACTTACCCAGCTATTTAAAGATAGAGAACTAGGGATGGACAGAACGGTCTTGTTCCAATTTGTGTCCACAAGCAGACTAGTGGACAAATTCTGTCAAATGTCGCTTTGGATTTTCTTAGGCAAAGTGCTAAAAACACATCCACACCTTTTAAAGGTTTCAAAAAGTTATAAAGCAGTTATGAGGTGGCCCGAGGGATTTCCTGACTTTTTTCTTTTTGAAAACAACTCCTAGATCTGATACTGCAATAGGCGTGGGGGGGGATGGCTGCCCCCCACCAAGTACATGAGGGCATCTATCACTCTTTGTACATTTACTCTGGAATGGGCGACATACCATACTGTTACTTCCAAGAGCTTTTTAGTCAAATTGATTAATATAGAAAGAACTGTGCTTTCTAGAAAAATGTCCTGTGCTTTCTTAGACCACACTGCAAAAAGAAAAACATAACCTGGATCAAATCATTCTTAGAAAGGTTCATAGACAAGCAATCTGATCTGCCTGTCTACATTAAAATCCAAGCATGATCCATTGGATGTTGGCGAGGGAGGTTTGCTGCTAACTGTGGAGTGAACCAAAATCCTCCACCATCCCAACTTGGATCCTGAGATCCATAAAACAGACTCCAATTCAGCAGACATTCACACTGTTAGAAGCGGAGAGGCTATTTTCAACCATTCCCTTCCCCCTGCAGCCACTTCTCAATGATATTTCATGCATGTCCAAACTGTATTTATTTAGAATAATCTTTAAAAAGATCACACTGCAACTAACAAGTTGAGAAAACCACATAGCAGGGGGGGAATGGCTAATAATACCTTCAAAGTCAGTGTAGACAATTACACAGCAAAGGCAGGAACATGCTAAATATGTTGATGGCCATCCTACAGGTAGTCTTACCAGCTTAATGGCTGAGGCATTTCAATTTTCTGACCATCTACCACCTGGTTTTCTAATTCCTTGAAATATTTATTCTTCAAACAATGGAGAATTTCTTTAGCATGGCTACAAAATGAAAAACAACATTAGAACCGCAGAGTAAGAAAACAGTGCAACCTATTATTTCACTGTAACTACTTTTAAAAATCTCAATAAAAACCTAATTCTAACTACTACCATAGTTACAGGATTTTTGGAATGGGCTCATTTTCTTGAAAAGTACATTTTACATGACCAAGCACTCTAGAGGCTGTTCGAAATTTAATCAGTATGCCAATTTACTATGAGGTACCGCCAACCTAGCAGTTCGAAAGCACGAGGTGCAAGTAGATAAATAGGTACCGCTCCAGCGGGAAGGTAAACGGCATTTCCGTGCGCTGCTCTGGTTCGCCAGAAGCGGCTTAGTCATGCTGGCCACATGACCCGGAAGCTGTACACCGGCTCCCTCGGCCAGTAAAGCAAGATGAGTGCCGCAACCCCAGAGTCGTCTGTGACTGGACCTAACGGTCAGGGGTCCCTTTACCTTTACCTTTACCAACTGCAAGGGACATCACATAATATAACAAGGCTTTCTCCATATTGCCACAGAAGTCTTGAGTCTCTTTTACAGCCAGAATAGAGAAAACCAAATAGTAACTAATCAATTGTCCTCTCCATGAAGTAGCTTCTGTGCCACTGTTTATAAGAAGCAAGATGAATAATAGTACTTTATGAAGTATTTTATAAGCTGTTTAATTCTTATAAAGGGGGGGGGGGGATAGATAAGTGTTATTGTCAGATCTGTTAGAAAAGTGGGCTCTATACAACCCCCCCAAGCTGAGAACCTGCTATTAGATCTTTCCCACCCCTCAGGTGAGATAAAAGGAAAAGTGGCATGAATCTTTTATCAGAGGTTGTGTTGTTCCTTGCATATCAGTATTTGTCCAGGTTTGCCTGGGTCTCGTGATATGGACATGTCAGTGTTGTTGACTAAGGATGTACAATTGAATTAAGGAAATACTTGTAGTATTTGGAGAAAGGAATTAAGAGAGTGCCAGAATATTAAATTTAGATCTAATATTAAATTGGGACGCGGGTGGCGCTGTGGGTTAAACCACAGAGCCTAGGACTTGCCAATCAGAAGGTCGGTGGTTCGAATCCCCGCGACGGGGTGAGCTCCCGTTGCTCGGTCCCTGCTCCTGCCAACCTAGCAGTTCGAAAGCACCTCAAAGTGCAAGTAGATAAATAGGTACCGCTCCAGCGGGAAGGTAAACGGCGTTTCCGTGCGCTGCTCTGGTTCGCCAGAAGTGGCTCAGTCATGCTGGCCACATGACCCGGAAGCTGTACGCCGGCTCCCTCGGCCAATAAAGCGAGATGAGCGCCGCACCCCCAGAGTCGGTCACGACTGGACCTAATGGTCAGGGGTCCCCTTTACCTTTACCTATTAAATTAGAATCTTTGTGTTTGATGCAAGTTGTGTCGATCACGTACAAGTGTGCTTGGGTGGAATTGAATGGGGTGCATTTTTAACTGTTGTTAGATTAAGCTGTGCTTATTGCTATACAACGGGGGCTGGAAATTTAATTGGATCAATTTGTTTAATGGTATGATTGGGAAAAATGAGCTGGTTTTCTTTTGCCTAGTTGTCCATCATGTTATTGTATGTTAAAAAGGTGGAATTCATACTTTTTAGTTGATATTCATTTCTAATGTTTAACCCTGATGTGGAATATGATTGTCCAGAGAGGCCTTGGGCTGGATTAATTCAGCCTCTGTTCTGGGACTGCTTGTGTGAGCTCTTCAATTAACAAGCAATTAACATATTAAGCAACACACATTTTTAGCATAGCCTGCCCACATCCTGGATAATACAAGTTACACAGGTAGTTTGGCATTACTTCAGAAAACTGCCCGGTGAAGCAAGTTCTGCAGATTTTTGAAGAAGTTCAAAGACCTGCAAAATATTTGCTTTTGCCAAGCACCAACAGTGCAAGGATATAAAGTCTATGGCTTTTGAGATGTAGGGGTCCAACTCCCTTTGCTCCCAGCCAGCACAGCATAATGGTCAAAAATTATGAGTTTTGTAGTCCCACGTGGACTTTATCCCTGCATTATTAACTGCATACACCACAGGCTTTGGTTTGACTCAGCAGGGCTCTTATGTTCCATTTCCATCAGCCAACCGCAACTTTTAAGATTTTGCACACCGTTGTAGAAATTTATCAGTGGGCGAAAAATAATTGTGTTTAATTTCATAAGAAGCTTCAATGGTGAAGGAACCAGAAACACAGTCCTCCCTTACTACAGGGCTTCCTTCTTTATTAAGAAAACTTATGTCAGTTGCATTCTCCACTTCAAAGCTTTCAAACTTATATATATGCTTATTGGAAGGGAGAACGTTTCCTCTCAAAGGGGAAATTGGATTCCCCCTCCCCCCCATACATAAATGGAGTACTGGCTAAGAGACAAGCAGAGAAATCCCAGCTCCTAATCCACTGCGCTGAGGTCTGGATGGAAGACTCTGCTGAACTTCCCTGATGGAAAAGGCACACCGGGGGGAACACTCTGATGTGAAACCCAAAACAGGAGGTGGAAACTACAGATAGCAGCATCCCCACCAGTGGAAACCCCAGAAATTGGGTCTCTCAGGGATGGGGCATTCTGCTGTCACATGATTGCAGCAGGCCCAATCTGGGACTATTCACTGCACCAGCCTCATGGCATAAATGTCAGGGCTGTGCATGCAATGCTAGCTGTTCTGCTGCATCAAGTGCTGCTCCCTGCCCTCCTCACGAAGGATTAAGACTGCAGTGTGAACTATGTAATTCAGAAAGTCCCTGGTTTGAAATCTTGACAATGAACTCACTATGAGTTCCTCACTAGGTTAGCAACTCTCTCACCTTGACTCTTCCCTCCACTTTAGTATACAGTGGTACCTCAGGTTACATACGCTCCAGGTTACATACGCTTCAGGTTACAGACTCCGCTAACCCAGAAATAGTACCTCAGGTTAAGAACTTTGCTTCAGGATGAGAACAGAAATAGTGCTCCGGCGGCACGGCAGCAGCAGGAGGCCCCATTAGCTAAAGTGGTGCTTTAGGTTAAGAACAGTTTCAGGTTAAGAACGGACCTCCGGAACGAATTAAGTACTTAACCCGAGGTACCACTGTACGGGGATAATAGCTGCAGGGACCACACTATGAGCAGGCTGCTTTCATCACTTTTAAGATCACTGGATAGAAAAGAAATTTTATGCACACGTAGCCACGACTGGACCTAATGGTCAGGGGTCCCTTTACCTTTAACCAAATTTTAGAAAACATGTAAAATTTGGACCCACCCCATTCTATATGCACCAGCGACCAAATTTTGCTCACCTCTTGTACCCTGTGATGCGGAGTGTGGCAGGCAGTGGCTCCCGCAGGGCCGCCATGAAGCTCTCCCACTCCCCATGTGGCACGATGCCCTGCTTGCCATAGTAGTGCTCGAAAAGCTCATTCTCCTTCACAATCTCCGGGTAGCAGGTTTCAGGCCAGCACTGAAAGTGAGTGGGTGTGAAAAGTTAGAAAGAGTCAGCAAATCCCTTATTCCGTGTCTTCAGAATTGCAGGTGCGGACTTACGCCAACAGAGTATGTGAATGGGCTTTGTGGTTTTATTATGCATTGTGAACTACCCATGTTCTTTGGGTGAAGGGTAGAATGCAAATTTAATAAATAACAACAATAATAGTAATAATAATAATAGAATTCCCTGCACACAAAAATCTAGCACATTAAGGAGGACAGCCCTTCGTTACCCACCCGACATGCGCAAACGCCTTCCGTTTCCAATAAGTACCATTCCTTCTTCATGAGCCTCCTCCATGTACGCTCTGGAGGAGGATGGCAACATGAAAATCGAGAATGGGACTTCTCTGTGGTGGCTCCCCATTTGTGGGATGCTCTCCCCAGGGAAATTCGCCTGGCATCTTCATTATATATTTTTAGGCATCAGGAGAAAACGTACCTCTCCAACCAGGTCTTGGCTGATTAATATTCTACAGTTTTTTTAATGTGTCTGTGGGAAGGGAGGGTTATTGCTTTGCTGTTTTACTAAGTTTTTGACTTTCTATTTCATTCTGTGAACTGTCCTGAGATCTTATGCCAAATAAATGAATTGATTCAATAAATCAATAAGCCCCATGCCCATCCCGTTTTGCAAGAAGGCATTCTGTCACAGGAAGCCTACCCCCCCCACACCCGCCGGCAAAAGGCATGCGTAGGAGACGCGTGTACAACGAGACACGTGTACAAGGAGCAACGTGTAGAGCGAGACACGGGCACAACGAGACACGTGGAGAGCGAGGCACGTGGAGAGCGAGGCACGCATGGAA
>JAXCMG010000078.1:2316996-2359949 GCA_034642415.1 Podarcis siculus | reverse complement strand
GTGGAGAGCGAGACACGCGTGGAGAGAGACACGCGTGGAGAGAGACACGGGCACAATGAGACACGTGTAGGGCGAGACACGTGGAGAGCGAGACACGCGTGGAGAGAGACACGCGTAGAGCGAGACACGGGCACAATGAGAGACGTGTAGGGCGAGACACGTGTAGAGCGAGGCACGCGTGGAGAGAGACACGTGTAGGGCGAGACACGTGTACAACGAGGCCTCAGCCAGGCCCAGGCCCGGACTCACCCCAGGGCCCTTCTCTCGGGTATTCGGCTGCGGCTGCCGCCTGTGGCGCTGCCTGCGGCCCATGGCGCCCGCCCCACGCAAGGCCTCGACTCAAAGCGGGTCCCAACAGTCGCAGCGCCGACGACGAGCCTCCCTCAGCCGCGGACGCCACGCTGCGTTGGGGAGACGTGACGCGCATGCGCAGAAAAGGGGACAGAAGGAAGAGGGGAAAGAAAGAGGGCATAATATGCCAAACTCGCACGACGCCCGTTTAGTTTCCGGGTTCATTTGCCGGCTTTCGGCTTGCGCGTGCGCGTCAGAGTCGAGCGAAAGTGCCGCTTGGGCTGCAGCGGAGCGTCGCTGCTGCGATATTGCAAGCGGTACATCGCGTATCGGCAACGGACAGGGCGGCAGAGAGCTCATAGCACACTCTTTCCTAAAAATTAGTTTTTAGTTTTTAAATTTTCATTCAAAGTTGTCGCAAAGCGTTTGCAATTGCGTGCGCTGGGCATTTAATGAATGGAAATTTAAAAACGCACAAGAAAGCTCTGGCCAACCAGAACTCGCTGGAATTGAAATGTGGCTTTCAGTCGTCTTTCTCATCCTAAACAGAATGATGCAGAAGACTAGCTCACAGATACAGAAAGAGAGCAGGCAGAGGGGTTCAACGAGGTCTGTTTCCAGGAAGAAAAACTGAAGCACTGGCAAAATTTTTTTTTTTAAGTTTTAAAAACTAAATAAATATGAATTATAGAATACGAAAAAACCATGCCTCTTTAATGGTGTTGCAAGGCCAGATGAAAGACCCCATTGATGCCACCTACTTACAAACCTTGTTAGGTAAAGGTAAAGGTACCCCTGCCCGTACGGGCCAGTCTTGACAGACTCTAGGGTTGTGCGCTCATCTCACTCTAGAGGCCAGGAGCCAGCGCTGTCCGCAGACACTTCCGGGCCACGTGGCCAGCGTGATGAAGCTGCTCCGGCGAACCGGCACCAGAGCAGCACACGGAACGCCGTTTACCTTCCCGCCAGAGCGGTACCTATTTATCTACTTGCACTTTGATGTGCTTTCGAACTGCTAGGTTGGCAGGAGCTGGGACCGAAAGACAGGAGCTCACCCCGCTGCGGGAATTCGAACCGCCGACCATGCGATCGGCAAGCCCTAGGCACTGAGGTTTTACCCACAGCGCCACCCGCGTCCCTTGTTAAGTTGCTGCTAAAGCTGGAATGGCCTGGGATGAGCCAGAACAGCAGCTATATAAATAAGATTCCCCCCCCCCCATGTTTGAGACACCTGAAATCCATATTTTTCGAATGCAAACCACTCCAGTATTATAATTTGTTTACCTCTTAAAACCCAAAACTCTTCTGAAACAGAACCATGGTTGGATTTCAGCTTCATGTAACCCTAGCATATTTGCAACTAATTAGTGCATGAAGGGATTAAAGAGTAATTGTGCTGACGGCTTAGTCTATGCCACTTCCCATAAGTTTGGGAGGAAAGGGGTTGCCAAATCTTTGTTATCTCACTCCTCATCTGGATTTCAGTACATCTTTAAAGGAACTCCTTCCAGGCAACCACATAGCTTTAACCAGCCTCTCTTGTTTCAGAGCAGAATGGAGACTTGCCAAACGTGTGATCTATCTCTGTGTTAGGGAAGTGGAATAACTTGGAAAGAGCTATTAAAAGAGGGTGTTTTAGGAACACACTGTAAGGGCACATTTTAAAGGTTTTACAGCTTACGTTCAAACATTGCCTCCTACATTGCCAGGAATTGGGGCAGAGTGGGGTGAGTGGAATGGGAGGGAAAAGAACCAGGAATTTTAGGCAGGGCATGTTTGTCCCACTTTCCGATCCTGAAATCTTGGGCAGTATGTCCTAAGATAAGGAACGTGGGTGGCGCTGTGGGTTAAACCACAGAGCTTAGGACTTGCCAATCAGAAGGTCGGCGGTTCGAATCCCTGCGACAGGGTGAGCTCCCGTTGCTCGGTCCCTGCTCCTGCCAACCTAGCAGTTCGAAAGCACGTCAAAGTGCAAGTAGATAAATAGGTACCACTCCGGCGGGAAGGTAAACGGCCTTTCCGTGCACTGCTCTGGTTCGCCAGAAGCGGCTTAGTCATGCTGGCCACATGATCCGGAAGCTGTACGACAGCTCCCTCGGCCAATAAAGCGAGATGAGCGCCGCAACCCCAGAGTTGGCCATGACTGGACCTAATGGTCAGGGGTCCCTTTACCTTTACCTTTTACCTAATGGTCAGGGTCCCTTTACCTTTACCTTTTATGTGCTAAGATAATAGAAATCAAAGTGGCACACTGACATATTTTCCAGTAGAGTAATGTGTGATGAGAATTGAGCAATCTCTTCCATTATGTTGCGGGAAAATCTAGGTGCGAGGCTGCTCAGTCACCCAGCTCGTCGGGCAGAGCCTGTGGAATATTCCCTGTGGAATAAAGGAAGGAGTCCAGCCACCAACCGGAGCAAATAGCTGTAGACCAAAGTTTATTGCGCAACAGGTTCAAGGAGGAATTTTGAACCCTGAGGATGGGGTGACAAGGACTTTTAAAAGTTTCTATCTTATCCCAGCATACAGTTCATTAAGTATCATCACTACGTCATTGCTATATCACTGCTACATCAGAAAAGGGGAGGGTTATACATGATGTAACATAGGAGGAATGTGTTGGGGCAACAGGGGGATACAGGATATGTATTGGGAAGTACATTCTAAGCACCTACTACAAAGGGACAATAGAACTTTGGTTTGCACAGTCTGCCACCTGGGCAAGTCCAGAGGAGTGCCTTTGCCCATCGATTGACGCCTATGAGTACCTTCCTGTGAGTTTGATGGATTATGGTGGGGACCTAGTGGCTTCCAAGTCCTTGGCCAATGAAGCAAATTAGCGATGGAATGAAGGAAACTAGCAAAGGAGTTGATTTTATATGATTTTTAAAGCTAGGTAACTTCCCTGAGCTGTCAAGTCGAAAGGATACATTTATGCATACTATTTGTAACATTTAACAACTTTAAAGATGTGCCCCCCACCCGTAATTTCCGTAACAATTATGTACCGGTATTCTGTTTTATTCATTATCAAAACTTGGCAAGCAAGTGCATTAAGCTAACTGTTGCTTTGAGGGTTTGTTTGTGGTTGTTGTTTTAAATAACCATTATTAAATTAAAAAGCCACAACAATTGACTTATCTTGTGATAGATTCCTTGAGGCCATTCTTCGTGCCCTTGACATATTGTTGAAAATTATGACCGATTGCTCTTCTGCTTGAGAAATCTCCCGCAACACTGAGTTTTGGGAAGTCTGAATGGCAGGATCCAGTGAAGGTGGTATAAAATGTGACTTAGGTTGAAAATGACTCACAGTGTGGGAAGACTCGTTCTTAAGCAAGTTAAGCAAGTTTGGGTTTCCTTTGGAATTCATCAAATGGATTAAGATCTTATATGAGTCGCTCACATCTAGACTAAAGGACAATGGGTATGTTTTCTGCTACTTTCCCATTATTCAGAGGAACTAGACAAGGACGCCTACTTTCACCCTTGCTTTTTAATATGTGCGTGGAACTCTTAGCCTGTGCTATAAGACAACATAGGAAGTAGTACGTAAATCATTTGTATATTCTGTAAATTGGTTCGATTTGTAGATGCTATTGTTTTGTTCATTTATAAACCTCATTCTGCTATATTCCCGTGTCAATGCAAATGATAGATGACTTTAGTGAAATATCAGGATACCCTATTAATTGGTCCAAATTGGAATTGAGACCTGTGGGTGTAGCCTTTCAGGCCTTACCCAGGGGTAGGAAGAGCATTGCACACGGGGGGAGGAAGGAAGGAGCCAAACGGACACCGAGGGTAAAATTCAGAGAAAGAGCTTTATTTCTGCCATCCGGGATAGCAGAAGGAACCTGCGTGATTGATTCACAGCAAGCACACCTGAAAGCATTTTACAAAGAGCTTATATCCATTTTCCAGGTCCCCCTTTCCCCCTCCCAACCTCATGAGTTTTGTTCACATAAGTTTGCATGAATAGAAACTGTTTCTGTACTTCTTATCTTAGTGCTTACGGTCTTCAGACAAAAACATCTTGGAGGTCCTGGGCCACAGGGAGGTTAGGCTGGCCTCAACCAGAGCCAAGGCTTTTTCGGCTGTGGCTCCAATCTGGTGCAATGCTCTGTCCCAATAGACTAGGGCCCTGTGGGACTTGACATGTTTCCGCAGGGCCTGCAAGACAGAGCTGTTCCACCTGGCCTTTGGCCAAGGCACAGTCCTTTGGTAATCCTCACAGAACTCTAGCCCAATGGTTGCCATTAATTTGATTTTGAATTGATTTTAGAATGAATTGATTTTAGAATGCTGTGCTACTTTTATTGTTGTTAGCCGCTCTGAGCCCAGCTTTGGCTGGGGAGGGCGGGATATGAATAAAATTTTATTATCATCATCATCATTATTATTATTATTATTATTAGGTTGGCAGGAGCAATGGGAGCTCGAACCGCTGACCTTCTGATTGGCAAGCCCAAGAGGCTCAGTGGTTTAGACCACAGCACCAAGGACACCCACCCACACCCACACCCTCTTATAATGCTGAAGTTAAAAAAAACTCACGGGAGGGGCAGTTAACCAGGAATGGACTTTTTGTGGGAAGACTGCAACCTCAGTTCTTTTATCATGGTACTCAAAACCTGGCTCCTCAAGGTGGGAGCAGGGGTTATTAGTTTGTTATGTTATGTATTTCGTGTTTTCAGGTTGTATTTGTATACTGTATTGCAAGCCACCCTGTAATCTTTGGATAAAGGGCAGTACCCAAAATTTAATAAAATAAATCCTGAATGTCTGCCATTTGCACCTGGCTTCAGTTGCCCCCAAGTCTTAATTTCTTTGCTATAGTCTATTGATCTAGTCCAGGGGTTCCCAAACTAAGGCGCGTGGGCCGGATAAGGCCCGAGGGACTCGTTTATCCGACCCACGGCAACCCCCACCGCCTGCTCTTACCGGTGCTGCGCTGCGCTGCGCGGCTGCCCACTTCTGGATCGGACGAGCACCAGAAATAGCTTGTGCGCATGCGGAAGCATTTCCAGTGCACATCCAGGTTGGAGGAGGCCCATGCACATGCACACAAGCTATTTCTGGCGCTCCTCCGACCCGGATGTGTGCCAGAAATAGCATGTGCACACGCGTATGGGCACGCACTGCCCCGCCCTCCAGCCCATCACGCCATCAGCCTGAGGCGCATTACGTTTGCTGACCTCTGATCTAGTCCATTAATCTTCCAACTGCAGCAGTGGCGTAGCGTAGGGGGTGCAAGGGGGGCTGGCCGCACCGGGCGCAACATCTGGGGTTAGGGCAAATCCACGGGTTAGGGGGCGCAAATTACTTGCCTTGCCCCGGGTGCTGACAACCCACGCTACTCCACTGAACTGCAGGGCCATGGTGTCTCATAACCAGGCCACAGTGTCTCATAACCAGGTCATGATTCCCTGATATAATGCAAGCTCACTGCCATCAAGCTGACACCAGATTATCAGACAGCTGCCACAACAGATGCAGTGTTATGCCAGTTTATCCAGTCACCCTTTGAGATAAGATTATTATCCGGCAGCTGCCGCAACAGATGTACCTGACACAGCTTGCTGCAGCCATAGGTGTGAATCATGGCCACCACAACCTTTTATCATCCTTATTATTATTTCACAACACATACAAAGGTGGTTTTAAGAAAAGTTAAGAAAGAGGAAAAGAGAAAAAAGGAAAAAAACCCCAAAGATACAGTATATTAATATAACAATTGTTAACCATTAACCATTGCAATTTTGATGTGTGAATCATGGCCACCACAACCTTTTATCATCCTTATTATTATTTCACAACACATGCACACAAGCCATTTGCACCTTTGGGCCACTTTTTGCATAGGAAAAGGAATTCCTCTACTTTGGACATATACAAACAAGCGGCAGGTGAGCCTGGTAAATAGAGGATACCCCTGGCATATTATTCATAAAGTCCGGGTGGAAGCAGATGCAGGCGACAGATGGGACCTTGTTGTACCCCAAAGCAAAATACCACAAAGACGTATTGCCTGTTCTTTTGAGTTTACCCCACAGATGATGGAGGTAAGAATCTGTTATGTACTGAGTTGAATAGGATCCAAACTGCAGCAGTCTGATTGGTCCTAGAACAATAGGATCCAAAATGCAGCAGTCTGATTGGTCCTAGAACAATAGGATTCAGAATGCAGCAGTCTGATTGGTCCTAGAACAATGCAGCAGTATGATTGGTTGGCAGGAACCACCCAATCATGCTCTAGATAGAAGGGAATCCACAACCTGATTGGCTTACAGTAGAATTCCGGAATTAGCCAGTCATGTGCAGCCCATTGTGTAAATAATGTATATAAAGCAGATACTTTGAGGGGACATTCATTCCTCCTCACCACTATGAGCTGAATAAAGAGCATGAAATCACTTTGCGACTCTGAGTATATTTCAGAATCATAAACAGGTACTGGGGCATTGTATCTCAGATTGAAGGTCGTGATCTCCAGAAATGCGATTCATTTAATCAAATGCACTTGTCAGTTGATATACATTGGTGTCACCACCCGCCCTATTAAGACTTGTATGTTAGGACACTGATCCCACATTAGAGGCAAAATTAGAGAGGCTCTGCTGGTTGAACACTTTATTGAACAAAACCACACTTGTGATGACTTTTGCTTTTTGGTTGCAAAGCACATATCTCCAACCAGTGGAGTTACTGGTGTTAATGTGTCCAGATTACTTTCCCAGATGGAGTCCAAAAATATTTATAAACTCAATACACTAGTTCCACGTGGATTAAGTTCAACACTAGAGTTTGCAGGATTCATGTAATTGCTTGCAGCTGTGTCTGTGGTCTTTCTGCCGCTGTGCCTTTAAATGTGTGAGCCCTATCCATGTTTGATAAGGTTTAACAAACTGAAGGGCATTGTCTTCTCTATGCTCCTCTGCAGATGGGAACAGGCAAGTTTCTATAGAGATTTTTTTGTATTAGTGGGACTGAGGATATTAACTATGTATGTACGAATAGACTAGTTATTGTCTCACCTTTATTCTTGTAGATATAACCCTGCTTTAAGTTGTTTACATACTGTCTTCTCTTGCATATTATTTACTGAAAAGGTATATCTTAATTATGCATTCTCAACGTATTTTTAATTTTAATTTTCCTTATTCTATTTATTAATTCAGTGCAATTCTGTTACAATTGATTTTGACAGTTTGAAGACTAAGCTCTTTAGCGATGAAACGTCTGATTACCGGAACGACGTCCGAGCACTGGACCATTGGTATATCACAACTGGACTCTTTATTCCTGTTTCAGGAATATTTTTGGCTATTTTTGGTCATCTGCATACTATCCCTTGCTTTTTCCTGTAGAACTAACTACCATACCTATTGAGTCAATCACCTATCTCCTACTGCCCTTCTGAGAAAATCCCACCCCCCCCCCCCGTTATATATAAGGGTTTGGTGACTTCTGTTTCAGTGTATGTGAAGAAGTGTGCATGCACACAAAAGCTTATACCAAGAACAAACTTAGTTGGTCTCTAAGGTGCTACTGGACAATTTTTAATTTCTTTGCTTTATTCCTGTGTTTGCAATTGTTCAAGATAAAATCTATTTTGGAGAGAAAAGAAATGAGCACCGAACCACTGATATATTACAAGTGAACTCTTTATTTACTGTGTTTGCTATTGTTTAAGACAAAACCTTTTTTGGAAAGACATTACAGTGGTAACTTGGTTCTCAAATGCCTTGGTTCCCAAACTCCAAAAACCCAGAAGTGTTCCAGTTTTCGAACGTTTTTCAGAAGCCGAACGTCTGATGCGGCTGTCGGCTATTGTTTATGGGGTGCCTGCACCAATCAGAAGGTGCACCTTGATTTTCAAACATTTCGGAAGTCAAACGGACTTCTGGAATGGGTTAAAAGTTTGGCACTTTTGTTTTTGCTATTTATTTTGTGTTTTTTGTTTTTGAGGCTTTTTCGGTTAATTTGTTTTTGTGACTGTGTGGAACCCAGTTCAGCGACTGATGGATTGATTGATTGATTGATTGTGACTGCAGAAATGGATAAAAGTCGCCCCATCCAAACAATGACTATCATCAGTGCAGATAAGAAAATAATAATATTTATTTATTTTTATCTACAATACTCTTACTTTATAGAACAGTACATTGAGTATTGCTTTCATTTTATGGATCAATGGCCTTGTTAGATAGTAAAATTCATGTTAAATTGCTGTTTTAGGGGTTGTTTTTAAAAATCTGGAATGGATTTATCCCTTTTGCATTACTTTCTATGGGGAAGTGTGCCTTGGTTTTGGAACGGACTTCTGGAACGGATTTTGAGAACCAAGGTACCACTGTACTCTTGCCATTATAGTTGTGTTGGTGATATTATCTTGTGTCAAATTTGTTATGGGGGACAGAACCTCAGATATATACTCATTTGCATAGATTTGGGGGGAGCCCCCCCTCCCCGCCCCTTCGCTATGCCCATGACTACAGCAATTACAGCCCCCATAATCTCAATTCTTTTCCCAATCTTCGGGAGGGTGCACCCTTTTCCTAACCAGAATGGGCAGCAACCACCATGCACAAAAGGGAATCATCAGCATGGGGGGGGGTTGGTCTTTTTTTAGAAGTGCAAAGGGGGGGGAGTGATGCGGAAACCCCTCCGCGATGTGCACCCCCACAAGACCCTGGGCTAATGGTGAGATATGGGCATGTTCAGTGACCCAATGACCTCCTTTTGCCGACCTAAGCAAATCTGTGCAATGGGGGTGCAAAGTTTTCAGAAACGGGGGTGCAGACCCCCCCAAAAAAACCCTAGCCTACTGAATCAGAAGAATCAGTATTTACATCAGCCACTGAGCCATAGCCATACAATAAAATAAAACGTACTGAAGATAGAGGTAAAAACTTAACAATAGAAAGTACATTTTTTGGGGGGGGGGGTTCAATAATCAAATAGTAGATCTAATTCTAACCTTGCAGTTTTTGCTGTCACCTGATCACCCTGATCTGCTAAAAGACAGGACACAGGAGGGAACGGTTGAGCAACCCGGCACGAACAATAATACAGTGGTACCTCTAGATGCGAACGGGGACCTGTTCCGGAGCCCCGTTCGCATCTAGAAGCAAACGTAACCTGTGTCCGTGCGTCTGCGGGTCACGTTTAGGCGCTTCTGCGCATGACGTCATTTTGAGCGTCTGCACATGGCACGGAGCGCAACTCGAACTCGCTAATCCCGAAGCACATTCAACCCAAGGTATGACTGTAGAGGAGTAATAACCTCAAATATTTATAAATACAGTGGTACCTTGGGTTAAGTACTTAATTCATTCCGGAGGTCTGTCCTTAACCTGAAACTGTTCTTAACCTGAAGCACCACTTTAGCTAATGGGGCCTCCTGCTGCCACCTCGCTGCCGGAGCATGATTTCTGTTCTCATCCTGAAGCAAAGTTCTTAACCCGAGGTACTATTTCTGGGTTAGCGGAGTCTGTAACCTGAAGCGTATATAACCCGAGGTACCACTGTACTGGGAAAACCATAGCTTTAACTATACAGACCTTTATTGGCAAGGTTCTTACTCTAATCGCCCCCGCTAAAAACCTTGCCGTTTTTGCTGTCCCCTGATCACCTTGATCTGCTGAAAGACAGCACACAGTAGCAATGGCTGAGCAACCCGGCACGGACAATAATAGAGGAGTAATAACCTCAAATATTTATAAATACTCAATACTAGCCTACTGATGTGTTCTGTACATGCTCAGGGGCACCAGGAAGGTAAGCTCTCTTTGCTGGGCTAAGCAAACCCAGGCAAGGGCGGCTTTTTCCCAAAGTCCTCAGGACAATAATACAGTGGTACCTCTGGTTACATACTTAATTCGTTCCGGAGGTCTGTCCTTAACCTGAAACTGTTCTTAACCTGAAGCACCACTTTAGCTAATGGTGTCTCCCGCTGTTCTTATTCTGATGCAAAGTTCTTAACCTGAGGTACTATTTCTGGGTTAGCGGAGTCTGTAACCTGAAGCGTATGTAACCTGAAGCGTATGTAACCCGAAGTACCACTGTACAGTGGTACCTCGGGTTAAGTACTTAATTCATTCCGGAGGTCCGTTCTTAACCTGAAACTGTTCTTAACCTGAAGCACCACTTTAGCTAATGGGGCCTCCTGCTACTGCTGGAGCACGATTTCTGTTCTCATCCTGAAGCCAAGTTCTTAACCTGAAGCACTATTTCTGGGTTAGCAGAGTCTGTAACCTGAAGCGTATGTAACCCGAGGTACTGTAGCCTTATGAGGCTTTGCCCTCGGGTGGGAAAAATATTGCGCCCTGGGAAAGGGAAGTGGGAGTCAACAGACACTCAAGGAATAGTTTCGGAGAAAAGGCTTTTATTTCTACCATCCATGAACTGGTAGAAGGAGCAAGTGTGATAAGTCACAAAAGCATGCACAAAATTCACAATCATGTGCACAAGCATATATACCCCTTTCCAGTTCCCTCCTCCTTCCAGAGTCCTGTCCCTGATGTGTTCCCCTGAGCATGTACAGAAAGTTGTCTTGGAACTATTGTGGACTCTTGGCAGGAAAGGGGGGGTGAGAAGCCTTGCGTTCAGCTTTGTTCAGATGTGTTGCAACTAGAATGAGATAAGATTCGTTTCTCAGGCCTGCTCTGACAGAGCCTATTCATTAGCTTTTGAAGCATTCTTGTACTGATAAAAAGTAACGGTTTGCCCTTGCCACAGCATCTTATGGGAAAAGCAGAGAAGAACAGAGAAAAGCTGTTTGGGATTTTTAGAAGACAAAAGGAGTTTTGGACAGTTTTGAGGCCCCGGGGTGATTATTGAAGCCTGGGGTGATTTCACAGACAGGATTTGGGTATTCTGTCCCTTCATTCCCCCCTGTTTGTTTTTCGAAAGCCGCCAGGCCTGTCCCAAATGGACCGCTATCCTTTCTTGAGGCCACTGATGCTTGCCTCAAGTTTGGGAGCTGGGAGCTGCTTCCTGCAATTGTTTCTAGGTCAGCTGTCACCACACGAAGCGTGTCAGGCATGCAGTGAGATTGCAGCCAAAAGCTAAGTTCCTGGTGTGGACTCAGGTGTAATGGTTTGGGCTGGGATGGTACATGTCAGATTGTCACTGGCGCTCTTTGATTTATTGACACAAAGCCAGGCAGTAATTCGGTGATGGAATGATCGAGGCTGTAACTGATGATTCATTCCAAAGGTACAGGATAGAGCGGCGGTCCCCTCAGAGCATCTACAGGTGCCAAAGTGCAGACGGTGCTAATCTGTGCCATTCGTGCACAGGGTTATTACCAAGTTGGTGCTGTGGTTCAAAGGGGGCTTTAGTTAAGTTCTGAAGGCTCTGGGTGGAGCTCTACCAGGTGGCAAGATAATGAAATGAGGCTGGGGCGTAAGTGGGGTGCAATTTCCCTGATTGAACACCCCACACAAATACCCTCCTCTGCAGGGGTGGTGTAAAGCTATCCAGGGGCCCTGCAACCTTCTATAAAAACTGTATATGCAAAGGGAAAGAAAAGAAAATGAGAAAATGTCCTCTTTGAATCCACGCTGGATTCTGGAACCGTGCCAAGCGTCAGCGTCCGGAGTGACGTAGGCAGGGCGGTAGTCTCTCGGGCGTCTGGGCGTCTGGTAGGGCGTCGGGCATCTTGGGTCCCTTCCAACAAGGCTGGAGTGATGTCTGGGCATCTGGGTCCAATCTGGTTCATAGGGATGCAGAGGCTCAACCAAGGCACAAGGCGTTCTGGCAAAAGACCACCTGTTAAGAGAAGAGATAACAAAGACGGCAGCGATTGCACAGAACAAATTGATAGATAACATTTGCACATAAGGTATATTACCGTCTTTTTCGCTCGATAACACGCACCCGACCATAACACGCATGTAGTTTTTAGAGGAGGAGAACAAGAAAAAAAATATTCTACACGAAACAATGGATGTATGATTTTTGTGGTTCATGCTGTGGCCACAGACATGTGATCTGATGGTGAGTTTGGGGTAGCCAAATGCAAAAATCCTGAGGATCCATGTGGATCCATGTTTGTAACCAAGTTTTTGCACCACTGCGGCCCCAGGCAACAGTGGGTGCGTGATTTTTTTTTGGTGCAAACTGTAGCCATGGACATGCTATGTGATCTGATGGTGAATTTCGGGTGACCCAAGCTCTGCTTCTCTCCCTCCTCCCCCCCCTTAGCGAGCTGAAAAACTTGCTGGAGGGACAGAGAGCCTGCTTGCTTTAAAGGAGCCTACCGGACAGGAGCCGCTTACACGAGTGTAAGTGGCTCCTGTCCGGTAGGCTCCTTTAAAGCAAGCAGGTTCTGCTTCTCTCCCTCCTCCCCCACCGCCCCTTAGCGAGCTGAAAATCTTTCCTGCTATTTCCAGCAAAGCGTTTGCCCTTGCCACAGCATCTTATGAGAAAAGCAGAGAAGAACAGAGAAAAGCTGTTTTGGATTTTTAGAAGACAAAAGGAGTTTTGGGCAGTTTTGAGGCCTGGGGTGATTACTGAAGCCTGGGGTGATTTCACAGACAGGATTTGGGTATCCTGTCCCTTCAGTACCACTGTAATAACGTGAGGCAAGCGCACCTTTCCCCAAAAAACACCCCGGGCCTAATGCTGAATTCTGTGTCACCTTTGGTGGACGTGCCCAAGGATTAAGGCTTTCTGGGAGATGATCTATAATGAAATTGTAGCACCCTGCTTGTGGTTAACGCTTAGCTGGAATGAAATATTCAACGCAGCAATAGAGAAATTAAAATAATAATTTATTTGTCAGACAAATAAATGAGAGGCACAGTGGTATATGGTTACCAAGCTCTGGCCTGGCCTCCTGCCATTATGGCCAGCACTTATATTCCCTCAGCCCAGCTCCCTTGCTCCTCCTTTGGCTGCCTCTGTCCAATCAGCCTGGTTGATTTTCCTATTGGCTGATTGCTATAACCAATCCTAAAAGATACACCCATTTCCTATTGCCTTTTATGGGATACAAAAAGCTATATATTCTTCTATCTATAAATGACAAATAAGTAGTCATATATCTTACATTTGTCTCAACAAGGATCCTTAATTACCAGCTCACCTCTTGCCCTCCTTGCCCTATTGCCCTCCAAAACAGATGGTTAATAATTTTAAATTTTTATCTTGAACAGATGTCAGAGACCTTGGGTTCACATTCTCATGCATCATCAATGAAAGATCTCCTTTTGGAGGTCTTTAAACAAAGGCCTGACAACCATTTGTCAGGAGTGCTCGATGGCGTCTCCTGTCTGGCAGGGGGGCTGGGCTCGTTTGCCCCTCTGGTCTCCTACAGCAATATGACTCTATGAAATAAGAATTTAACATTTCTTTCTTTCTAGATCCTTTGCATAATTACATTTAAGCCAGTATATTTCATACATTATCATAGATAGCTTTTTAGAAGAATAAACCTCCTCAAAGTAAAAGGAAGGAACAGTTTACAGCCTCAAAATAAAATAGGAAAAAAAGCCTCTTCCCCTGTTTACACTCCCCCTTCTCCAGCCAGTTGCTTTCTTTTCCATTTGCTCTTGGCCTTTAACCTTAGGAAGATATGGCTCAAGTTTAATGGTTTTATTTTACTATTTACCAACTCTTAATTATGTAGGGTCTGTGTAACCTTGCTCTCAGCCTGTAATTCCCTTTTTACGACTTTGAGAATTGTTTTCTGCTATAAATCAGGGGAGCCCCTTGTCCAGGAGGATAAACATCTTGCCAAAGTATTTAGGCAGCTGGTCTTCTGCCTGGCATAAAACATTTGTGAATTTAAGCCCATTTTTAGAATTTAGGAACCTGATCAAAATATAAGCCAATATAAGCCTTGATTAAAATGCAGTCTATATTCAGATGCCTCAAAATGAAAAAGGTATTTAAACACACTTTTTTGAAGAAACCAGAGGCCTTTCTCCTGGGCATAGCTGGCCAAACGGTGCCAAAGAAGGATAGAACTTTTTTTTATGTACGCCACAGCAGCAGCAAGAATCCTTATTGCGAAGCATTGGAAGACACAAGATCTACCCACACTGGAAGAACGGCAGATGCAACTGATAGACTACATGGAAATGGCGGAAATGACTGGCGGAATTGGAGACCAGGGAGAAGAGTCGGTGGAAGAAGATTGGAGGAAGTTTAAAACTTATTTACAGAAACATTGTAAAATCTTTGAATGTTGATGGCATTGACTTGAAGGGGTTCTAGCAATAAGGTTAAGATTGGATTGATAACAGACAATAGATAAACTCAACAGGTGGATGAGTTTGCTGAATTAAATTTTAAAAGGGATACAAAAAAGGGAGAGGAGAGGAAGTCAGGAAAGTCAGTTAATGAAGGACGAGAGATTGACAAAGAGGGATTGTTGTTTTCTTTTGTATGTGCTCTTTCTTCTTTTTTCTTTTTCATGTTTCATGTTTGTATTTTTGTACCTTGTGGATTTGTCTTTTTGTGCTTTTCTTAATTTCTTTATTGTTAAAAAAACTCAATAAAATGTCATTTAAAAATAAATAAATAAATAATAGTGCTGAATTCTGTGCACGCTCCGAGGACCCGGGAACGGCGCGCTCCCTCGGCGTCCCGCCCGCCCTTGTGACGCCGCTCGGCCGCTCGCTCGCTCGCTCGGGGGCGGCGGGGGTGCCCTGGGGCGGCGGCGTCGGCGTCCTGGGCGGGGATGGCCAGGCCCGGAGCCCCCGCCCGGACACCTTCTTCCCGCGGGGTTGGCCTGGCGGCGGGGCGGGGGCCGGGTCCGGCTCCCCTTTTCTTCCCCCGCCGGCTCCCGGGCGCGCAGAGCTGAGGCGCGTCGCCTGGCGCCATGGAGACGCTGGCCTGGGCGCTGCGCTGCTCGAGGGCCTTTTGGCGGCGCGCCTCCGGCCCGCAGGAGCAGCGGCTGCTGGTGGGCATGAGCTGCGGGATGGTGGGCAGCATGGCGCTGGCCATGCTGGCTACGCGCTACCTGAAGATCCCCTACGGGCGCTACGCCTCGTCCGCCTACGGGCCGCCCATCCCGGCCAAGGTGGCCTGGGCGCTCCAAGAGGCGCCCGCCTTCCTGGTGCCCGTGGGGCTCGTCTGGGGCAGCGACGGCGCCCGGCTCGGCTTCTGGCCCAACCGCTTCCTCCTGGCCCTCTTCGGCATCCATTACGCGTACAGGTGAGCACGGCCCGCGCAGGTAGGGTGGGGTGGGGGGGGGGTTGGCCTTCCCCGGACCGGGAGGACCCGGGGAAGGAGCCCGGCAGCGAGTTGTTCCCTTCTTCCTCCGGCTGGATGAAATCGGCGTGCTGAAGATAGAGGTGAAAACTTAGAAAATACATTTTTGGGGGGGTTCAATAATCAAAGATTGAATACTCAATCTTCGGGAGGGTGCACCCTTTTCCTAACCAGAACGGGCAACCACCACCATGCACAATACATTTTTTTGGGGGGGGGGGGGTTTCAATAATTAGAGATTGAATGCTCAATCCTCGGGAGGGTGCACCCTTTTCCTAACCAGAATGGGCAACCACCACCATGCACAATACATTTGGGGGGGGTTCAATAATCAAAGATTGAAGAATCAATCTTCGGGAGGGTGCACCCCTTTCCTAACCAGAATGGGCAACAACCACCATGCACAAAAGGGAATCATCAGCATGGGTTTTTGTTTTTTTGGTCTTTTTTTAGAAGTGCAAAGGGGGGGGGGAGTGATGCAGAAATCCCTCTACGATGTGCACCCCCACAAAAAAAGACCCCGGGCTAATGGTGAGATATGGGCATGTTCAGTGACCCAACAACCTCCTTTTGCGGACCTAAGCAAATTGGGGCAACGGGGGTGCAAAGTTTTCAGAAGGATGAAAGAAAAAAAAGGTGGTGGGAAGCGAAGTGCCCCTCCCCCAAAAAACTAGCCTACTGAATCAGAATCAGAAGAATCAGTATTTGCATCAGCCACGAGCCATAGCAATGCAATAAAATAAAACGTACTGAAGATAGAGGTAAAAACTTAACGATAGAAAATACATTTTTTGGGGGGGGTTCAATAATGAAATAATAGAGCTTATTCTAATCGCCCCCGCTAAAAACCTTGCAGTTTTTGCTGTTACCTGATCACCTTGAGCTGCTAAAAGACAGGAGACAGTAGCAATGGCTGAGCAACCCGGAACGGACAATAATAGAGGAGTAATAACCTCAGATAGTGGGACGCGGGTGGCGCTGTGGGTAAAAGCCTCAGCTCCTAGGGCTTGCCGATCGAAAGGTCGGCGGTTCGAATCCCCGCGGCGGGGTGCGCTCCCGTTGCTCGGTCCCAGCGCCTGCCAACCTAGCAGTTCGAAAGCACCCTCGGGTGCAAGTAGATAAATAGGGACCGCTTTCTAGCGGGAAGGTAAACGGCGTTTCCGTGTGCGGCTCTGGCTCGCCAGAGCAGCGATGTCACGCTGGCCACGTGACCCGGAAGTGTCTCCGGACAGCGCTGGCCCCTGGCCTATAGAGTGAGATGGGCGCACCAACCCCAGAGTCTGTCAAGACTGGCCCGTACGGGCAGGGGTACCTTTACCTTTACCTTTAACCTCAGATATTTATAAATACAGTGGTACCTCGGGTTAAGTACTTAATTCGTAAAGGTAAAGGTCCATTAGGTCCAGTCGTGGCCGACTCTGGGGTTGCGGCACTCATCTCGCTTTATTGGCCGAGGGAGCCGGCGTACAGCTTCCAGGTCATGTAAACATGACTAAGCCACTTCTGGCGAACCAGAGCAGCGCACAGAAACAGCGTTTACCTTCCCACCTATTTATCTACTTGCACTTTGAGGTGCTTTCGAACTGCTAGGTTGGCAGGAGCAGGGACCGAGCAACGGGAGCTCACCCCGTCCCGTCGCAGGGATTCAAACCGCCGACCTTCTGATCAGCAAGTCCAAGGCTTTGTGGTTTAACCCACAGCGCCACCTGCGTCCCTATTAGAGGGGTAATAACCTCAAATCTTTATGAATAATACTAGCCTACTGATGTGTTCTGTACATGCTCAGTGGCGCCAGGACGGTAAGCTCTCTTTGCTGGGCTAAGCAAACCCAGGCAAGGGCGGCTTTTCCCCAAAGGCATCATCCAGCCTGAGGAAGAATGGAACAACCCCGGCGAAAGGGAGTGGGGGGGGGGGACATCAGGAAAAAACCTTCTGACAGCAGGAGCCGTTTGCTTGAGCTGAGATCCCGGCATTGCAGGGGGGTTGGGATAGATGACCCTTGGGGTCCCTTCTGACTGCGGTTCTATGATACAGCTGATGGAGAAATGCCTCTTCCGAAATAGCTTTTGACAAGCTGTGGTGAGTGAGAGTACTCCATACTGCCATTAATGGAGGGCATTGCTTTGTTTTTTTAAAAAGTGGGTCCCTCCGTAATTGGATCATAGGATTGTAGAGTCGGAAGGGATCCCAAGGGTGATCAAGTCCAAGTCCCTAGAACACAGGAATCTCAGGACAGAGTTGCCACATCCAATTTGAAACTATGCCTTTTCTGAAACAGCATTTGACATGTTTTTTCCGCCCTCATCTCTCTCTTTCCTTTATCCTTTGTCTAACATCCAGCCTGAGGAAAAGTTCTGTGAAACTCAAAAGTTTGCCTCTGGTTTGATATCTTTTAAAAGATTGCTGGTGGCTACCAGCATTTGTGTGTGTGTGTGTATACGAAGTGCATGGGTAGGTAAACTAAGGACCAGATCCAGTCCAGTTGCCTTCTAAATCCAGTTGCCCGTGGACGGTCCGGGAACCTGTGTTTTTACATGAGTAGAATGTATGTTTTTATTTAAAATGCATCTCTGGGTTATTTGTGGGGCATAGGTATTCGTTCATATTTCCCCCCAAAATATAGTCCAGTTCCCCACAAGGTCTGAGGGACAGTGGATCGGCCCCCTGCTGAAAAAGTTTGCTGACCCCTGATTTGACCATTGTGACCAGTATCTACTGGTAGCTTCTTCCATTAAACTGTATAGCCCATTTCAAAGCCTCCACATCTTAGGGATGCAAATTCCATAGTTTAAACCACTTGCTGTTTAAAAATGCCTTTCATTCTGTCTGCCCCGAAATTCCTACTATAGTCATACCTTGGTTTTTGAATAGCTTAGTTCCTGAACGTTTTGGCTCCCGAACGCTGCAAACCAGGAAGTGACTGCTCTGGTTTGCAAACTATTTTTGGAAGCCGAACATCCGACGGGGTTTGGTTTCCGAACCTTTTGGAAGTCAAACGGATTCCGTTTGACTTCCAAGGTACGACTGTATTTAGCTTCATTGGACAACAAGGTTGCGCCTGTTGGTTCTAGCATTATGAAAGAGGAGAAATATGGATTGGGCAAGAGATGTGGGACATAATACAAAGTTTGAAGATTGTGAAAGGTTGTGGAGGAAAGGAGTCAAGTTCACTGCATGTACAGTGTTAAAGGAAAATATTATGAAAATGATGTATAGATGGTACTTAACCCCTGTAAAATTAGCAAAGATATATCATAACAGTGATAATCTATGCTGGAAATGTAAAGAAAAAGAGGGTACCTTTTATCATATGTGGTGGACCTGCCCCAAGGTGAAAGACTTCTGGGAGAAGATTTATAATGAATTGAAAAAAATGTTGAAATATACATTTATTAAGAAACCAGAGGCCTTTCTTCTTGGAATAACAGGTTTGGAATTGCCCAAGAAAGATGTTAGATTGTTTTTGTATGCCACAACTGCAGCTAGAATTTTGTTAGCCAAGAACTGGAAATCACAAGAAGTCCCAACAGTAGAGGAATGGCAGATGAAGATGGTGGACTTTTCGGAGCTAGCCAACCTAACCGGAAGAGTCCGCGACCAGGAGGAGGAGGAGGAGTACCAGGAGGAATGGATGAAATTCAAAGACTATTTACTTAAATACGTTAAGATAATTTAATTGGAAAAAACTTGCAAATATAAGATAGGCTTAGGATTTAAATATGCAATGTTAGAGAATAATATGTTTAAAGTTAATAATGAAAAGAAAGAAAGATCTTAAGTGATTAATTTTATGTGAAAAAATGGTTTTGGAAAACTGTTACAATGATATACACTGAAATTCAGCCAGGGGGGAAGTCACTTAACAATGTTACTAAGATTGGATCAAGTACAGTTAAGATCTATGTTTGTTTGTCTGTTTAAAATTTTGGAAAATCAATAAAAAATTTTTGAAGGAAAACAAAGAAAGAGGAGAAATATGTATCTCTACTGATCCCACAGGTTCTTTGTAGGTCCTTAGGCTTTTTCAGCAGTAAATTTGCTTAGGTTGTTAAGACACTGCTAAGGGTAGCAGGAGAACAGATTTGACACTTGGTTTGCATCCCACAGAGCAGTAAGTAATTGTCCTTTCAGTGATGGGATTTGCAAGTGAGCAGTGGGTCTTTCTCCCCTCCCATTCCCCCTGCTGCTCCAATCTGTTACCTCCAAACATTTTGTGCTATGCTGAATAGAAGCCTCTGCTTATTAAGGGGGATGTCGATGCTCTTATACCTTTTGCCTCAGGCCTCAAAATCTCTTGGGTTGGAAAATGTCCTTGTGTGTGCAACTTTCTTCTTTTGCCCCTGACCTTAACATACATTATGCTTTAAAATACCATTTTTAAACCACTGCTATTGCAGTTTGCCACATTTTAACCAGCAACCACCCTTTCTCCATTTTTCTTTCTACATCTTTGGTATGCCTTTCCATGCCCTTTCCCCTAATATGTGACCCGATTTGTAAGGTAAGCATTGTGAATTGGGGAGAGCTTAAAGGAGAAACCCATTTCCTTTTCATCTTGTGTTACTCAGCTAAGTGGAATCCTTGCTACTTTACGTTACCAAAAGCAGGGTTATTTGATCACAAGCTGTGCTTTAAAGCTGCTGTTAATATGAACGCTTACAAGTAAATGATTCATTTTTAAAGTCATAAAAAAGCGTTGCAAAGTGCAAACGACAGCTTTTTATAAACATAGTTGTAAAAATACGGAAAGATTCACACCATAATAACGAAGGGACCTTAATGATCTTCTCTGTATTGTTCCGTCTTTAAGCTTCTCTGAGCACACATAATTCAGTGTTTAGGTAAATACGACCCAAGGTTCTTGCACCATAAAAGCTAATTTGCCTGCGTGGTCTACCTCAACTATTCAGTAACGTAAAGGCAGCAAATTGCAAATACAAAAATACGTATGCAACAGTGTATGCTGCAAAATCTATTCTAGCAAAGAAAGCGGGCTGAAGCCCTTTACACCTTTTCAAATACTTAGACAGCAATGCATTCTGGGAAGCAGAAACTTAGGTAAAGGTAAAGTTACCCCTGCCCGTACGGGCCAGTCGTGTCCGACTCTAGGGTTGTGCGCCCATCTCACTTAAGAGGCCGGGGGCCAGCGCTGTCCGGAGACACTTCCGGGTCACTTGGCCAGCGTGACAAAGCTGCTCTGGCGAGCCAGCACCAGCGCAGCACATGGAAACGCCTTTTACCTTCCCGCTATAAAGTGGTACCTATTTATCTACTTGCACTTAGGGGTGCTTTCGAACTGCTAGGTGGGCAGGAGCTGGGACCGAAAGACTCACCCTGCTGCGGGCATTCGAACCGCCGACCATGCGATCGGCAAGCCCTAGGCCATGCGATCGGCAAGCCCTTTCTGAACAGTCTTCAGAGATGGCCCCATGTACAATGCATTGCAATAATCTCATCTGGATGTTGCCAGGGCATGACAGGCTATTCTTCTTCAAGGACGGTCACAGCTGGCCTTCTGCGCCACTGAAACCAGTTAGGTCTCCAGTTAACAAATGGCTCCAAGGAAGGCAGAGTGTTTGTAAATTCTTCACCTTACTTACCCGACTCTGGAATGCTATTGGACAGGCTCTGGGAGGTTCTTGCAAGATCTCATGGGGCTGTCTGAGTTCCTGTGAGATCTCGCAAGAGCCTCCCCGAGCATAGTAAGCAAGTCTGTGGGCTTAAAAGCTCCTGACACACTGGGAAAACCCAGCGCAAAACAGACCTTGAGGTTCTCTGCCTTGCATAGAATTCATTTGCAGGATTTCAGCCAGCCAGCGTTCAGCTGCTACAAGATGCAGTCGTACTGCACTCCGTCATTAAGTCAGAACATTGGAATCCAGATTAAATTCACACTACACCCATAATCTATAATCTAATCTAGAACTACTATAGAGTAGATCCTGGCTCCCGGCCTCTTAAGTGAGATGAGCGCACAACCTTAGAGTCGGACACGATTGACCCGTACGGGCAGGGGTACCTTTACCTTTTACTATAGAGTAGATCTAAATTCTGGTTGAAATCAGTGCGACAAGATAAGCCATGAGTAACTTGCCCATTGGTTTTAACTACATTGATCTAGAACCAAGCCTATTAGTGGAATGCATAGGATTAAGCTAAGAGTACATTGAGAACTATGCATGAATCAGATTAAGGTTAAACCCTGGTCTGTCAGGAGTAACATGCAATACATAATCTACAATGATTTCCAAGAACTAAAGAATGTTCTGTGCATGACTGCCTTTTACGGGCTACACAATCTAGTGGCATCTGAGTCCTTTGCACATGCATGTATGATGAAATGCACCTGCATTCAATGATTGGTGGTTGAAATGTTCTGTGCGTGATTGATTCCTCCCCAAATTGGAGAGGAAGCAAACTATAATCTGAAATATGTGTCACTTGCACAACATCTTCAGAGGAGGTTAATATTTAAACCTTAGAATAGCTTTGGAAGTGGATATAGGCTGTAGGGTTAGAAGTAGAAGACAGTGCATTTTATTTTATTTTTTTTTAATAATATTTATTAAAATTTTCACGAATACAAAAAGTATAAATTCACTTTACGGGACTCCCCCCTTCCCCCACCCCTACCATATTCCCCTTTCATATTGTTGGCTCCACAAGTTCCCCATTCTAGTTAAAACTTAATTTGTTTTACCCTTAATAAAGAAAAACCCAATGTTCTTTCCCCAGGGCCCACCCCATTTCATTCCACAATTTCCATTTTTTGATAGAAGAAACACCCCAAATAATAGAAATAAAAAAGTAAGAAATAAAGAATATAGTGAATAAAAAAAAAAACCAATTCAGAAAGAAACAAAGTTGGCAAGCCTTTGGAGTTTTAGTTCTCCCCCCCCCTGTCCCCGGTTTAATTTCCCCCTGACCATCAGCCCCTGGTGTCTGCCTGGAATTCTTAAGGCCATAAATCACAACTTTCCCCCAACTCCTTGCTGGCTTTTTCTTTTTTTAGAATTAAAAATAAAATTATTAAGAATTAAAATTATTATTATTATTATTATTATTTTAAAACTTTAACTTCAGTTCTTTAATAAAACTGTAATAGAACTCCCTCCATTGTTCTTTCCAGGTTGTAGTCTAATTTCCTCTTGTTCCGCTGCTAAAACGTTGTAATTCAAAAGTTTAGTAGCTCTGCAGGGATGATTGTTATTCAGGGGCAAAAACTTGCGTTCAGTCCCTTCCTTTCTTCAATAGAAAATTCTATTGTCTCCTTTAGATGAACACCCTGAAGACGAGATGTTATTTCCGTTTTGCAGCTTTCCCAGAAGATAACCAGTCCTGTAAAATTCCATTGGTGTTTTTCCACTTTCACAGTCCTTGTAATATCCCGAAACTCCTCAAGGGGGATTGTTGTAACTTTGTTTCCTCTAGTCCAAAAGTCCGATTGTTATCCATATTCGCCATTTTGTATCCAAATTTTAACAAGTTGTAACAAATTGTATCAGATTTAACCAGCAAAGTTCTCATAATAAAATCCACTCCACTTTCCGACTTTGACAGCTACTTTGACAGCTGTCAAAATCTCCGACTCCTTTCACCAGGCTCTTCAATCACCCCGGTTCCCAGGGGGGGGGTTACGTTTCCCTTCTCCAATTCCTCCTCCAGCACAGTTCTTGTAGTTCCCCATCGTGGGATTTTTGATTTTTATCAGCAATGCAAGCCTTTTTGGGCCTTGGTTTCCCCGTCCTTGTTTTGGAAGGTTTACAGTAGGGAGGGGACTGACTTCCTTTTTGGATCCCCCCCGCTCGTATCCAATTCGAAAAAAATTTCTTTTTTTTCTCCTTTTGAACCCGGTTTCCAAATTTACTCACGGGTTGTTGTTAAGAAGTCCGAATTTTCAATGGAAGAAGTCAGCGCTCTCCGCCGGATGGCATGCGGCTTCGCTCGGCAGGGAAAGCAGAGGACTCAAGGCACCACGCTTCTCCCCGGCACCCGATCCGTAGCCTTTAAAAAGGCTCCTTCACGAGTCGGGAGGGCGCTAACGGTGCGAGCCGAGTCTCCATGTCCACGGCCTCCGTGGCCGTGGTTTCTAAGGGTCCCCGCATCGCCGGTGCGGTAGGACCCAGCCCCTGCCGAGCAGACTCCCTCCGGAGCTCGGAGGGAGTCCGCCATTCGGCGATGGCGCCAACCCGGAAGTGAAGACAGTGCATTTTAAAACAGTATTATTTGTAAGGGATAAAATTTGAAGTTATTTTAAGTGTGATTAAAAAAAAAGAGGGTTAGAAATTATGATAGATGTATACTGCGAAAGATGAAGTAAAATGAATATCAGATAGGTGGGACTTGGGGAAGCCCACTTAACAATGTTTAGAAAAATAAGGATATGACAAGAATTTGTTTGTATTGTTTGTCTTTTCTGTTTGTGTTTTTTATTTGTGTTATAAAATGAATAAAAATAATTTTGGGGGGAGAAACATCTTCAGAGGAGGCTTCTGCTTCTATGAGACCATGGAAATGCAGCCGCCCCATACAGGAATCAAACTGCGGTTATCAGCACCACGCTTTAACCAACTGGAGGCTGCCAAGGGTTTTCAGAAGCCAGGAAAAATCAGGGTTTCGAAACAAACAGAAGGCTTCCTGAGCCTAGGGGGCTTCCCCATTGCAGACAGTTGCCAATGAACATGCAGCGCATTACAGGGGCAAGGGCTGAACAAAAGCAATGCCACTGTGTGCATCCCATCTCATCTGAAGTTGTTGTTGTTTAGTCGTTTAGTCATGTCTGACTCTTCGTGACCCCATGGACTAGAGCACGCCAGGCACTCCTGTCTTCCACTGCCTCCCGCAGTTTGGTCAGACTCATGCTGGTAGCTTCGAGAACACTGTCCCACCATCTCGTCCTCTGTCGTCCCCTTCTCCTTGTGCCCTCCATCTTTCCCAACATCAGGGTCTTTTCCAGGGAGTCTTCTCTTCTCATGAGGTGGCCAAAGTCGTGGAGCCTCAGCTTCAGGATCTGTCCTTCCAGTGAGCACTCAGGGCTGATTTCCTTCAGAATGGAGAGGTTTGATCTTCTTGCAGTCCATGGGACTCTCAAGAGTCTCCTCCAGCACCATAATTCAAAAGCATCAATTCTTCGGCGATCAGCCTTCTTTATGGTCCAGCTCTCACTTCCATACATCACTACTGGGAAAACCATAGCTGTACATAATAAACACATCAAGTTACTAGTAGCAGCATTTGTTTCTGCTTCGTCCATCCTGCCTGCAACTGATTGCTTTCTGGAACTCTGCGTATGCTCTGCTAAGGTCTGGCTAAGGTCCTGCAACAGGTCAAAGTTGCAAGACACCAACAGTGGCTACTGGTCACAATGGTCAAAATTACTTTATGCATACTGCACAATTTGCTTAAAAGGGATTCTGTTTTCAATAAGCTTGGAGCTTAGTTTTGTGCGTGTGTGTTGCATTTCTGCAACGTTTAAAACTAACTAAAACCCTTAATTTTGCATTTATTCCAGGGCATTCATCTTTCCTTTCTTAATTCGTGGAGGAAAGCCAACACCTGCCATTGCATTTTTGCTAGCTTTTGTCTTCTGCGCTTATAATGGATACCTGCAGGGCCGGAGTTTGAGTAACTATGCGGAATACTCTTCAGATTGGCCAACAGTACTGCGCTTCGTTCTAGGTGAGTAACCTTAGGTACTAAATACGTCACAGATTTTCAAGTGCAGCCGTTGCCGATGGTTCCAGTTGAGCCTTTACAACTCTGAATGCTTCATGGAAGCTATTTTACTGTGCTAAAGTGGAAGCTGTTAGGCTTTGCTTTCTCTTTCCTTTGGGTCGAGATGCCACCTTCTGGAGTACTGCCGCTGAGTGCAGCCCACTTTCGAATTGGAAAAGTAGCCCAATGGAAGAAAGACTGCTGTTATCCCTGAGGAGATTTCACCCCTCCCATATCCAAGAATCTGCTGATGTTCTCTGCTGATTCTCCAGAGAGGAGGGGCGGTTTCTGCTCTCTACTTATTCTGCTTCAGCCTCACATCAAAGTGTCAGAGAGAGAGAGACTGAGTGTTAGAGAGAGATCGCGTGTATAGATAAGGTTGCTGCTAAGAGCAGCTGCAGACACTCAGTGCAGTTCAGCATTTTCGTTTAGACCTCATTTAGCTCTGTACATAGTTGTGTATTATAGTTGTAGGTAGAATAAAGAAGATATTCTACAGAGCTGCTCTCCAAGTCGTTTATGCTCTGCTGTACTCTGCTGTGCAACGACTGTCTTCTTGTGGGAGTGAATCCGGTGCTCACAACTCTAAGCTGTGAGTTCACAGCACTTTGACCTGTTCCTGTGCAAAAGGTGGTCTCTGGAAGTGCTACCCAGCTCGCCTGGCCCAGTCGGGGCTGAGTGGATGAGTCCAGTTGGTGGCACTGGCTCAAGGGCGATGCTGACAATCTCCATATTTATAGAGAGGATGCCTGTTTGTCGTTCTCAGGCCCATTGTAGGAAGATATGTGTGTTTTGTAAACGTGAGAGTCAAATGTGCCACTAACTTTAATACAGGGGAAATAGTGCCTAGCACTGATCAGAACACACGGGTAATTTTGTGGCTGCCTGAGCGACCTTGTACAGAACATCACGAAGCAAGCAGATTGGATACAGACATACCGTGGTGCATTCTCATAACTTTTTTTTTTAAGGTTGTGTTTCTAAACCAGCATTCTAATATATTTTCAGGTTTTTCAGGGTGGCTAAGTGGTCTGCTGATTAATGTGCATTCTGATAATATTTTGAGGAATCTCAGAAAACCAGGGGAAACGGGCTACAAGATACCAAGAGGTGAGTAATGTGTCATCGAAATCCTATGCTGCAAATGTGTCATTGAAACTTAAATTATTTTATATTGAAGCATTCTAACAGTAAGGGTCCCAGAGACCCAACTTGTGTTGCAAGTTGCTTGTCGCAGAAGTGGATTCAAAAGGAGTAGAAGTGTTTTTTCTTATATATAAATTCCTGCGCTCATAAAGCAGGTGTTTCTTAAAGAACACAATAAAACAGATTTTCCCCTTTTGAAAATCTCTTTAGCTATTGCTGAGACACCCGCTTTATTGACAGTAAAAGCTCTGGGGCTGCATCACTTTTCCCTGTGCTCAAATCCCATTTAATTTCCATGCAAGTTAAGTATATGGAACTGGTTGGAAGGTAACCCAGTGCTACAGTCTTGACAAGGTGGTTACTACCTCTGCTGCTTGCAAAAGTGCAAGCCAAGTCTGTCTCCCCCCTCCCCACCATCCTCACTCAGCAGAAATTCAACAGCATTTAATGAAATGCAAATGCAGAAATAGCAACCAGACTTGCCACGCAGTGCTTAGCAACCATGCAGCTCCTTATCAATGGCGACATTGTCTGTGATCTGCTCCATGCGCAGCTGTGCTTGGAAAGCACCAATCAGCCAGCAGCATTGTCACCTTACTTTCCCCCCCTGGTGCCCCTTGCAAGGTAAAGACCCTGTAGGTTTATGCACCAGGCTTTCCCTCCTAGCTTCTTGAGAAACATGGAGAGGCAGTTTCAAGCTGTGCCCCTGCAGGGAACGTGCCTTAGCTAAAATGCAACATTCTCGATACAGCATGCATTTGATGGAGGCAGGCACACATTTCCCAGTACTGCGGATCACAGCCCTGAATTCCTGAGTGTCCCATTTATTTTCCAAGAGCATGGTGCAAGTTCACTCGGTTTCTGGGCTCTTTTGTTCAAACGAGTTACTCTGGTTACTCTGTCTTCATTCTGGGATTTACTGCTAAAAATATAATTCCTTTGAATTAAATTGTATAGGTTGTTTTTCACCCAAGAGGGCTTCCAGAGAAATGTACAGCCATATTAAAATACAAAATAGTAAATAATAATCCAGAGAGGTTTGGAGAGGGTTTATTTACCCCACCCCACCCCCTGAGAAATTGCACACCCACCCTCAAAAGACAAGTCCAAACCACACACTGACAGCAATACTCTCTTATCAGCTCACCAAACAAAGCTGGAGATGTGAGTTCAGTCCCCATTACGGGGAAGTGGAATATGGCCTCCCCTCCTGTTTTTCATGCCTGACCAGCAACAGCGATACCAAGCAAAAAAAGAGGAGCTCCCGATATTTGAACCCGCTTAGCGACAGCAGTAGACAGGGAAACAAGAGACACCATGGGGCATTTTGCTTTTGCCCAGCTCCCTCAAGACTCAAATACGTGCACTGAGATCACATGGGCTTCAGAAGGAGCCCAGGTCAGGGGTGGGGGAACAGCTCAGGTTTCATATGCAGGGGATCACAGGTTCAAATCTAAGGCCTAGGCCTAGCACCACACTTGAGAAGGTTGGGGAGGACGACTTCCGGTTGGTCGCCCGATTAATGGCGGACGGGAGCTTTTTCGGCTGAAAGAGCCCTGGCACTTTGAAGATTGGGGTGACTGCAAGAGCATTGCGGAACCCCCCAAAAACCTCAGATTGAGCATTCTGAGGACCTGGTGTTCCGGCGGGTACCCTGAGCAACTCCCCTGCTCCCCGGTAAGCTCTAGTAAGAGCCCCGAGAGCGATTGGGGTTGGAGACGTGGGTACTGTAGAATCGACTCGCTTTCTTCATTGCGCGAAGCTCCAAAGTACGGCGATCGTGAGCGACCAATTTCTCCGAAAAAATTAAGATTTGGAAACCGTGAGTCAAAATCTAAGGCCTAGGCCTAACACCACACTTGAGAAGGTGGGGAGGGGCTCCCACGTGAAGGCATAGTTGAACCAATTTGTAAGAGTGCTGTATGGCCCAGTTGCCCTCTTGGTCCTCCCTTCCCCTAGCAACCCGTGCCACCAATGCCTCTGGCTATTTTCCCTGCTAGGCTAGCCCAGCATCCCAACAGACCCAAACATCCCTCCCTATTCCCCCATGCTGCCACAGTCTCTATCTGGATCATCATGCAAACCACTGCTTTTTTTTTGTAACGGAAACCAAAAGGGTGCAAAGAACCACTGTGTGTTTAGCTTTGTTGCATTCACAAAGTAAAGGAAGGATTGAACTCTGATTAATAAGAATACACACACAGGCTTGAACCAGCAAGACTCTGGGAAGGGTGCGTCTAATCGTGTCTCTCTGTGCTTGTCCATGTGCAGCCCCTGGCCCAAGTGCTTTATTCACAAAAGAGCTTTTTACAGTGTGTTCTTTAGAACCAATCAGATTTCTTCTGAGCATTTCCACAAACCCATGTGGGGACAAGTTAAACTACTAAAACTAATTAAGCACAAATATTTCTGGGGTAAACAAAGAACAGAACTACGAAGAAGAGCATTTGGCAATCCCGGAGGTGATGAACAAGCAATACATACGATAAGAAGGATGGCCAGGAGGACAGCAATCATTATCACCTTCATGTGAGATCTGTTTCCTGGCCCTAAGATTAACACCCTAAGATTACCTATTAGAAACTACTTCAAAGAAATTTGCCCACTATCTTTATGGCCCAGGATGCCGCCTGGCGAAGCAACTGCTGTGTACGTGACATGTGAGGCAGAGAGGAATGGAACAGGGATGCAGGGGTGTAGATTGATCAAGAATCATATCAAAATAGTTTACACCCAGTCAACGCAATGCTTTCATTGCTGACACAGATGGCTTACTCTATAACAAAGTACTCTATATTCTATAACAAAGTACTCTGTGTACTTTGTTATAATTCCTCATAGCAATCCCAGTTGATCACTACATCTCTGGATATTTGCACTCCTACAAGTTTCACCTCTAGCTCAGACTCGAGCTACCATCTCTTGACAAAAGCAGCAGCCAAGAAATGGAAACGACCACGCCTGAGTTTGCTTTGTCAGAGGATGTGGATGTAGCTACCATGTACTCCAGCAGCCTGGTCTTGCTCAGCTTGAGACCTACTTGCAAGCACAGATGCATTTGACCATGAAGCTCTGGATGACATTGAAGAATTGGAAGAAAGAATTAAGAGTCTTGCAAAGTACAGGATGCCACCCAGAATGATGGAGAGCTGCCCCAGGACCATCCTTTTCTCCCAGTACTAGATGCTAGTAGACCAGAGTTGCAGATATTTTTGGGGGAGCACCAGTAAGGGGAACCTCAAATCCTCCTTGAGGATCTGACTTCTCATGTCTTGGAGCAACAACAGAGATTTAGTTCTTTCTTCTTAAAATCTTGTTCTGAGAAAACAGCTCCCCTCTGTCAAGAGTCTAACTTGCTTCTCTTGCCAGTGGAAGCAATTGGGACAGGGCTGGAAACCATGACTTGATGTAACATCAATATTGCTAGAAGTAGCTAAAATTAGTTGTTTTACAACTGGTTAACTCCCAATACTTTAGGATTTACAGTGACTTAAATCTGTCAGAGCATTAATTCCTACTACGTTTTGTTCTACAGGAGGAATGTTTGAATATGTGACTGGAGCCAACTACTTTGGAGAGATTCTTGAATGGTGTGGATTTGCTCTTGCCGCCTGTACCTTGGAAAGCGCTGCTTTTGCTGTTAGTACATCCTTGATATTAGGAAGAAGGGCACAAATGCATCATCAGTAAGTTTTCAGAAATTCGGATTTCTCTTGAATTTTCATGTGGGAGTTTTTAATACGTACATAATTGTTTTTCTGTGATAAACCATACTTAAGGTCCCCCCTCCCTTCTTTGTATGGACATAGAACTTATGTTTATTATCTATATTTGCTAAGGAAAGTGACAGGGAAGCTAAATATTGAGCTGGTTTAAATCATCATTCATAGGCCCTTTAGTTATTCACCTTTCCCTCCATCTGGTACCCTCCAGGTGTTTTGCATTAAAATTCCCATCAGCCCCAGACAGAGCAGCCATGCTGATTGGGACTTATGGGAACTGTAGTCCAAAACATCTGGACAGCACCACATCTAAGTCATTGATAAAAATGTTGAAGTATTGGGCCGAGGTTGAATCTTGTAGCACCCCATTTGAAACTTGCCTCAGGTTTGATGAGGAAGCATTGTGAGTACTATTTGAGCGTGATTTCGCAACCAGCTCTAAATCCTCCTGATTGTATTATCATCCAGCTTGAATTTAACCAGTTTGATAACCGAAATATTATGTGGAACTTTGTTTTCCTGAAATCAAGATAAGGTACATTCCCACAGTCCGCAAACGCAGTAACCCAACCAATAACAAGGTAAACTTAATCCGGACATAAATCTGGGTTGTTCTTGATAAATCCATGCTACTGATTTGTGGCTGTGGTGGCGCATTTGGAAGAATTCACTTGGCACCAACTTTTTAAGTGTCAGGCAAAGACTTTAAAAGGCAAACAAAAAAACCAGGCATTTTAACTGTCTTGATTATATACAGGTCGTGCTATCCAAAAACTCGTTGTACGAAAATTCATTTATCCAAACAAGAGGAATTAGTACTCTAACCTTGCCTATACACACCAGATTCAAATATCCAAATACAGTGGTACCTCGGGTTAAGTACCGTATTTTTCGCCCTATAGGACGCACTTTTCCCCCTCCAAAAATGAAGGGGAAATCTGTGTGCGTCCTATGGGGTGAATGCAGGCTTTCGCTGAAGCGTGGAGAGCGAGTGGTCGGTGCGCACCGACCCCTCGCTCTCCAGGCTTCAGGAAGCTATCCGCAGCCTAGGGACCCCGCGGGAGTTCCGGCAGGGCTCCCTAGGCTGCGGATAGCAGCCTGCTTGCCCAGAGCGTGGGGTGCGCTGAAGCAGAGCGCCCCGCGCTTCGGGCAGATATCTGCAGCGGGGGGGGGATAATTCCCCCCTTTATTTCCCCCCAAAAAACTAGGTGCGTCCTATGTGCCAGTGCGTCCTATGGGGCGAAAAATACAGTACTTAATTCGTTCCGGAGGTCTGTTCTTAACCTGAAACTGTTCTTAACCTGAAGCACCACTTTAGCTAATGGGGCCTCCTGCTGCTGCCGCACCACCAGAGCACAATTTCTGTTCTCATCCTGAAGCAAAGTTCTTAACCCGAGGTACTATTTCTGGGTTAGTGGAGTCTGTGACCTGAAGCGTATGTAACCCAAGGTACCACTGTAGCGGGATCTGAATATATTATTGTAAACAAATAGTAAAGGTAAAGGGACCCCTGACCATTAGGTCCAGTCATGACCGACTCTGGGGTTGCGGCGCTCATCTCGCTTTATTGGCCAAGGGAGCCGGCGTACAGCTTCCGGGTCATGTGGCCAGCATGACTAAGCCACTTCTGGCGAACCAGAGCAGCGCATGGAAATGCCGCTTACCTTCCCACTGGAGCGGTACCTATTTGTCTACTTGCACTTTGATGTGCTTTCGAACTGCTAGGTTGGCAGGAGCAGGGACTGAGCAACGGGAGCTTACCCCGTCACGGGGATTCAAACCGCTGACCTTCTGATTGGCAAGTCCTAGGCTCTGTGGTTTAACCCACAGCGCCACCCGCGTCCCTTGTAAACAAATGTTGTTGTTTAGTCGTTTAGTCGTGTCCGACTCTTCGTGACCCCATGGACCAGAGCACGCCAGGCACTCCTGTCTTCCACTGCCTCCCGCAGTTTGGTCAGGCTCATGTTTGTAGCTTCGAGAACACTATCCATCCATCTCATCCTCTGTCGTCCCCTTCTCCTTGTGCCCTCCATCTTTCCCAACATCAGGGTCTTTTCCAGGGAGTCTTCTCTTCTCATGAGGTGGCCAAAGTATTGGAGCCTCAACTTCACGATCTGTCCTTCCAGTGAGCACTCAGGTCTGATTTCCTTAAGAATGGATGCGTTTGATCTTCTTGCAGTCCATGGGACTCTCAAGAGTCTTCTCCAGCACCATAATTCAAAAGCATCAATTCTTCGGCGATCAGCCTTCTTGATGGTCCAGCTCTCACTTCCATACATCACTACTGGGAAAACCATGGCTTTAACTATACGGACCTTTGTTGGTAAGGTGATGTCTCTACTTTTTAAGATGTTGTCTAGATTTGCCATTGCCTTTCTCCCAAGGAGCAGGCGTCTTTTAATTTCGTGACTGCTGTCACCATCTGCAGTGATCATGGAGCCCAAGAAAATAAAATCTCTCACTGCCTCCATTTCTTCCCCTTCTATTTGCCAGGAGGTGATGGGACCAGTGGCCATGATCTTTGTTTTTTTGATGTTGAGCTTCAGACCATATTTTGCGCTCTCCTCTTTCACCCTCATTAAAAGGTTCTTTAATTCCTCCTCACTTTCTGCCATCAAGGTTGTGTCATCTGCATATCTGAGGTTGTTGATATTTCTTCCGGCGATCTTAATTCCGGCTTGGGATTCATCCAACCCAGCCTTTCGCATGATGAATTCTGCATATAAGTTAAATAAGCAGGGGGACAATATACAGCCTTGTCGTACTCCTTTCCCAATTTTGAACCAATCAGTTGTTCCATATCCAGTTCTAACTGTAGCTTCTTGTCCCACATAGAGATTTCTCAGGAGACAGATGAGGTGATCAGGCACTCCCATTTCTTTAAGAACTTGCCATAGTTTGCTGTGGTCAACACAGTCAAAGGCTTTTGCATAGTCAATGAAGCAGAAGTAGATGTCTTTCTGGAACTCTCTAGCTTTCTCCATAATCCAGCGCATGTTTGCAATTTGGTCTCTGGTTTCTCTGCCTCTTCTAAATCCAGCTTGCACTTCTGGGAGTTCTCGGTCCACATACTGCTTAAGCCTGCCTTGTAGAATTTTAAGCATAACCTTGCTAGCGTGTGAAATGAGTGCAATTGTGCGGTAGTTGGAGCATTCTTTGGCACTTCCCTTCTTTGGGATTGGGATGTAGACTGATCTTCTCCAATCCTCTGGCCACTGCTGAGTTTTCCAAATTTGCTGGCATATTGAGTGTAGCACCTTAACAGCATCATCTTTTAAAATTTTAAATAATTCAGCTGGAATATCATCACTTCCACTGGCTTTGTTATTAGCGATGCTTTCTAAGGCCCATTTGACTTCACTTTCCAGGATGTCTGGCTCAAGGTCAGCAACCACACTACCTGGGGTATACGAGACATCAATTTCTTTCTGGTATAATTCCTCTGTGTATTCTTGCCACCTCTTCTTGATGTCTTCTGCTTCTGTTAAGTTCTTTCCACTTTTGTCTTTTATTATGGAAATCTTTGTACAAAATGTTCCTTTCATATCTCCAATTTTCTTGAACAGATCTCTGGTTTTTCCCATTCTATTATTTTCCTCTATTTCTTTGCATTGCTCGTTTAAGAAGGCCTTCTTGTCTCTCCTTGCTTTTTTTTGGAAATCTGCATTCAATTTCCTGTATCTTTCACTATCTCCCTCGCATTTTGCTTGCCTTCTCTCCCCCGCTATTTGTAAGGCCTCGTTGGACAGCCACTTTGCTTTCTTGCATTTCCTTTTCATTGGGATGGTTTTAGTTGCTGCCTCTTGTATGATGTTACGAGCCTCCATCCATAGTTCTTCAGGCACTCTGTCCACCAAATCTAAATCCTTAAACCTGTTCCTCACTTCCACTGTGTATTCATAAGGGATTTGACTTAGATTGTATCTTACCGGCCCAGTGGTTTTTCCTACTTTCTTCAGTTTAAGCTTGAATTTTGCTATAAGAAGCTGATGATCTGAGCCACAGTCAGCTCCAGGTCTTGTTTTTGCTGACTGTATAGAGCTTCTCCATCTTTGACTGCAGAGAATATAATCAATCTGATTTCGATGGTGCCCATCTGGTGATGTCCATGTGTAGAGTCGTCTCTTGTGTTGTTGGAAAAGAGTGTTTGTGATGACCAGCTTGTTCTCTTGACAGAACTCTATTAGCCTTTGCCCTGCTTCATTTTGAACTCCAAGGCCAAACTTGCCAGTTGTTCCTTTTATCTCTTGACTCCCTACTTTAGCATTCCAATCCCCTATTATGAGCAGAACATCCTTCTTTGGTGTTACTTCTATAAGGTCTTGTAAGTCTTCATAGAATTGGTCAATTTCAGTTTCTTCAGCACCAGTAGTTGGTGCATAAACTTGGATTACTGTGATGTTAAAAGGTCTGCCTTGGATTCGTATCGAGATCATTCTATCATTTTTGAGATTGCATCCCAGTACAGTTTTCACCACTCTTTTGTTGACTATGAGGGCCACTCCATTTCTTTTACGGGTTTCTTGTCCACAGTAGTAGATATGATAGTCATCCGAACTGAATTTGCCCATTCCCATCCATTTTAGTTCACTGATGCCCAAGATGTCAATATTTATTCTTGCCATCTCATTTTTGACCACATCCAACTTACCCAGGTTCATGGTTCTTACATTCCAGGTTCCTATGCAATATTTTTCTTTACAGCATTGGACTTTCCTTTCGCTTCCATGCATATCCGCAACTGAGCGTCCTTTCGGCTTTGGCCCAGCCGCTTCATCAGCTCTGAATCTACTTGTACTTGTCCTCCGCTCTTCCCCAGTAGCATGTTGGACGCCTTCCGACCTGAGGGGCTCACCTTCCAGCGTCATAACTTTTATATGCCTGTTGTCTTTGTCCATGGAGTTTTCTTGGCAGAGATACTGGAGTGGCTTGCCAGTTCCTGCTCCAGGTGGATCACGTTTGGTCAAAACTCTCCACTATGACCTGTCCATCTTGGGTGGCCCTGCACGGCATAGCTCATAGCTTCTCTGAGTTATTCAAGCCCCTTCGCCACGGCAAGGCAGTGATCCATGAAGGAGTGTAAACAAATAAGCAGCCTTAAAACAAGCCTTACTTTTTTGTGTTTTACTGATCCATAACAGCCATGGTGAGAGGGAAGGGAGGCGAGGGGAGAGGTTGGACAAATCAATGAGCATTTTCCCCTTCCTTGTTTGCTTTTTGCAAGGTTTCAGGGGTTTTCCCGGGGATTTTACAAGGCTTTTCAACCTTTTAGGGCCAAAATTCCATTGTTGAGAATGTATTAAATTTCCCCATAGGAATCAATGGAAATCGTGGACTCATGCGAATGCTCGCCTAACAAACTATTTCCCAAGAATGCCTTGTGTTAGGATAGCGAGACCTGTGTGTATTTTAAACCGACTTTTAACTGTGTTGGTACCTGCCACTTTTATGCTTGGGTGTTTTTAAAGAAAAATATTAGATTTATTACCTGCCCTTCCCCACAAAGCCCCAGGGTGGGTCACAACAATGTAAAATACAACATTAAAAAATAGTTTAAAACATTACAATCAGAACTAGAACAGGTCCTAAAATAAATCTATCTCAAATATATTGTTTTCACTTTGGTGCGTTAACTTTGTAAACCACTTAAAAACCTACATACGGCGACACAGAAATGTAATAATTAAATAACAATTGCATTGTTATTTACCCCGTAAATAACCTGTTCTACATGATTTTGGGTTCTAACATAAATTTGGCTTTTCTTGTTCTTACCAAGGCAGTTAAGACTTGTATTTATATTTATGAAGATTTAAGAACATGCCTGGGCCTCATTCCAGATATATGAAAGGTGGTAATGTTCTAGTTTTATACAATTTGAGCCAAACAGTACTCCTCATTTTTGCTTCTTCTCCTTCAGCTGGTACCTCAACAAGTTTGAAGACTATCCCCGCTCCAGGAAAATTCTGATTCCATTTATCTACTGAGCTCTTCCTCACATTTCCTGCTGATTCTGAGCAATAGTTGCTGCTGTGACGAGTAAGAGAAGTTAATGTTCAATAAATGTTGGCTAAACGGGGCCTCTGAATACCCACCAGGGCACTTCTGGCAATGCAAATACTGTGCTTAATGATGCAACAGGGACATTTTCCATTATAAAGTATTTTTGAATTATAGGTGCTATACCGTAACTCTTTACGAGCTCGTTATACCTCAACTTAATGTTCTCTAAGGAACTTTCTTAACTTTCTCGAAGGAAAAGGCCCCTTACTAGGTTTCCAAAAGATGCTGAAACCTTAACCTAGGTAATTATTATATACTTATTATTATATACTTCCGACTGCTTTTCTACTTTTAAGAATTCCAGGCAGTTAACAGACTACATTAGAAATATAGGGTGGTTGTCATTCTTGGAGCAGACCCACTGGAATAAATCGATTTTTACGTTCATTGGTTTCATTGGGTCTATTCCAAGTATCACTTAGTTCACCATTAATGAAAGACAAGGAGCAAAAATATACAATATAATAATACAATACAATATAATATAATAATAATACAATACAATATACAATATACAAGAAAACAATACAATACAATATAATATAAACAATAGCAGGCCAGTACAGTGGTGCCTCGCAAGACGAAAAGAATCTGTTCCGCGATTCTCTTCGTCTTGCGGTTTTTTCGTCTTGCGAAGCAAGCCCATTAGCGGATTAGCGCTATTAGCGGCTTAGCGGATCAGCTGATTAGCGGCTTAGCGGATCAGCTGTTAAGCGGCTTAGCGATCAGGTGTTAAGCGGCTTAGCGGATCAGCTGTTAAGCGGCTTAGCGGATCAGCTGATAAGCGGCTTAGTGATCAGGTGTTAAGCGGCTTAGCGGATCAGCTGTTTAGCGGCTTAGCGGATCAGCTGATAAGCGGCTTAGCGGCTTGGGAAAAGGGGGGGGGAGGAAAAAACCCCCGCAGGAACTCGCAAGACATTTTCGTCTTGCGAAGCAAGCCCATAGGAAATGCGTTTTGCGAAGCACCTCCAAAACGGAAAACCCTTTCGTCTAGCGGGTTTTCCGTCTTGCAAGGCATTCGTCTTGTGGGGCACCACTGTAGTGTTAAATGGCACCCTTCCCAAACAACTTAAGTTTTAACTCAGCCTTAACTCTTATTAACTCTCCTCAAAAAGCTTAACACTCCTCAAAAAGGAGAGTAGATGGATGTCTTTGGGCATGGAGTGCCAAGGCCTACGGGGAAAACCACCTCTGGCTTTTTTCGGGTGCTTTGCAGAGGAAGCAGCAGGTCTTTGGGAAACTCACTAGCTTCCTTCTCTCAGGGATGACAGAAAATAAAGCTTTTTGCTGTAATGTTCATGAAATGAAGTACTAATAGGAATTCTTTCAAAGCGTTAATTCTATTATATGCTTTGGCACACCATTTTATTTTATTTTTTTAAAAAAGAAGCCTGAATAGCTTTTCAGATACCTTTTAACTGAATAACTTTCTAAAGAAATGCCTTACATAACTGGTATTATAGTTTGAAGTCTTCTTTATTCTGTTATATTTTAGACCCATTTATCCTAAGCAGAACCCAATAAGACAGACATGTATGTACAAAACGTTTTGTGTTGGTTTTTTTTTTTAAAAAGTGATCCCATTGAGATATCAAGATCAAAATTGGCAGGTAGCTCTTAGAAATATATTAAATAATTAATATACTTATTGGAAATTTTTAATCATGTTAATTTTATTAACCACTTTTTAGATTTTGTAACTTTAAAATGTAAAGGAAGTCCATCATGTGGCATATCGTTTTAAAGCCCACGAAGTTCTGAAGAGATTGGTATTTTTAATTTTGAAATATCTCAATTCTTGGCTGAGCTGTTAAAGGTTTTTGTGTAGTTCAGCAAGGCCAAAATTGTCATTTTTATTTTATTTTTTAATTTCAAACCATAACTCAAAAACGGGACGAGATAAATAAAATTTTAGATTTAAACTTAGTTTGGATCATTCAACAAGTGTGCTAAATATTAAGAAAAAGATGGATGACATGACGTTAAAAAATTGGATCACTTGATATGGAATGACCCAACCCAATGGATGCAACCCATTCGATACGGAATGGGCATGTATGCAGTTGAACTGTAGGGCTACAATCCTATGCACATTTGCTAAGGGGCAAGTCTCCTTCAAATCAGTGGGGATTACTTTTGTGTAAGTACGTTATGTGTTGCTGACTGCCTAGGAACAAATCACCAACAAGAGCTCAGGGTGTTGATCAGGGACTTCAAAAATACTTGCTGCTACCTATTAGGTGACGCGGGTGGCGCTGTGGGTTAACCACAGAGCCTAGGACTTGCCGATCAGAAGGTTGGCGGTTCGAATCCCCATGACAGGGTGAGCTCCTGTTGTTCGGTCCCTGCTCCTGCCAACCTAGCAGTTCGAAAGCACGTCAAAGTGCAAGTAGATAAATAGGTACCGCTCCGGCGGGAAGGTAAACGACGTTTCCGTGCGCTGCTCTGGTTCGCCAGAAGCGGCTTAGTCATGCTGGCCACATGACCCGGAAGCTGTCTGCGGACAAACGCCGGCTCCCTCGGCCTATAGAGCGAGATGAGCGCCGCAACCCCAGAGTCTGCCACAACTGGACCTAATGGTCAGCGGTACCTTTACCTTTACCTATTAGGTGACCACTGAAGAGTGATGCCTAAAGATGTTGACCATTAGATTTGACACTTGGGACGGCTGAAGCCAAAGGCATAGAACTTTCTCTGAGCAGACAAAATTGAGGACTCAATGGCTTGGAAGATGGCAGAGGCATTTACGCCGCATGAAGCCAATCCATGCGTGTTATAAGAGAAGAGCACACGAGAAACTGTTGAACGGTTGAGCTAGTTATTCTGGCAGGCATCTTAACCGACGTTTAGTTTTACAGTTCTGATTAGAACTTTTTTCACTGTATCTTTGTAAACCACAGAGACTGTTGTAGTGTATGCATTATTTAAAAGGAATAAATCCATAATAATAAAAGCAAGGCTTATCTGCCACCCTACATGACTGCCATGAGGCCGCTTGCAGTAGCTAAAAGCAGCCTCTTTGAGAATCCATGTCGCACATGCCCAAAATTTGTACACCCTGGATATCCAGTTTGGTCAGAGAGACGTGTTGCCTTTTCTGTCACAATTATTTTTGGTGTCACAACCAGAGATTTCCTTTCCCGTCATGGTTGGGGGCAGGAATGGAGTCAGGAAGTTTACTTTTTACCCCCACTGAAAGACACTTGGTATAGAGATTTACCGTATTTTTTGCTCTATAAGACTCACTTTTTCCCTCCTAAAAAGGGGAAATGTGTGTGCATCTTATGGAGCGAATGCAGGCTGCGCAGCTATCCCAGAAGCCAGAACAGCAAGAGGGATCGCTGCTTTCACTGTGCAGCGATCCCTCTTGTTTTTCTGGCTTCTGAGATACAGAATATTTTTTTTCTTGTTTTCCTCCTACAAAAACTAGGTGAGTCTTATGGTCTGGTGCGTCTCATAGAGCGAAAAATACGGTAATTTGCAGTAGGTTGTCCCATCTAGTGCTAGCAGGAGGAAAGACGCAGCTACTCTGTGGGAAAAGGGGTGGGAAGTTGAGAAAAATAGGAGAAAAGACGAAATTGTGTTTTGATTGTATAGGTTAGAAATGTTGAAATGTAATAAAATATAATTGGTAAAAAAAATGAATGTATCTGCTGCCCGAATATATGTATAACCTTGCTGTCAGAAGCAGCCTCTGTATACCCCGTCTATCTTCATTCCACGTAATAAACCAATCTTCATTCATTTGTTGTGTGAGCTTCTTTATTAGACGTAAGGGTTAAAGCTGTACACCGATGTTCAACAGATACATGTACAGACCCCACACGAAAGGTCTTAATCCTCTCAGAGCTGTGTGTTGAAGACACGGGTGTTGTGGACATGCACGTAGGTTCAGACATACACCTCGTGACACTGGCAGCCTGGAGTAACAAATATAAGAATAATAATAATTTATTATTTGTACCCCGCCCATCTGGCAAAAATACACTAAGATGTCACACATTAAAAACTTCCCTGAACAGGGCTGCCTTCAGATGTCTTCTGAATGTCAGGTAGTTGTTTATCTCTTTGACATCTGATGGGAGGGTGTTCCACAGGGCGGGTGCCACTACCGAGAAGGCCCTCTGCCTGGTTCCCTGTAGCTTTGCTTCTCGCAATGGTGGAACCGCCAGAAGGCCCTCGGCGCTGGACCTCAGCGTCCTGGCAGACAGATGGGGGTGGAAACGCTCCTTCAGGTATACTAGGCCGAGGCCGTTTAGGGCTTTAAAGGTCAGCACCAAAATTAAAGGTTGAAACCAAAGATAAGAGGGTCAGAAGAACAGAGGAAGTGGGAAGGATTTTGGAATTCAAGGAGGAATGTGTGGCCCTTAATGCATTGGATCAATAGCTTGTCCCTAGAGTTTGAGTTAAAAAAATTGAAAATTTGGAGCAGATTTCAGACAAGGCCAAAAAATGGCAGGCAGCAAGACACATAACTTCATGCTGTGCATGGTTCCAAGTAAAAATAAAAAATTTTCCCACTGATGCAGAATTTCTGAGTCCTTATTAAGTTCCAGAATAGGACTATTTAAATTTACTAAGATCTCTGCCTGGCGTTGCTGCATAAACTGATGTTTATTTTAAGGGCATGGATTCAAAGACTAGTATTGCTTTCCACTGCTTCACTTATATCAGTTTAACAAAGTGTTTGAACAACACAGTGGGCGGGATTCGCTTAAGAAATGCCATCAGCGGAAGCCCTGCTGTCCGGTGCGCAGTGGGGCTTTCCTAGTCACTGAATTCCAGCCTATATCCATAACTCATAATGCTGAATATCATTCACCACTATAGCAGCCCCACAAGGTAGCTTACTAATATTTCCATTATATAATTATTGTAGATAGTGGCATGTTGCAAAAAAAATTAAAAAGGTACATTGGAAACAGAAAAATTGTTGCTTCAGTCAAAGTGTTGTCACTTTAATCAAAATAAATTATTGTAAAGGGGGAAAAAAGATTAGTTTTCCATGTTTCTGGTATTCTGAGCATGAGCCAACAGGTTATGTATTAATCTTCTTCTGTCTTCTTTGGCGATCACTCGTAGCCTAGTAAGATTGTCTTCCATAAAAACGGTTTTAACTATGAGTCCGTAAGTGACTATTGTGGAGGCCAATTACATACATACATAAGCTCATAGGAAACTGCTCTGACAGGCATGGTTAGCAAAAAAAGAAGAAACATTTTACATATCTCATGCTATTGAGCAAAGCCTTTAAGATTTAAACACAGTTCAACGGCTGAGCAATACTGCTCCCTACAGTTCTGAATGATCCTATAATTTCAGGGAATGCCCCAAGTTTCCCAGTCAGCAATTTCACCAACTACTTTCAGCATGGTAGTTGCTTCTGGAAACGTAAGGCAGTCTCTTTTAAGTTTAATTATAATAGCTGACCATCGGTGGTTGTTGTTTAGTCGTGTCCGACTCTTCGTGACCCCATGGACCAGAGCACGCCAGGCACTCCTGTCTCCCACTGCCTCCCGCAGTTTGGTCAGACTCATGCTGGTAGCTTTGAGAACACTGTCCAACCATCTCGTCCTCTGTCGTCCCCTTCTCCTTGTGCCCTCCATCTTTCCCAACATGGGGATCTTTTCCAAGGAGTCTTCTCTTCTCATGAGGTGGCCAAAGTATTGGAGCCTCAGCTTCATGATCCGTCTTTCCAGTGAGTGCTCGGGGCTGATTTCCTTCAGAATGGATAGGCTTGGTCTTCTTGCAGTCCATGGGACTCTCAAGAGTCTCCTCCAGCACCATAACTCAAAAGCATCAATTCCTTGGCGATCAGCTTTCTTTATGGTCCAGCTCTCACTTCCATACATCACTACTGGGAAAACCATGGCTTTAACTATATGGACCTTTGTTGGCTGACCATCGGTACTGACACAAATTCTAGCTTCCAATACACTAGAAGTCTTTTAGCAAAATGCCCAGCCCAAGCTGGCCAAATTGGCAGGTCACAAGTGTCTAATAATAATTATATAGTATAAACACAGCCAGGGACTAGAAATGTAGGTCCGCACTGTATAGGGCATCTTCTTGTGCATAGGATTGCTGCTTAACTCTGAACAGGAATTCTAAGCCAGATCCGTCCCCATTGACTAAGAAGGAAGTTTCACTGGTTTTAGTGAACCTTTTATTTCCCCCTCGTTTTAGCAGCCTCAGCCTAGGGTTCTTCCATTCCACTACACAAGCTGTGAGCACCCATGGATCTAGGATTAAAACCTTATTACTTGTGTATTCCTTTGTTCTGTTTATCTGGAAACATTTCCTACCTCCAATATCCTCTAAAATTGTTTCCCCAAATGCCCTGTGTGATTTATAAATGTTAATTGTATTTGTTGTGCTGACTGATGGTTTTATTTAACTAAACTGGAATATACTTTTATTCATTAGAAAAGGAAATGGGGTGAGGACTGTTGAATAAGAGAACACACTTTTGCTCTCCTTCAGCAGTTATCAAACGTGCATGCTTAATTTTATTATATTTACTGTACTCAACAGAGTCAACCATTACTTTAGGTTGTTCATATTTATGAGTCTGCAAGATGAGAAGGGCTGTTTAGGGCAGCCCTGTTTAGGGAAGCTTTTAATGTTTAACAGATTATTTTAATATTTTGTTTGAAGCCACCCAGAGTGGCTGAGGAAACCCAGCCAGATGGGCGGGGTATATTATGGAAGAAAGGGGTAAAGTTTACTGCATGTACGATGGTAAAGGAAAATATAATGAAAATGATGTATAGATGGTACTTAACTCCG